>BMAU01007031.1:0-293178 GCA_019973935.1 Trichonephila clavipes | reverse complement strand
TTACGTATTGCTAATTTCCATTGTTATTTTTTATGTCACTGAATGTTATTATTTGTTTGCAGAGTAATTTTTCAGTTTTTGTTAAATTATCAATTATTCAAAACTATTGAAACCTAGTTACCATAAATATTTGTAATGTCATTTGTGTACATTATTACTTCGTATATTTTTGATATTTCAATTGAGCTTTATTCATTTCATACTTTGAAAAATTGAAGAAAGTTATAATTTCAAAAATAAAAGTATAAAATATATGAAACCGACTTAACACGGTATATACCGATTTTGATTTAGGTTAAGACATTAGTTTGCGAATTACTTCAGTATTAATTTATGTTTATTTCCCTTCTACTTAGATGATAATTGTTTCTCAAAAGCCTGAGCGTGCTTTTTAAACTTTACAAGCTGAGAATGTGTAATGTACTATGTTTATTACACATAATTTTATTGAGCATCTCCGCCAAATGCTGGTTTACACACATTTTTTAAAATATCTCATATAAGCCCATTAATTGAACACAATAAGAGAAAACCCAATAAAAGCTTGTCATAACATCAATAATTGAATTTTTGCATAGTTGAAGTTAGAATATTATTTTCAATAACAATTATATATTCCATTTTATTTCATACTATTTCTTCCATCAGATCAATATTTAATTATCGTATTGTATATGACTAATTCTGAACTTTTAATGCATATGAGATTTATTAAAAATAAATTTTGCAAAATCTATTACACTCTAAGAATACTGAATTTTTGCACATTGTCAGTACACACAAGACATATTAGTAAACTATTATGGATGCAATATAGCTGTCATTAAATATCCTCATATCTTTTATTATGTTTAAGTAACCTTTCTTCTTCGTTTGAGCTTTCTCTTCAGCTAATTACACATCATTGTTCCATATTTTACACAAAACTGCATGATAAGTTTATAAGTTATTTGCAAGAATAATCATACAATCAACAAGAAAATACATTTTATCATACCCAAACAATTCAGTATAAATATAGTGCTGAATGGGCTACTTTTTTAGTCATTCTGTATATTTTTAAAACTAATACATTATATTTACAGCAAAAAAGAAAAGGCACTATAATATGAAAAATTCAATTAGAATAACGTTTTCATAGGGATGTGATTTGTTAAAGCTATATTAAGCCAATTTAGAATTCAAATTTTTCTCCCCTTGCATCCATCTAACCTTAGTTATATTATTCCAAAAATAAACGCTAATGCAACTCATACCACTCTTTATGAAAGCGAGTTTTAATCCTAATGCAGCATTATTATTATATTTAAAAAGAAAAAAACTTGAATATGTGCTTATGAAGCTAATTTTAAGTAAGTTCCAAAAAGTGTGTTATTACAAATATATATTTAAAAAAAAACAATCTTTTATAACTTAATTTGTTTTGATTTCTTAAGGATGATATTCATGAGTTGAATAGAAATGAATATCTTTAAGAGCTTATAAAAGTCAGTACGAACTGACTTTTCACTTGAAACTAATACATCATCTATTAATATAAATTGTAAAAATATGAGATATTTTCCGTTTATTTCCAATAATTAATGTGAAAAATCATTAAACTTTAACATATTTAATTAGAATATATTAGAAAGATTGTGCTTTTCCTTTAGTGTTCTACAATTGATAAAAGAATAAAATGTATACTAATAGAAGGAAGGATAATCATTAATCCCAATGAAAATAACATTATATTTTGAGTTTCTCCTAAACTATTTTTTGAATATATAATCAGTATTTTAGCTACTAAAAGTGGCTTTATTTCAATTTACGTATAAAACTGCGCTTATTTAAAGAAGTCCCGGATACCTGAAATGAAAAATATAACAGGGATGTTTATTGTTGCATTGTTATTCGATTTTTTTATTTAGGAATATAAACTCTGCACTTGAGAAAGTTAAATAACTTAAATTTCCTTAGTCAAAAAAACGTGACAAGAATGTTTTTTTTTTTCAATGTAGAATACTATTTTCATTTCTATACTCGCTGCATTAAAAATGATACATGTTTAAATATAAAAGAAAAAATCATTTCATGATTGTTAAATATTTACAATTCTTCCATTGCAAATAATATAAATTTCTAAAAATCATACTATAAATGTAAAAGTGTATTATAGAATGGTTCTGTGCGTAGTTAATGAAATCTTCTTCTAGCACCTCTTAAGCAAAATAAGTTTTAATAATTTCTAGTTTCAAAGGGAAAGTTAGATGAAATTCATTAACACAAGATGTATCCATTTTCTTTTTCTGTCTGGTATGAATTCGTATTTTAAAATGAAAAATTTATAAATTGTTATGTGTATATAAATAAATTTATAATTTTTAAAGTAGCCTTGATGGGGAGAAAATATATATACTATGTATTAGACCAACAAGAGTAAATAAAATCTGCTTTTTATATACACATATAGTTATACATTTAATATATTAAAATAAATATAACCATAATAAATTATCCTACAAACAAAAGAAAGGAAAATTAAGGAATAGAAAACGAAGAACAACAAATTAATATATAAGCATATATATATATATATATATATATATATATATATATATATATATATATGTAATTATATTTATAACTTAAATCCAAAACAACTTGTATGTATCATTTAACATTTATTTTCTATAACAGATTCAAGTCTTATAATAAACAGCTAATTATTTTGTCCGAAAATATTAGCAAAACCTAACAATTCCAATCCCAAAGCTCATTAATTTTATGATCTTCGCATATACACTGAAGTGCCACTGAATTAGGATACCTACCTAGTAATAAGTTGGACCCCTCTGCGGCCTTTTGATAACGGCTGCCATACGACGAGGCATAGTTTCAATATGTCTGAAATGCTCCACTGGAATGACTTACCAAAATATTCGCTAAAACAGTCCATAATGCAGTAAGGGTTTTGGTGCTGTGTGATGGCCTTGTTCCAAACCATTCTAAAGATGATTGATAGGATTTAAGTCTGAGCTTCTAGGTAGCCAGTTTATGACAAAGAGGAATGCTCATCCAACCAGCCAGCAGCCAACCGGGACTTATGAGAGGTACAGTTGTCTTGCTAGAAAATTCCATTAACGTGCGGATAACAAAACCGCGTAAACAGATGGAGGTTATCACCCCCTGCAACTCTACGTACTGAATTGTATTGAGGGAGGTTGGTACACGCACAAAAATATCCAAAATCAGTGCCATGAAAAATACCCCACACCATGATTGAGCCAAAATACCCTTTGTGCAGATCGAGCAGGGCATGCTACATCCATGGCTTCATGACTCTGACGCCATATTAGCAGCCTCCAGTCTGCGTTAAGTAGTTGGAATCGAGACTCATGACTAAATGCTACTCGTTTCCAGTCCTCTACACTCCAGTCTCTGTGCTCTCTTGCCCAGGCAAGATGTGTGTAGCCCGATGGCGAGCATTGAACAATGGTACTCTTGTAGGTCGACGGCTCCTGAATCGAGCGTTGAACAGTCCGTTTACTAAGTGTACGACAGGCACCGTCATTCAACTGGGTGGTAATTTGAGCTAATATTTAGCTTCGCTGGCTACATATAATACGCGTGAGTTGTCTCTCACCACACAGTGTCAAGGCTACTTGTATTTTTGAAGTTTGCCTGATTGCTAGTTTTTGTCCACGATCCATGTATTGGTGTACTCTTGATACTGTCTACCTTGAAAATCCTAGCTGTCTGATGATTTCGGAAATTGAATGGCCCATGCATCGCTTACATACGATTTGTCCGCAATCAAAGACGTCTAAATCAGGCAGTTTATCCATAATGGCAATTCCAACAAAATTCAGAACAACTATGGTACGCGTTATATATGCAGTTACCCCAGTGCCTTCACTTGAGCATAAATGATACGCAATGCTCCACAATTTGCTTAGCCTTTATTATTCCTAATTCAGTGGCATTTCAGTGTATATTCCCAAGCTTTACTCTCGAATCGAAGCATAAATTAAAAAGAGATGATTTAGCAGTTCTGAAATAAGTATATATTTAAATTAAAAATAGAGGCACGGCGTTCGTGTGTCTCATTCCAAGGATATGTCGATATTCGGATGAATAAAAACTGCTTTTCCCGAAAAGTTCTCGGCTGAATTTGAAATACCACACACACGTCAATGGACCAAAAATGAAAAACTAGTATGTTTTCTAAAGCTGTAAAATCGTCTTAGGGAGGAGAAATAGGGTTAAACTTTTTTTGGATCTCAACTTTCTTTTTAGCAAAAAACATTATGTATAGAATCATTAAGTTACTGTAAATCTAATTTAAGGGGTCACTTCACGCAGCATTTTCCCCTATCTCCGTAATGTTAAAAATGACCAAGTTTATGAACATTTTTTAAAAATTGGCTGGTTGTACAGTCATGAATTTTTTGTGTGTATTCATTGTATTGTTTTTATTATTTTAATGGGAGCCTTTTCAAAATTTTGATTAGTTTTTTAAAATTCATATGTGGAGTAACACGTCAAAATTTTAAAAACGATGAAAATTTTAATATTTTAATCCATAAATATTTTTTGAATAATTTTTTTGACAAAATCTCTCATTAAAATATTTATTTGTATATTGTTAACATATGTGCAAAGTTTCAAGTCTGTAAAATAAGTAGTTTTTTCAAAAATGTTCCTTTTGTGTTGAAATTTACACTTTGAGAAATAGTGATTTAAAGTAAAAACTTACTATTAACAAAATGCATACCAGAACTATAACTTGATTGTTAGTGTCATCTGCAAGATCATCTTCTCTTGCCTACATTTTAATTGTTTGCTTTTAATTGTGGTTTCTTGGTTCATTGTAAACTGACTATTCTGCTTTCCTAATACACGGATGATCTACTTTGCAATGCTCGACATTGGTAAAATTCAGGTGTTGAATGTTTAATACATCTAAAACTTTCAATTTGGTAATGAAGCTTTGATTATATATAAGTATATAGCTTCATGCACTATAGTTTTTGAAGTTCCCATTTGCACAAATACAGTTTTTGAATTATACACCAAAACTATTTCCGCGTTCAATAATACTTTGAGTTTTATCAAGCAAGCATCCAGATAAATGTTCAAGATTAGTGACCTCTAATACTTTGTTTATGTAATTCCTAATTACAATAGGTAAGTCGTGTTTATGCTTGTATGTGTAACCTTTCAGTATGTGGACATATTAAATCTACACCACAAGTCACATCCCATGGGGCATAAACCGTGTCGTAGATTCAAACTCTGTGAACATTTTATCAAAAATTATAGCCCATATAGCTTGCCTTATGGCTGACAAATTTTCCCGAGTTGTTTTGAACAGCCAAAACATAGTAACTTTGCAATTTGTTTATTTCAGCATCTGTCAAGCCATTACGGCATCCTAGATTTTTTGTCTTTAAGCTTTCTGTCTTTTAATTTTAAGGCCCTAAGTCATGTCCACATCATTTTCTCAACATGATTAACACATTCTCTAATTGTTCAATATTGTCATATCTTTTAGATTCTAAAACTGATTTGTATGCTTTAGAGTTCCCATATAGTCCAAATATTGTGTATATCGTAAATTGTGTAATGTCTGCGAGTGATGAGAGATACAAAAAAAAAGTGCACCTCTTCAACTTCCATTCCCCTACTGTTTTCAATGTAACTTGCCGAACACTCATTGCTATGTACATCGCTGTTAAAATTGCACAAACATTTCTGCGATAATATTTTAGCATCAACAACTTTCCCAGTGTCCAAACTAACTGCCGTAACAACATCATTTAGAAGTATATAGCTTATTTTTAGCCAGGTACCATTGATAGCCACTGGTACATTTGGTTATCCATTATTAAATATTGTTTCGGCAGCAGCCAATGCCATAGACACTTTGGTTACTTTCTCTGTCACATTATTTAATGTATGCATGGAATCACAAAACCACTATGGTGTAAGTGACAAATGCATAACTCCGCAAAATATTTTTGCAAAACTGCTACTTTTAAATAGACCTCATAGCATATGAAATTCTATTGTGTCCACTTCATATAATTTTGTACCTTTTTGATTAACTACTGTTTTAGAAAACCTGGTATTAAGAAATGTTTGAATAAGACCACAAAAGCTACAACATATTAACAATTTTGTAGCCAAACCCTAGATTTGGTTACCAAAATTTATGTGAATACTTTTGGTTTTTACATTAATTTTATGTAATTAATGTTGTTTCAAAGCACAAAAGAAACAGTATAATGTCAGGAATTTCACAGAAACATTCAAATGAATCTAAAAAAGAAACATAATCTTTATTAAACTTACTCTAACTTAGATTTTAAAGCTGAGATTTATTTATGTTGAAATTGTCTGACTTATCAACATTTAAATCCATAAAAGTTTGAATGTTGTACATTCTTTTCCAAACTCTTCGTTTTTTAAACATTTTATTACTTAACAGAGTTTAAAAACGTTTTGTAAACGTTTTATTAATGTTTTTGATGGAAAACACTATTGAAAACGATCGCAGAAATCCGTTGCATTTAAGGAGGTAAAAAATAGGCTATAAGTAAACAAACATCTATAACTATTCACTTCACTTCTTTCCTGATAAGCTGCTGAACAAAATAAATTCTTTAATCAATTTAAACCATTTGATAAGGCTGAAAAGTAGCATGTGTCTTTTGTTTTGATTTGAGAGGCGTGGCAATCAGTGGTTTTGGGGTTTGACAGATGTAAACAACTTTTTAAAAAATATTAAAAATACTTCTAACTAAACTAAAGCAAAAATTTAAACTGCATTAGAAAGAAAAAGAATGGTATTTTATGTTTCAATCAAAATTGAAAAATCGATTATTTCATGGATTTTCGTGAAGTGACCTTTAAGTCTAAGCTAGATAAAGAAGTATAGTTAAATAGTACTCGCATAGGTTATAAAGTTAAATGGCGACAGGAATATATTAACAAACTCTTAGACAGAGGAACTAATGTTGCAGAGTTAAACTCTTTTAAACCTCTAACCTTCCTATATATTATCCTATATAACTGGGTTGAAATAAAAGATAAAAAAGAATACAAAAAAATGTATTTCTATGATTATAAATAATTTCAAAAGTGCAAATTATGAATATCATAGCAATATTTTAAATCGACATGCCCACAAGTAAGAAAAAAAAAAAAAAAAAAAATCGAAAATCACAGTTAAAAATAGATAAACTACTAATTATAAAAAAATATATAAACCGTAAAAAAGGGAGGGAAGAAATGTGAAATACGCGTACAGATAGTGTAATTGCCAAACTACCCCCATATCACCTTGTGAAAATTTTAATTGAAAGCCGATTATGCTGAAGGCGTTGTACACTCCCCATCAACCTGTATGATTTCTTGATGGAATTATTATGACTTGAATAATGTAAAAGAAAAATTCTGAAGCAAAATGAAATAAAGCCCTTCGAGATGATTTCTGAAAAGTAATGAATCCACACACGGAAGGACATCTGAAAGTAAAAGATACATTGTGAATGTTAAATATTTATTTAACTATCAAATCAAATTCAATTAAAGAGAAAAAAAAAAAATCACGACATTATTTTAAAAATGCGCATTAAACTGTATATCTTATTTGTGCTATAGAAATTAAACAAACTACAAAAACTTTTTTAAAATAATTTTAGTTTATTTTTTAATCGGCTATACGCACATTCTTAATTTTCACTATATTTAAGTTCATTTATTAATTCAATTTAATTCAAAGCCTGAAAGTGACTAAAAATTTAATTACTAATAAGGTTTTTAAATATTTGGATGACATAGAGTATGCATACGAAGTAAGCAAAAGCTCTAAAAAAGGAAAAACACCACAAAATATTTTCAAAAAATGTGCTAAGCATTATTCTAGAATTTGATAATTTTGTTTCCTTTACTATCCAAGGAATAAATGCGTCAGTTGAGTAATTGAAAATATTTACCTGATTAACTTCTGCACCATTCTGACGTTCATGAGGAGGAAATATACAATTTTTTCATCTTTCGATACGTAGCGAAAATTAAAGTTGATCGTTTGTGTCATTAAATTTTTATATATACAGTCAACTCTCGCTAATTCAAACCTTCTATATTACGAACCTCTCACTAATTCGAAGTAGTATAAGCTCACAGTCCCTTGAAAAACTCTCGATAGTTTGAACTAGAACAATAAGTTTTGGTACACTAAATATTTCGAAGTAAAATTTGTAGCTGGCCAGACATCAACACGTGATAATTCGAAGGTATCTCATATAACTCTCGACAATTCAAATACTCACTATCATGCAGAGTCCTGTAGCAAACAGGTTGGAGCTACATGTTTTGTGTTGTATTGTCTCTGCGTCTCCCTTGTAACATAGCCCCTTTGATGACCATCTGTCTGCCATCCCTTCTTTAAGTTTCCAGATTCCTGAAGCAAAATCCACTTTTATTGCTTTCCTTTTTAAGTGGACAGTAGACCAACCGCACCTGTTGCCAGCCGTTCATAACTTTCGTTTAACATGTAGCCCTGCTACACATGTGTTCAGAAAGATGATCTGCTATTGTGAAGAAGAGATGCATAAAAATTGTATTTTGCATCGGAGTGACATTTTTGACTCATCTACGTGACTTGTAGCATGTGGCACCAGAAGGGCATGGTCCGGAATGGACCTTTCCCTTGAAGAACTAATGATGTTGGGGACAGTGTCTGAGGGAACCAAGTGCAAAACGATTTTATTTCCAATGAGGAATGGGAGAGATTTGGATGAGGTGTGAAAGAGTCCTTTTCGAGAGGTTAAGAAGGATTTTTTTCCCAACTCTCTTGATAATTTTAACTCTTCATAATTCGTAATTTTTCATTGGTCCCCCTCCAACTTCGAATTATCGAGAGTCGACTGTATATGTATTGCTGAGACATAAGCTGACCAGAAAATAATCCCAATGATTTCATTTGATCAAATTTATAAAGGAAATGGGTCTAATATGTTATAAAGCTACAGATGTATTTATATATTTTAGCTATTGTAAATATATAATGACTTTTTGAAGACGATGAAATATACTATGAAAAGCATATCATATTTTTTCTTACTCTTTTATAAAAAATCGTTTGCCATATTTATATAATAAACAGTTTTTGTATTTTTCTTCAAATCCAAATTAAAATTCCAGTATGTAAATATTTCTGTCATAATTTACATAAGAAGTACACATTAATAAATCTCTTCTCGGTTGAATATTCCATATATTCTATAGCTTTTTATTAAATATAACTCATTTGAATAAAATTATAATGTAAGAATGATTAGAAAAATCATTTGTCTACAATAAAAGTTCGTGGAATTATTACAAAATTTTAAATATATTTAAAACAGTTTCGGGACTTTAAATACCTTTTCCCTCTGCTTATTTTCCTTTAAAAATTAGCCAAGCCCCAGCGTGAAATTTCTAATAAAAAACTCGGTTAAATAATTACGCTTTGGAGTACATCCCATTCACAGTAATTCAAATTTAAAATGCATAAAAATAATATAATAAAAATCCACGTTAAATCAATTAAAGGATTATCTTGTAAATAGTCGAGGTCTTTCATGTAAAATAAAGCCAGTGCACGAAAGAAGTTCTGTAAATATAGCACATTTAAAACACAAAGTTCTGTGGACATTTGTGACACTTGAGAAAATTTATTTCAAAAAAAGTTAATAACAATTTGCGGTGAAAACGCAACAACAGAAGTGACTGAATAAAAATATTGGCTCTGCACCAATTAAAGCTAAGATTAATTAAATGCCAGAACATAGTTTTGTTCCCAACGCAGGACTTAAAATGAGATCTCATTAAAAAAGTATTTCTTTTTATTTAGTGTAATTAAGATGTATCAATGCTTTTGAAAATAATATTACAAAGCCTTGAAATGTTTCAAGTTGTCAATCCAAAAGATGGATATTTATTTTTTATTGCAGAAATGTTTTACTTAAGTATCTTTTAAAGAGAAACTAAAGACAAATTACATAATAGGCAAAAGATGCATGATTTAAATTAATTTTACTGTAAGTAGTAATTCAAATTATTAGAACATAAAGCATATTTCCAAAATGGTTAAAGCATGGCAAATAAACACATCTGATTATAAATTTGGTGCATAAATCCTAAATTTTGACTTGTTTTAATGATTTTATATTCACTGCATTATATTTAATATTTTCTTAACTAAAAAAGACAGATATATTTATGAAAAATACCTAGTTAAAATTATTGGGATTACTTTATTGAATTATATTAAGCGGCAGCAAAGCAGTTCTTTTCGAATTAAATCTTTATTATTGTCGTAGGACGTTTTTATATAATTTAATTTTTTTATAACTGCGTACTCTTTGACATTTTAAATATGAAAGCAAAAATATTCCTTAAATTTAAAATATAAATAAAATTATATTGATCGTTTCTTAACGCTTATGTCTCTTAGAAAAGGGAGGAGAGGTGACTGAAGATGATTTACAGAAAAATGAGAGAGAAAAAAAAGGTAACTATTACTTATGTTGGACTTAAAAATATTTGAAGCTGTAATTCAATAGTTTTTATAATACATTTTTAGCCTCATGGATTACTCTCATTTTATTTTACTGTCAAAAATATCCATTATTAAATTTTACGTATTCTACCTATTCTTGTACGTTTTTCTAAAACCGGACGAATAAGTAATCACTCTTTGGTATATCAACTTCTCGAATGTATTCTTGAACATTTAGTTCATTGAACACCGTGCTTACAAAGTTTATTCTTCTAAATGAAAAATATTGACAAACACTTATTTTGGTCTTTAAGTAATTTTGCATCATAACCATGTTCTTCCCTATATAGTAAAATAATCCTCACTTTTACTATTGAAATATTTAAGAAGTTTCAAATAAATTTTGTTTGAGGAGGAGATTTCATTTTCAAATTCTATTAGTATCTCTTAGTTAAAAATTTAGTATATAACGGAATTTAAAAAATACCCAATGCTGTGCTAGACTATGTCGCATCTGCTGGCAGCGATGATCTAGACCAATGTTAAAGAATTAAACAATAATGTAGTTATGAAAAATGTAACTTCTTGAATGACTTTTTTTCGTATGTGAACTTGAGTGTTTGGTTCAGGATATAATATTGAAACCGATCTTCATCAAGCATTTTAAAAGATGAATTGTCGAGTGGTTTCGAAGGCTGCTCACAATAAAATGAGAAATTTGGAACTGTGTTAAAACGCTAATAATGTAGTAAGAATCAGAATATGATGATAAATATTTTTATTTGAAAAGAACCATGCATTTTTTGTTTTCAGTTTACCTTAATATCATTCCTAAATTATTAAAAACACTCGACTAAGAATAAACTTTAAATTTACCTTTTAAAATTAACGTATTATAATTTTTTTCACTTCATAGATTTAAATCAAAACTGTTTTTTATCATACAAATATCAGTCAAAAAGTTAAAAGGTCGTTGCAAATAAAATTTGTAACTGAAACTAAAACAAAATACCATTTTATAGAAATAATTTAGAAGCGTGTATGCTTGTTTTTCTAGCAACATAATAACTTTCCTTTAAAATAATTTTTTTTCATTATTCTCTGGCACATTATTAAATCATGATTATTTTTATTTAATTTTACCGCTCTGGTAGAGAACTAGGAAAGGTTAGATAATCATAATATCGAAAGCTTTATTACCAATATATTGTTATCTTTGCACCTCCATGCATATTATTAATGTTGCGTAGTGGCGCTTTAAGTATTTGAAATATCGTTTAAATATTTAAAAGCAATAAATTTCTGACGAAGTATATTGCATTAATGATATTAGTGAATGCTCTACTAAAAAGTGTCATTCTAGAGAAAGAGGAGTTTTAAACGTAAATATATAATATATATATATATATATATATATATATATATATATATATATATATATATATATATATATATATATATATATATATATATATATATATATATATATATATATATATATATATATATATATATGTGTGTGTGTGAGAGAGAGAGAGAGAGAGTCTAATAATTCCCCCTAGCAACTCATTTTAATTAACTCTTTTCATAATATTCAAATAATCTTTTAATTATTTGGTTCTACACTAACACCCTCATTTTAATCGTAATCGACTAATAATATTACATCATAAATCCCTTTCCCACCACTTGTAACCAATCAGAGTTCTAATTGCAAAAATGTCACGTGGTCTTCAACGTCAGCTATAAAAACCGATGTCTCTGGAAACCGCGCTCTCTTCGCTCGTTTCTCTGTAGTCATGTAGGCGGCTGTAGTGCGTTCTGTGTGTGTCTTTGTCTGTGTTGTGTCGTCCATGTTTGCTTCTTGTATGTGTAATGCCGTCCCTACTGGATCTTTATGTGTTTCTGTGTGTGGATGTGAATAAAAAGGAATAACGAAATATATGAGTGCCTCTTCGATACTATCGTACTCGACCATGCTCCACGTAACATAGAAAATCACACCACCGGCCGCGCTCAACCTTTGGTTCTTCATTATTTAATCAACCACTCGCAACGTCATACAATATATTTACCACTCAACGGAATTATTACAGATGTATTACATATATATAGTTAAATTCTCTACTAATGATAGATGAACATTAAACAAACCGAAAAAAAATTGAGACTGTAAGAGACCAGACATATAGAAGGATATATGAGAAATTGCAATTATAATATAATTAAGAATATAAAATATGCATGCTACAGTATTATAAACATTGCTGACTTAGGACACCTTATATATATTAAATAATTTATATGAAAGTGGTGTTGAACATGTTTTGTGGTCAGCCAAACTACCCTCTTTATGTTAATAACACTGAGCAAAAACCTATTAGAAATAATGGATAGAATATCTAAATCCATTACAAGTGAAAGATAACTTACTCAGAAATTGCATTGAAAAATGCAAACCCAGTGCTAAACCTGAATACAATAAATTAGTTATTGCCAGATTCTGGACGCAAATGCAAATTCAAGGAATAGGAATGGCTGAACTGTAGCACTTAACAAAAGTAAGAAAATAATTAAAACAAAAAAAAAGAAAGTTTACAAACAACCTTTAACTTTAGTGACACTAGAGTTATATATGAATTAAAAATAATAATTAGTATAATTTTATCTAATATTATAATATAGTAGTAACTATATTTAGGAAAGCTGATAAATTTATAAAAATAAGCTATTATTATTCTAAGGGCTTTCTATTTATTATTCTATCTTTATTCTAATTAGAATTTCTTTATTGAAACAACTATTAATAAAACTAATTGGATATTTTTGAATTAAGCAATATTTAGTGAAATGTTTATAGTTTTTTTTTTTTTTTTTTCTGATTTTTTTAAGCTAGGAATTTATTGCGTGGTATATAATTAATAAAAATATTTCTGAGTATATGAACATGTACATATTACTCTCCCAACTAAGAACTTTTTTATAATATTAATATTAAATTTCTCTCTTTTATCATATATATATACACTCATGGTCCAAAAAATTAGCGCACCAAGAAACAATTGCGGGATCATAATGACACTTGCAATGAAGGTACATGTCGGGGACATATGCAAATGATTAGAAATTTAGTGTAAATCGCATTACGTATAGCCGGTACAGGGCGTTTAACGTCGTTCTCCGTGGAGTATAAAACAGGTAACCAAAGCTTGTTCGAGTGTGCTGAATCGTTTACATTGGAAGAGCTGAGATAGACATGCAATTACGCCGTTTTCGAAGACAATAGGAGCAGCTGTCGCAGTTTGAGAGGGGGAGAATCATCGGCATGATAGAAGCTGTGTGGTCAGCTAGGCGAGTAGCTCATCAATTAAGCCACTCTGATTGTGTTGTGAGGATGTGTTGGGACCAGTGGATCCGAGAGATGTCATTTACACGTAGACTAGGTTTAGGACACCCTCGACAGCCACATTGTAAGAAATGCACGCGTACAGCCAACTGCTTCATCGGCCGCCATCCTGACACATGTAGCACCTTCATTCCACCCTGTGTTTTCTCGAACCATACGAAGGCACCTAACTGAAGGACATTTGTAATAGTGGCGCCGTATGCTACCCTTGACGATTACTCATCGACGCCCCCATTTGGAGTGATACCGCGCACGAGGAAACTGTACTGCAGCGAAATGGAACTAGGTCGTCTTTAGCGACGCGAATCCAGATTCAATCTCAGCAGTGATGACAATCGTGATCGTGTGTGGAGACCCCATGGTGAAAGCCTCAATTCTGCCTTTGCCCTACAGCAACCTACCATTCCCACAGCTGGTGTGAGGGTATGGGGTTTTATTGCCTACAATGCATGGTCATCCCCAGTATTGATCTGTGGCACTATGACAGCCCAGCGGTATGTACATGACATCCTGCAACTACATGTTTTGCCACTCATACAATGGCTTTCAGGAGCCATTTTTCTACAAGACAATTCTCGGCCTCACATGGCAAGGGTATCACAAGACTGTCTCTGCACTGTTACTACCCTTCCTTGGCCTGCTCGATCCCCAGATTTGTCTCCAATCGAGAATATCTGGGATCATTTGGGATGGTAATTTTGGCATCCCACGAGTTTTAATGAACAAGAGGCAAGGTTACATGAAATACGGAACGAAATGTTTCAAGACACCATAGAGAACCTTTATGCCTCTGCCCGATCGTATTGCATTGTGCATTTGCGCTAGAGGAGGTTCAACAAGGTAGTAAATCCTCCCTTCTTTTGCCTTTTTTCTCTGAAATAAATGATCCTTTTTCTTTGATTTTATAATCATTTACTTATATCAAAGTAGTCATTACGTATGTAAAATTTAGTTTCATTTTGATGACTCCGTCTGGGTGCGCTAATTTATTTGTCCATGAGTGCATGTATTTATATATGTGTGTTATATGTTTCAAGTCAACACTAAGCGTTTTCTTAAAAAAAAAAAATTATTCAACTGGCCATCGAGGGAAGATACTCTGAGAGAAAAAGGACGCCAAGTGAAAATCTAAGTTGCTTTACCACTGATTTCCATACGTAAACTACCATTCTCAGTTATGGGTTGTGCTTGAAAGTTAATGCTGACATTTAGGGCTATAATATATAATGATCTGGGATTATAATCGTTTTGTGTTTGGGCCATCTGTTCAGTGAAATAATTGGATGTTTAATTTAATACTTGGAGATGTAATTCAAAATAAATGTTAAATGTTCTATGGGGACTTTAAATTTAAATCTAATTAAATTATCCTTACACACACTGTATATTTATATAACTACCTCCTTGAGCAAGGCTTATTTTACATATATAACAAGTAAGCCAAATGCTCATTTATCTTAGTGTTCTATTCCTTATATAGAAAATGTTATACTGAGATAGTGTACAAATTAATTGTTTTAAACATAAATATTTTTAACATATTCTGCTTCTTCGTTCATTAAATATGACATATACTAAAAAAGAAGTACTCATTTCAGTCAATTTAGAAAATTATGTGGATGTTATCATATCAATATGTATATATATTGAGAAATTTAATGTAAATATACATATGCTGGAAGATATTTTAATAAAATAAGATATCATAAGAGTATATTTTGTTTACTTAGTGTATTTATAGGTATATCTTTAAAAAAAATCTTTTTTAGACAATGGTTTTTTTCCAATATGTTTTTTCTTTTTAACTTGTGCAATTAAAAATTAATAACAACAATAAAATTTTATACATATTTAACTATGTAAACAAAATATTATTTAATTCCAATTTAAATGAAAAAAAAATTCATTTAAACAGCCATATTAAATAACAATCTACTTGGAGGATAATAATCTTGTTTGTTCTTGATCATATATATAAATTATGTACTTACAAAATAATTCTTTCAACAAATCGCCATTCGAATTCTACGTAAAAGTATTAAATCTAACCGGAGCTTTTGAAAGAGTGCCTTACGTTATTCAATATAATAAATTACATGGCACACATAAAACTATGTATGTATCATATTATGTATCATATTAAACGGAAAATAAAAATATATCTTCCAATTACAGGTAACTAAAGCCAAATAGTGGAAACATACTCAGACGTCTAGTATTTCGAGATTTATGCATTAGTTAAACTACCTTGTTAGTCTGTTAAGTATTACCCGACAACTAGCAGAAGGTGGACTTCATGTGCAACGCCCAGCTCGTCAACTTCCACTGACAAATGAGCAGAGTGCGATGCGTTTGAATTGGTGTCACCAACCTACTCTGTTCGACGACAACTGAATTGGAATATCAGGATTGAATCAAGTTGTTCAGTCCAGAACGTAGGATATTAAGTCACAAGAAAAAATGCGACAAAATTATTCAGTTGTATAATTTGACAGATTGCAAGATAATATACATATTTTTCTGAATAAATTTCCTGAAGTTTTATATTGTTTGTATTATAATATGAATATTCTTAAGGTAATGTTCTAGAATTTTTGCTTATGTCATCTTGCTTAAGTTTTAAGGATGATTAATTGGGACTGACAACATTGCAATATGTCAATACTTCATTAAATTTGGTTACATAATTAAACTTTATTTGTAAAATTAATTTTGCATATCTTTTAAATGCCTACTAATACTTAATTGTCAATAATTGCATACAAAATACAATGGAGATTGTACGATATTAGAGTATAGTATGAGATGTAGCAGTGATGTTTCAAATCAAGTATTTTCAAATTCTAATTATTGCTATCAAAATTATCTGCATATGTAATAATGAAAACTGTTACAATAATATAAATTCCAGTTCTATGAATAATAAAATTTTACAAACTGTATTCGATACTAAAGTTTATTTACTGTATATATATATATATATATATATATATATATATATATATATATATATATATATATATATATATATATATATATATATGTTAAGTATTGGCCGAGTGGTAGATTTTTGTCGAATGTGAGGCGGTTTTCATCAAACACATCCTCAGTGAACAAATATCTTCTTTATTGTGGCGCACACATCGAAGCTTAGGACAAAATTATAGTACATTTTCACATCGACAAGACAAACAAATTCATGATGATATTAAAGCACAGTGGACAAGAGACAAGCAAAAGTGACATCTTGACGGACACAACACAAAAACACTGAGAGACAGCTATATTCAATGTTACATTATAACGATAAAAAAAAAGGAAGAGCGACGAACGCCATTACACAAGTTGTTTTTATTCTTTACCAACAGTGCAAGTGCGTGATGATTACGTAATCATAGCTCTGATTGGATAGAATGTGCGGGACAGGAATTTCTGATGTAAAAATATTCATCGATTACGATTAAAATCAGGTTGTTAGTTTTGAACCAAATAATCAAAAGATTATTTCAATATTGTTAAAAAGTTAGTTAAAAGAATGCTAGAGGGGATTATTATATATATATATATATATATATATATATATATATATATATACATATATAACAAAAAGATTTCTATATTAAATATATATTCAGATAATTAGTATGAGATATAACTGGATAACTCCATTTATATCATGTTTAAGTGAAGTAAAATATACTGAAATTTTCCATGGAATTGTAAGGTTGTTCGTCAGTGATGCCTTAAAAATATGTAACCATTAGAATGAAGGCACCATCCTGTAATAAAGTGTCACTGAAACATTTAATGCATAATAAAATGCATTAAGTAGACTTTTCATATAATATATACATTCGATATAATACGTTTGATTTCGTTTCGATTTTGTGTGTGTGTGTGTGTTCGGGATATATTATATTTCCTAATTCTATTCTTAAAATGTTTATATCATAGTCTGCAAAAATATGTGTAGTATAAACATGGATAGAGAAAATAAATAAAATTAGACTCATGTTGAGTAAGAACGGATATAAAATATCAATCGCTCTTTAAAACACATACACACACATAAGTCTATAATTTCATAATAAGACAAAACAAAAACTATACAAAATTAGCTGAAATATCGTACAACAAAATGAAGTTCTCAAAATCCTTACAATAAGATGTTACGAGTCTGTGGTTGCTTTGTGTCTGTTTACGAAAAAATTTAAGTATGATGTGCATCACTCAAACTATTTTTTATCCTCTAATACATAATAAATATATGTGTAATAAAAAATAGATAATTATATTCGTAACCTTTAACGTAAGACTTACATGACACAAAATGAATGCAATATTTCGTCATATTTTCCCTCCAGACACTAAACCTTCCCTGTAGACTTAGTACCATCTCTGACTAAAAGCCCCAAACCAGTAGAGTTTTGGAAAACCCGATAAGTTATGGCTTTTGGGGAATTTGCCGGTTCGCTGCCTTCTGACTTTCCCTTTTTAAATATCATCGTCCCCCAAATCGGGGTTCTTTCGCCTGTCACCAACCATTATAACACGTTGTCTTAGTGTTCTCCCTATAAAGGAAACCCCATTCCTTCAATAAAGACTTGGAATTCGTTACTGGGTCGCTGATTTATTTCATATATATATATATATATATATATGATGAAACTTTACCAGTGCATAGTTTGTCGTGGCGAGTGGTTGATTTAAACAATGCCGAACCAAAGGTAGGGCGTGGCTGGTGATGTGATTTTCTGTTTTAAGTGGAGCGTGGTCGAGTACGGTATTATTGAAGAGGCACTCATGTAAATCGTTATTCTGTTTTATTCACATCCGGAAACATATAAATATCCATTAGGGACGGCGTTACACATACAAAAAACAAACATCATAGCACAAACACAGACAAAGATAAACATTGAACGCGTTGCAGCAAGCTGATTACATGATGAACGCAGGAAGACAAAAAAAAGCGCGCGATTACACAAGATTTTCTTTTATACCAGCAGTGCAAACTTGGGATGATTACGTAATAGTAAATAGTGTTTTTTTTCAGGTATAGAAGTTTAAGTTGGCATTACTTTCCAAGATGGCGACCGATTTAACAGCTGTCAAGAGATTTATTCTCAGTTTGGTTTGGCAATTCATCAAAACGATCATCAAGCAAGGCGTAGATTCGTCGAATGGGCCCAAAACGAGATTGCCGTTGTTCCCGATTTTCATAAGCGAATTTTGTTTAGCGATGAAGCGCACTTCTGGTTGAAGAGCTACGTCAACAAACAAAACTGCCGCATTTGGAGTGAAATTAATCCCCAAGTGTGTGTCAAAACACCGTTACATCCAAAAAACTTGACTATTTGGTGCGCTTTATGGACTGGTGGAATCCTTCTTCAAAAACGATGAAGGCCACAACGTTACAGTCAATGGTGATCGGTATAGAGCCATGATTACTAACTGTTTCATTCCTGAATTCAACAATCATGATGTCCAGGAGCTGTGGTTCCAACAAGACGGCGCAACATGTCACACAGCTCGTGCCACAATCTATTTATTGAAAGACACGTTTGGTGACCGCCTAATTTCACGTTTTGGACCTGTGAATTGACCTTCAAGATCTTGTGATTTCACACCGCTAGTCTTTTTTCTTTGGGGCTATGTAAAGTCATTGGTCTATGCGGATAAGCCACAAACGCTTGACCATTTGGAAGACAACATTCGCCGTGTTATTGCCGATATACGGCCACAAATGTTGGAAAAAGTCATCGAAAATTGGACGTCCAGATTGGACTACATCCGAGCCAGCCGTGGCAGTCACATGCCAGAAATCATATTTAAAATGTAATGCCACAAGATTATCTTTCGAATAAAACAAAATATACATCGAATGATTCGAATAATACATCGTTGTTTTATTGCAGTTTAAAGTTCTATACCTCTAAAAAAACACCCTTTAGTTCTGATTGGATAGAATGAGCGAGACAGGGATTTCAGACTAGCCCATTACTTTTAAGATTACAATGTTAATTTTAAACCAAAGAGTTAAAGTTGGTTCAAATATTAGTACAAATGGTTAACAAAAAGTATCGTAGAGGGAATTATTACATATATATATATATATATATATATATATCTTTATATATAAAAATCTTCTGTGCGTGTGTTTGTCACTAAACTCCTCCTAAACGGTTGGATCGATTCCGATGAAATTTTTTGTGTGTGTTCAAGTAAATTCGAGAGTGGTTTAGATTCACAATTCGGTCCGATATCGCAATTAGTTAAAAATATATTAATTAAAAACACTCAAAAAATACTACTCAACATTCACCTGTTATGTTGTAACAACGCTATTGTTATAAACAAGTAATATAAAAAATTTTTAATCAATTCCTACTTAGATCAACCAAGAAAACATTTATTTTAGCTACTTTTTATTAAATAGTTGCAATTAATTTAAATACGTATATACATATGACAGAAACACAACATTAAATGGTAATTAATTTTTATTAATTATCATTAAAGTATCTTATTTCCATCCAAAACAATCGTGTGTATAAAATTTTCTTTCAACTGATTGCTTTAACACGTGAGAAAAAAACCTTTTCAAATTTTGACATAAGTCGCCAACGTTTCTGTATTTGTAATTTTTTCAATAATTTTTTTTAATCAATTTTTAATAATTATAATTAAATTATTGTATTGTCATCCAAAACAATCATGTACATTACATTTCAGCTCAATTGAGTGCTTTAAAATGTATTTTCTTAAGGATTGAAAATTCCACCAAGATATATAAATAAATAAACAAACAAATAAAATATGTATAGAGAACATGATCTAATAGTAGGAATTGAAAAAGATGTAATTTGGCGTCGAAAATTGATTTTCAGCCAAACTGGACAAACCCGGTCTTTATTGTTACGAAAATGAAGACGATTCACGCTTTTTAGTGTTTTTAATTAATATCTTTTCAAATAATCATTAAATATGTAATTCTTCTGTGCGTGTGTATGTAACTGAACTCCTCCTAAACGGCTGGACCGATTTTGATGAAAGTTTTTGTCTGTTCGAGTGGACTCGAGAATGGTTTAGATTTATAATTCGGTTCAGAAATGTTTATTTAATTAATTTTTTATTTATAAATTGTTCATCGTGGAATGTTTTACATTGGATCCGGCAGACTGCGCTATGATCGCAGTATCGAGTATTCAAAAATCTTTTATTATAATTCAAGTTGTTCCCGATAGTTGGTGCTGTGATCATTTCAGAAAAATATTTTGTCACTTCGTGTTATTATTTTGTTGAAATATATCGTGTGTTAATTAAATTATTACTTTCAGATGTAATTAGTGTTTGAAATTTTACTCAAAACGGTCCAGATTGTTAAAGCTTATTCATAAAAATTTGGAATTTGTGAATTTAAGATGTGTGTACAGGACAACGTCTGTCGGGTTCTCAAGTATATATATATATATATATATATATATATATATATATATATATATATATATATACCGGGTGATCAAAAAGTCAGTATAAATTTGAAAAATTAATAAATCACAGAATAATGTAGATAGAGAGGTAGAATTTGACCCACACATGCTTGGAATGACATGGGGTTTTATTAGAAGAAAAAAAAATAAAGTTCACAAAATGTCCGATAGATGGCGCTGAACAACAAAACGTCAGTGACTGCGCATGAAAATCGCGTAGAAAAGGGGCTGTCATGAGAGAGAGAATCAGTTGTACAAGCAAATTTTGCGTCCAACAATAACGTATGGGTCCCCCATTTGGGGGGCCGCGGCCCCGACCCACGCAAAACACATTCAAATTATTCAAAACAAAATTCTTAGAATCATTGCTAACGCACCTTGGTACGTTAGAAATAGTGTCATTCATCACGATTTACACATGGAGCCGATAGATAATTACATCCCTAGAACTTCTAGAAATGTTTTTACTTCTATTCAAAATCATAACAACCCAGTAATTAAAGCACAAACACTATTCACGTATCCTCACGCTAAAATAAATTTTGCTTATAAAACGACAAAATGAAATCTGCCCTTAAAACCGCCGTAATTACAACAATAATACTTAATTGCTACACTTAAACAACATTTAAATACATTTGCCTACATCAGAATTGGGATCAGTGATTAAAGCTGGCTCCTGCTTCAATTCCACACTTGTTCCGGCTGCAAGTTCTGTCTTGTAGTCTCCATTTTCTTTTTCATTCCAGCTGCAAAAAAAAAAAAAAAAAAAAAATCCCGCAGCTTCTCTATTCCGATTGCGTTTTGGTGCTCCTCGAACGCGTTTTTTGGGGCTGTTAAGCCCCCCTTCCTTGCGCTCCTCCATTCCTGCCCGCGTAACGTATTTTTGTCTCGTTTTCGTCTGGCCGCTTCTTCCTCCATCCTCCCCCCTGCGGGGGAGTGTATTCAGATATTGATTTTCATTGCCACTTTCTCTCCGCGAATTTGGGTATAAGCGATTCATTTCGCTGGCACCCGTTAAATCTAATTTTCGTTTTAGAGAATCAGTTGCACGAGCAGTCGCAGCATGTTGACGTTACCTGAAAAGGCACTGTTAGTGAAGCTGTATTATCAGAATGGGGAATGTGCTAGTGCAGCGTTACGTTCCTATCGCCATACGAAGGGGATTCGAAGGGGTAAAGGTCCGTTGACAAATGCAGCTGTGGCGAGAATGATTTCGAAGTTCGAAGCGACGGGTTGTTTAGACGATAGGCACCGTAGTGGCCGACCGAGCACACGGCGGAATGCTGCTGAGATGGTTAGGGATGAAATGGAGACTGTAGTGGGTTCGTCTATGCACGGGGAAGTCAGCGCCCGTGCAGTCGCACCGGCATTCCATACACTACTGTTTGGTTGGCACTTAGGCGTATTCTCCGATGCTATCCGTACAAAATCCATCGGCATCATGACTTGTTACCTGGCGATTCCGTGAATCGGAGGGCATTTGCGATGTGGGTGTTTCAAAAGATGGCGGAAGATGACGATAGGTTGAGTAACTTGCTGTGGACCGACGAAGCTCATTTCACGCTCCGAGGGTCTGTCAACACCCACAACTGCAGAATTTAGGCTACTGAAAATCCTAGAACTGTCGTGGAAACTCCATTGCACGACGAGAAAGTCACGGTATGGGTTGGATTTACCACATCTACTGTTATCGGGCCTTTTTTCTTCGAGGAAATGCGTGATTCTGGTTTTGTAACTGCTACTGTGACGGGTGAGCGGTACGCCGATATGTTACAGAATCGCATCATCTCCAGCCTGGCTGATAAACACCTGTTGGAACGTACGATTTTTATGCAGGATGGCGCTCCACCCCATATTGCTAGACGCTTGAAAGATCTCTTGCGCAGGTCGTTTGGTGATGATCGTGTGCTCAGCCCCGCCACTTTCATCATGCTTGGCCTCCCAGGTCCCCAGATCTCATTCCGTGCGATTATTGGCTTTGGGGTTCCCTGAAGTCGCAAGTGTATCGTGATCAACCGACATCTCTAGGGATGCTGAAAGACAACATCCGACTCCAATGCCTCACCATAACTCCGGACATGCTTTACAGTGCTGTTCACAACATTATTCCTATACTGTAGCTATTGTTAAGGAATGATGGTGAACATATTGAGCATTTCCTGTAAAGAACATCATCTTTGCTTTGTCTTATATTGTTATGCTAATTATTGCTTTTCTTATCAGATGAAGCGCAATCTGTCGGACATTTTGTGAACTTTATTTTTTTTTGTTCTAATAAAACCCCATGTCATTCCAAGCATGTGTGTCAATTTTTACCTCTCTATCTACATTATTCCGTGATTTATTAATTTTTTTCAAATTTATACTGACTTTTTGATCTCACCCGATATATATATATAATACATCTATATATATAAAGGAGAAAAGCGACTCACTCACTGACTGACTGACTGACTGACTAATCACGATATATCCGGAACTATTAAACCTACAGACTTAAAATTTTGTAGGTAGGTTCCCTTCATTGAGTAGACGTCAGTTGAGAACGGATTTTGCAAAGTTCGAATCCCAAGGGGGTGTTACGGGGGTTTAAGGGGCGTTATAGATAATTATTTCCATTACTAAACTATTAGACGTACTGTCGTGAAACTTGGTACACAGATTTCTTTCATAAAGTAGAGATTCCCTACATAATGATTTTTACAAAATTCGACATCCAAGGGGCGTTGAGGGCGCTTAAGGGGCGTTATACATAATTATTTCCATTTTTAATCTATTAGACGTATAGACTTGAAATTTGGTAAGCGGATCCCTTTCATAGAGTATAGATTCTCTACATAATGGGTTTTGTGAAAATCGACTTCCAAGTGACGTTGTAGAATATTAAGTGGCGTTATAGGCCATTAACTCCTTTTTTAAACTATTAGACGTAAAATCTCGAAATTTAGTAAGCTGATTCCATTTATTGAGTAGAGATCCGCTATAAGATGGATTTTGTGAAAATCGTTTCCCAAGTGGCGTTGCGGGGGCTTCAGGGACGTTATACATAATTATTTCCATTTTTAAACTATTTGACGCACTGTCTTGAAATTTGGTAAGCGGATTCCTTTCATAGAGTACAGATCCACTGCAAAATGGGTTTTGTGAAAATCGACCCCAAGTGGCGTTGTAGAATATTAAGGGGCATTATAGGCAATTAAATCCTTTTTTAAACTATTAGATGTAAAATCTTGAAATTGAGTAAGCAGATTCCATTCACTGAGTAGAGATCTGCCATAAGATGGGTTTTGTGAATATCGTTTCCTAAGTGGCATTGTGTGGGGGCTTAAGGGGTGTTATACATAATTATTTCCATTCTTAAACTATTTGACG
Organism: Trichonephila clavipes; assembly: GCA_019973935.1. NCBI lineage: Eukaryota > Metazoa > Arthropoda > Arachnida > Araneae > Nephilidae > Trichonephila > Trichonephila clavipes. Next base: position 268,373 of record BMAU01007031.1, on the reverse strand, counting down.
TACAGTCTTGAAATTTGTTAAGCGGATTCCTTTAATAGAGCACAGATCTGCTGCAAAATGGGTTTTGTCAAAATTGACTCCCAAGTGGCGTTGTAGAATATTAAGGGGCGTTATAGGCAATTAAATTTTTTTAAACTATTAGATGTAAAATCTTGAAATTGAGTAAGCAGATTCCATTCACTGAGGAGAGATCTGCCATAAGATGGGTTTTGTGAATATCGTTTCTTAAGTGGCATTGAGGGGGCTTAAGGGGCGTTATAGAGAATTATTTCCATTTTTAAACTATTAGACGTACAGTCTTAAAATTTGGTAAGCGAATTCCTTTCATGGTGTAGATATGCGCTACAGTATAGTTTTTGGGGAAATTGATCCCAAGGGTCACTGAGAAGGATTAAGGGGCGTAATAGATAAATATTTCCGCTTTTCAACTAATAGAACCACGTGCTTGAAAATTAGAAGGTATGTTCCGTTCATGGAATAAAGTTCTTTTTACAAAGATTTTTGCGAAAACGGACCCCCAAAGGAGTGAGGTGGCAAGGGATTAAAGCGTGTTAAAAAAAAAATTCCTGTTTTTGAATTTAACTCATTTACTTGAAATTTGTTGAGCACTTTTTTCTTTAGTTAAATAGAGTTCCACTAAGAATGGATTTTACGGAAATCAACTCCAGGGGGAAGCAAGGAGAGTTATTGGGGCGTATTGAAAGACAAAATTCCCGTTTTTGAACTGCTAAGACTATAATAATAAAATTTGGTTTGTATGCTTCTTTTGTTGAATTGGAATCCGCTAAGAAAGCTGTCAACGAGGTATTGATAATAAAAATTCCGTTTTTGCTCTGTTAGATTCAGACTTGAAATTTAGCACGCATGTTTATTTTATGGAGTAGAAATCCACTGAAATTTGCATTGGTGGAAATCCACTTCATTATTAGAATAAGTGAGCGAAATAAATGTTTCTACTTCTATTTTAGATATAACTAGAAATATTAGATATTATAATTTATGGTCTTTTAATATCAAGGGGCGAAAGTGTAACAGCTATAAATATATTTTTCAATACAATCGAATTCTTAATGCTAGATATCAATAATTAATATATATGTAAACAGTATACATATATACAAAATCGTGAAATACCCAGTGAAGCGGGTGGGTAACGGCTAGTATATGAATATATATATGTATATACATATACATATATATATATATATATATATATATATATATATATATATATACATACATACATATATATATATATATATATATATATATATATATATATACATACATATATATATATATATATATATATATATATATATATATATATATATATATATATATATATATATATATATATACCTGGCGGAAAAATATTGGTGAAGAATTTGAGAGACACTTATTGGTGGGCATGAAAACTAATGAAATCAAAAGTATACAGGTTTTAAAATGTAATCAAAGTAATGCATGAAAGACGCAAAAAATTGTATGAGAGCTTTAATTCTGTAAGGGGTGTTGGAAAGCTAAAATCTTATTTTTTTGACAATTTGAAATTTTTACATTTTCAAATTGTATAGATTTTAACCTTTCTAAAAATACCTTAGTTGAACCTCTAGGGTATTTAGAAGCACTTAAAACGTATTTTTAAATAATCGTTGAATTTAGGCCACGCCCATTTTAATGGCGAAAATTGAAAACAAATTACTTTGTTTTTGCTTACTAGTGTAACGACTGATATAAACCAAAACATGTATCTTTTATTTTAAATTGAGCCTTTTATTTTTTATTTCCCAGCCGATTAGTAGTCTCACTGTATACATTAAAATCAATTTATCTCAAAATGTAAATTTTAATGTGCGATGTACCTTTTCTGAGAAACTACTGTTCATAGGTATGTAAATGTTTTATGAATTATTTATAATGATGTCTAATATATACTAAAATGAGCTTTTTTTAAAACACTCAAAAATTTAATTTTTACAAATTTTTTAAGTAAAAAATGGGTCAAAATTCGCAATGTTTGATAAAATATTTCATAATTTCTTAAAAAATTCAAAATTAGCTAAAAGCTCATTTTAGTATAATAAGAGAGATGTACTTTAATAGTATGAAAAATTTCAAGCATGTACATAAAACAGATTTTGAGAAAAGGTACATCGAAAACAGCCAATTTAACATTGTCAGTATAGAGAGAGAGAGAGAGGTTTTCAACACCCTTTAAAATAATGGAAAGAATCATTGGCTGCTGATCCACTGGGTACTTGAGGCAAGCGGTTAGGGTTCCGGATAACCTGGACGTAACCAGATTTTCTGTTTATAAATTTCAGTCATCCAGCTCCTAGGGGGCTTGTAGATCTTCTGCACTCAGGGCAGAGTTTAAATAGGCACTGAAGAGATTCTCTTTTTCACTATTCAAGGAGTGTATCCCTCTGTTTCCAGATTGTAAATGGAATCATTAGTCTCCCTGTAATGTGTTGTTCTAGTTCGACCCAACATGCTCGATTGGAGTTAGGTCAAGAGAGCATGTCGGATATTCTATATGCTATGTTCGTGAAACTTCAGACGTGTTCTTTACAAGTGGAGTTGTAGGAAGTTTGGTATAAACAAGTCTTTAGAGGAAGCACTTGAAAGGCTTCAACGTAAGGTACGATATGATATTTCAGGATTTTTTCCGTATGTTTTAGGGTCTTTAAAATGTATGTCTTTACTTCAACCTGTGACAACCACAGCTCACGATAGCCCACCTCATTTGTACTCTGATTTCTCGTGAACAAACGTGGGATTATTTAGGAAGTCTATAAAAAACGTCTAATGTTCACTATCGAGTCCAGACAGAATCCGGATTCGTCAGTAAACAGTACCTGGCTCTAATCACGTTCCATCCATTTTCTATGCTCAGCAGCCTATTTTCTATGGAACACATGATGTATTGATTTAAAGATGTGTAACTATTCAACTGAGGGCAAAGATAGACCATTTTTATTAATTCTAATAGTAAAAGGGAAGACAACATTTAAAGTACGGCGCTCCTAATGGAAACAGCAGAACAGCATTTCAACTGAATTAGAAATGTTTTCCGAACAGTCGTATGTCAAAGCACAAAATGCTTGAGTTAACTGATTGATTGATTGATTGGATATTAACGTCTCTCTGTTCAGCTGCACGAGGGCTTTTGGCGACGGACCACGTAATTTTGAACCATGGTCAAGTGACGTGGACGATACCTGAGTTGGCACCCCTCTCCTAACTATCACACCACACCAACGGGAGGATGTTTCAGCTCTCGACAGATTTAACGTGCATCGCTGCCCTACACGGCGGGTCTTTAGTGGTACTGGGCTCGAACTCGTGACAAGGCAAGCCACGATCCGATACCTATACCGCTCGGCTACCGCGGCCACACAAAATGCTTGAGAATAACGTGCTAAAGGTAAGTATTTTCTTGCAAAACCTTGACTTTCTAAAAAAGGAAAGGGAGTAAACGTTCACCATTTAAAGCTTTCCTTACGGTGCGTTCTCTCACTAGTACACAATGTGAATAGCTCTTCTTCTTGTGTTGGGTGTTCCATCCCCAGTGTTTAAGATGATTTCTTTCATACCTGTGTGTTGTACTTTTCATATTTCAAAGCTTTTCCTTAGTTGTCGATGAATGAATATTTTCACAAAGTAGCCCATGCAACTGCTCAAATATTTGCGGTTCCAAATACGCCTGTTCAAAACACGTTTCTGATGCAACCAAAATGCTGTTCTGGGATTATCATTAAGAACACGGAGTATTAGATGCATGTATGCCTTTTCACTATTAATTCCCTGTTACTGCCGGAAACACAGTTGCAAATGCGTTTTTATCCTGATACATAAAAACCCGGGTAGATAGCAAGGGATATTATAGTAATCGACCCTCAGTGCTGCCTGCCAATAACAAACTACTAGTTTGTATTACTAAAGGTGGTCAGAAATTGTAGCAATAGTAGCAAACATTGCTGAAAAGAAGCACTTATCAATGATATTACAGATATTTTTTTTTTCTTTGATGCCTCATTTTTTTTTGTTATTGTCTCAACGTGGCACATCCAGCTATACAAAAATTGAATGTTTTGGTATAACTATATCACCCACTTAAAGTCTGTCCCATGATCGTGTAATCACCATGTATATACATAAATAACGTATATGTGTTTGTTTTGAAGAATATTTGAATTTTCCAAGGTATGACTACCCAAAATTCACCGTTTTGGTGAAAATTTTTGAAAGTTATTTTATGCTTTTATTTTATTACGCTTTTTACTTAAGATCCTAAAAAACAATCTTCGTTTCTATGATATTAAGAAGCAAAGTTATAGCATAATTAGTAAACCGAAAATGGAGTTTACAAAACCGGAAATTGATCCTTACACAAAATATTTTTAAGATATTGAATAGAAATTTTCAGAGAATGTTTTTTTTTTTACTTCTATATCTGTATTATGAATCAAAATCTAATCTCTGTGTATATATTTATGTACTTTATTGCTTTTTTATAAAAAAACAAAATCTTTAACCTTTAAAAAAATCGAGGTTTTGCATATCATTTGGTATATTTAAAAGACTTTCAAAAGTGTTACAAATCTTTTAATTCTAATACATATCAAGATGTTATTTATGTATTTTACAAATATTATACTTGAATACATTTAGTAGAATCTGGTGTAACTGCAATTTTTCATCAAAATTTCACTAAAAACGACAATTGTTATAGTCTATAAAACTCTTCAGAAAACAGAAAAAGGTTAAAAAAAGTCCGAATTAGTTCCACATGAAGTTAAAGAGAGCTTGACCTATAACTATGGTTTAGTTTAAAAAATGCACAATTAGTAGAAAAATTTGCATACTGTATTAAAATTTTTGAATGCATTTTCTGAGAAACTATGTTTTTCAGTATTTTGTTTCATGGTAAAGTACACGACATAATTTTTTTTCAAAATACTGAACTGAAATTTTCAGAATTTTTTTTTATTTAATTTTATCTGTAATCTAGAATATAATCTAATATCTGTGTATATATTTATATATTTTATTGAACTTGTGAGAAAATAACATTCGTTTTTTGTAACGAATTGCACTAACATGACATCTTTGAAAAATATTCAAAAGTATTACAAAGCTTACAGCTCTAAGCACAGATAATGATGTTATTTATGTACTGTATAAATATTATTATAACATATTACTTAAAAATTTCAATACCAGGTTTACCGTAATTGCAATTTTTTTATTAAAGTTTTACTCAAAATTCCCAATATATCCAATTTGTTTTTTTTAATTTTGTAGACATTTCACTAGAATTCCTAGTTATATGCTCCATTTCAAATAAAAAAAAAGTGTTTATTTAGTTGAAAATTTATATATTTAAAAAAAAAAAAGTACTCCGAAGGTAGTCACACAACCTAAAAAAATTGAAAAACTTTTAAATATTTATTTAAAGTACAATAAATTTTATACCGACAAATATTCTCTTTATATTGGCCCTAAGGCAAAAAAGGGATCTTAGTGGTGTCAATTTTTTTCCTTTCGGGTAAAAATATAAAAAATATTTTCAAACATGTATAATTCTTTTAAATTTAAATTTACTAAATCGAATCTTTTGGACATTATTTATAAAGAATCATGGTTTGAAAAAACTACAAAATGTTTGAAATATAAACATAATTTTAAAAATTACAAGCATATGAAAATAGGATATAATTTTGTAATAAATATTGAGTAATTTTTGCGTTGCGACACTATTTTCTAAAATATTAGTCTTTGATGTATAAAACTTTATACAAATATAAAATGTATCATACTCTTAAAACCTTACTTAATTTAAATATCATATATCTTTTGTATTTGAAAATATTTGAAAAATTTTGAAATTTTAAAACAAAATTCTGAAAACGTTATTTTTTTAAATTTTTTTTAATATAATATTTATTATTCTGTTTAAATAATAAAAATACTGCATTGTAATAAGGATACATTTAATTTTATAAATCAACTTATTGCTAGTAATTAAAGCCACTATTTTAGAGAATAGCATGCGCATCGTAAACCTTACTTAATATTTCACACAGAAGTGTTTCTTATTTTCATATGCTTATTATTCTTAAAATTAAGATTATATTTTAAACATTTTACCTTTTTCGGAAGCCCCATTCCTTTATAAATAATGTGGAAAAAATTCATATTATTTAATTTTAATTTCAAAGAGTTATATATATTTGAATATTGTTTATATTTTCAGCTCTCTAGAGAAAGTCAACACCCCTAAGAACCCCAACAGCTGTAGGCGGAAAATAAATGAGAAAAAACTAATAAACAATTTGCCTGTATATTCCATTTGTTAAACTGAAGAATTTACGTAGTAAACTACAGAAAAAAAATGTACACTAGTTTTTAGTAATAGTATATTTTTATATTCACATGAAAAAGTGTCAATAGACGAAGGATATATGTGTAGGAAAGCGAAAATATATGCTTTTATATTTTCACGAGTCGAGGCATAGTAATCAGAACCTTTGCATCAATCTGAATGCGTAGTTTGTAAAATTGGACTTATAACTCACGTCTGGGATTTAAGATTATCTTCTATAGTAAAAATAATAGTTTGAAATATTGAAAATTTAAGGCATCTGACTACGTTCGGAACCATGATTTTAAAAAAGTGCATAAACAGATAATTTTCATAATACATAGTGTCACTTAGATTAGAATACATGTATAAAATTGGTGTCAGAACATTTTGACAAAAAAGTATTTAAATACAATATTTTGTCAAAAAAAATGACTAAGAATAATCTTTTTTCAAAATGTGTGTGTTCTCCTTTTATAAAAATGCTTCTATTATAATAATATTTTGCCTGTATATAGCTGAGACCTCTGTACAGAGGCTCAACTATGATTTTTGAAAAATTCACATTATTTTCAGAGTTACAACCCATTAAAATAATTATCGGCGTTATTTTCTTAAAATTTCTCCCCTTTGTTGTGGTAAAACATGGATAAACCCACTTATTAGTTATATATTTCAAAAATTCTAGTTCAGCCTCTGCACAGAGGTCTGAGCTACATACAGGCAAAATATTATTATAATAGAATCATTTTTCACAAATGGAGAATATTTTGAAAATTGGTCATTCTATGTTACTTTTTTGTCAAAATATTGTGCTTTAATAATTTTTTATTGTAATACTATTCTTAAAGCAATTTTATCTACATTTTCTAATCTAAGGCACACTAAATATCATAAATATTATCAATTTACACGCTTTTGCAAAATCATGGTTCCGAACGTAGTCGAATACCTTAAGGCGTTATTGTTTAGCTATTTATAAATGGAATGCATTTTTTGTTATGAATCATTAATACATACAGAAAAATAACTCGCACAATACCCTTTTGTGCAAAAAGGCTTGAATAAAAATATGGGAAATTATAGTTCATTGAGTATTATCTGAAGCATAAAATTTTAGTTAAATTATTACTATATTAAAAGTACACATTATCTGGTATTTATGTTATAAAATTGTATAAAAAAACAATAGTTTAACACGAAATAAAATATATTAAACGAATGAGTTATTGAAAAGTGTTAAAATAAAAACTAGAAAGTCGACTTTTAGACAAATTGTTTTGTAAAAGGATTTAGTTTTACTAAAACAAAGCATCGTAAGAAACATAATTAAATTATTCTGCAGATTATATCATTTATTTACAGTGAGGCTCTTTTGTTTCTTTGTTGAAAGATATATTCTATTACCGTTAGAGTGCACACATACTTTGTTTTTAAAGAAACATTTGACTAGGTTAGCCAAAAGATAATTGATTTCTCAAACATACTCTTTATATTTAACCATTCTTTTCCTTGTAGAATTTGAATTTAGGAAGAAAGAGAGAACGGAACTGTTAAATGCGTGTTTCTAAAACTTGCATTTATTACATACAAATTTTTCTTTCAAAATGAATTGAATATTAATGCTAGTTTAAATTTATTAAGCATCATAAAAAAGATAAAAGCTCCATTAAAATGTCATATTTAATACTACATGCTGAAATAAAGATTAAAAGAGCAATTTATAATTAAACTCTAAGAATACAATTTTAAAAGAAAGCATAAAATATTTGAAACCTTTAAAATGTATTTAGTTTTGTAATAATAATTTATGTTTTCCAGAATTCCACATATTGCTCATAAAATGTCCATAAAACGCCCATAATAATTTTATGTAAATGTGTCTATATTAGTACTTATTAGGACTACGTTTCATAGCATCGGTAGTAATTTGAGATTTGTTTTGCTATTATACACTACCGATCAGTGTTTGCGCCTTTAAAGAAAGTATTTTTCTCTTCTTGAACTTGAATCATGTTTGTAGAATGGAGGTGCAGGATTGAAAAATACTGAAACAGTTCATTTTTTTATTTCTACAGAAAGTTGGGATCGAGGTAACATTTAAACACGATGATATAACAGGTAATCACAGAAGTCGTCCTCATCACTTGACCATGTTCAAAATTATGAGGTCCGTCACTAATAGCCCTCAGGTTTCTTACAGAAAGTAACCGGAGTTGCTTGAGTGAATTAAAATCAAATCGAGACAATACTTTTTTAATCAATAAAACTCTTCCTCTAGTCAAATATTACTATAGATATGGTAATTCTGAACCACAATAAAAATACGGAAAATTGGTAGCTGATGTAGAAATTCACTTTATTAACTTTCACACGTCAAGGAAGGACTTCAAGTCTAGGTTGAATTTATTTTGTGTCGGACCCAAAGATTCTGTAAAATGACCTTTGATGGAATTCAAAAGTGAAGTTAGCCAGTCCTAACGCTTCTAATTTAATACAGGCTTCTTGTAATGCTAAAGAATAGGATTCAAATTTAGAAAATTTTTTTCGGATAGGAAAGCACTCTGCAAGATTCTGTTTTTAATTATCCTATAGAAAGCAGCATATTTCATGACATTTCTCATTTATATATTCGTTAATTTATTTTCATGGTAAAAAATTGCATACGATTTCATCTTCAGTACTATAACGTTATAAATAAGTTCTTAATTTAATACTCTAAAATTAATTAAATATATGTATTTAAATACGTGTTTCTAGGTTTAAGATATAGTAGTATAAACGGATGTATGTGATATAAAAATTTAAAACGTCTGGAAATTATTTGTAAACAAGAACTCTTTTTCTAAATATGAATACATATGTCAAGTTTGATTCATATTCTTTAGAATTAGGAAAATCCATAAAAAACGCTGAAATCACTCAAGTGTATTAAACGACAATTATTGAAATACATGTAAAATTATAAATGCCTGACAATTTATATCGAATTTTAACTTTAACTAAGATTGGAGCATTAGACAAAAACAGATAATATCCATTTCAGAAGTGTTTCTAAAAATAAATACTAATTCAAAGGGCCTTCTTAAGTAAACACATAAGTATTATCGATTTTTAAAAAGGTTCTGTGAAAACCACAAACCATTTGTTGTTAAAGCCGAATTTTCACATGTGTGGGAGTCTATCATAGGTTGTTTTTGCTCACATAAGTGGAAGTTAGGTACATTTTTAACAAAACATTTTAAGCGTCTTGAAATGAACTGGCTTGGAAATAAATCAGCTAAAGGCATTTTAAAATACCAAACACAACTTAATTCATATGTTTAGATTTATTTATATTCTAGTATTTTATTGGCTGGTTCTTAATAAGAGCGAAACAGTTATCTAGCTATAGCCAATAATAACAAAGATTTAATTATAGTAGAATGCTTGAATCACATTTAAGTGATTATAATCCATAAGCGTAATCTACACTGACAGGAAAAAATAACTTCAACACCAAAAAATAATTATTGTAGAGAAATTAAATTTGGACTAAATGTAGTTGTCTAGTTAATAGTTTAATCAATTAAATTTTCAAGATCACAGGTTAATTTAACCTCAAGAAATGCATTTCAAATGTGAAATGCTATTACATTAATAGCCAGTGTAACCACCAGAATTTTCGATGCAAGCCTGCAAGAGTGTATGCATTGTACCATACAAGTGCCGAAAGTCACTTAGAGGTATGGAGTTCCATGCTTGTTGCAACAATACTGGGACAGCCAGTGTTGGCAAAGAATGATTTCGAAGTTGTCCAATGATATCCCATGTATTCTCAATTAGAGATAGATATGTCGATCTAGAAGGCCAAGGATAATGCGTGACCACACGTTGCACGCAATGTTCAAGAGTTCTTCTTTACCCATCAGATTGAATTGCTTCCTTTGCCCTGCTTGTTCTCACGATCTATCGCGAATCGAAAACGTATGATCAGTGCTTGAATAACGACTGGCCTGGGATACACCACTAGCTGCAACACCAGATCAATTTTGGTAATATGTGGAAGTTGCATGAGCTGCTGTACCCCAAGGATACATCCAAAGCCTCTTTGAGTCTATGCCGAGACGTGTGACAGATGTTATAGCCAACAATGGCGGCTAGACTATCTACTGATTTTGTCATCATCCGCATGTCTAAAGAGGCAGTAATTGTAATCATTTGATCTTTAAACAACATGTTATCTGCCAAATAAATTTCGATGTGATATGTCCTTTGGTCCTTCTTGGTGTTGCCAACAGTTTATATATATATATATATATATATATATATATATATATATATATATAAGTATAAGTATAAGTTACCTGATCAAAGCTTTTCACGAAATTGTGGAGCAAGAACAGGTAATCATGTATAACTCTTTTACGCCTTCTCTTTCTCGAGAATGCACACGCGTACGTGTGATATAAAGATATTTTAAATTTATAAAATTCTTTCATTTTATACTAAATCCGGGAGGCGTTTTATATATTTGACAGAGGTGGAATACTTAAGTAAGTGTAATTGTGGTATAGCAATGCTAAGCGCATGCAAGAAGCAATAGCAGTTACAGGTCACCACCATTTTTATCGCTTCTTAAATTTCACTTAGTAAAAATTCATTTAAACTCAGTGAAGAATGAACATTTCATTTCGAGTAAAAATTTTCAATTCAGAATGTTAGGAAAAAACTTTTTATCTTATAATACTCGTTTCTTCCAAAAATATTCTTACGAAATTCCTAAGAATCTTTTTTTTCTCGCATTTTCTCCTCTTCCTTGGGCACTATCTTATGCATATGAAGCCGATATGTCAAAAGCTAGACTGATACAAAAAGTAATAGCGGTATTAGGTTTTGTTCTTTTCTTTTCTCTTTGCGAAAAGGCTTCAAAGGAAGTGCAAATTCTTAACATTCGTTTCTGAGAATTTTTTTTGAGTTTCCGCCTAGTTTCAAGAATTCATTTTAGACTTCGCACCTATATGAAACTAACCAATAGCAATCAAGTTACTTTCAATATTATATTTGCATTTGAATCGTTTATCACACACACAAAAACTCGAGCGAGTATATTAGTTTCCCAGGAAATACAGATTTCATTGCTCAGATTTTATTAATTTAGTTTTTTTTAATAACGTCGCACACACTAAAATTGTTGATCAGATGCTCCTGAAATATTTAATCTTATTTATATGTACTCAAGTTTTTTGAATTATTTGTAAATTTAGTCCGTATGGATGTCGAAGGAAAATGATGAAATTAGGGCTTTCATCAAATCACCAAAGGTCACGCGTCTCTTTGAGGTCATTTCCCTGATGTAAGTAAAGGATTTGATCAAATCCCGAACTGTTTTAGTGGAATGATGAATTGAACAACTCAGCGTTTGTAGAGCTCTGTTTTCGCTTGCTACCACTCCTTTTACCTCCCCTCTCACCTCTTGCGTGCCAGGCGGCGCGGAGCTTCTGACATGAGGCATCAAAACCAAATGATTTAAATATCATATTTTAGTTTCATTTAGTTATATTCTTTGCGTTATTATCTTTCGATTGATATTTTACTTTTGTTTGCCTGAAAATTAGAACCTGAATATAACTTCAATTGAAAAATTTAAACAAATTAGGGAATTCTACCATGCCCCCTTAATAGATAAAAACGCTACTTTAAAAAGGGAAATAATAACTAAAAAAAAAAGGTGTTGCAAATAAAGCCGGATATTTCTGAAGTGCTACATTAATGCATAATTTAAAAAAAAAGATTGAAATTCTATTACAAATATCCTTTTTAAAAAAAAAAAAATACCAGCTTTATTATCTAATTATTTTGTTAATTAATTTCGAATAAATAATTTGTAATTAAATGATTATTGTTACATTAAATACTCTACTTTTAATTTTATGCACCATATTTGCTAAATAAACACTTTTAAACTCCTGAGAACTTTATTTCATCATTTCACTGAAACAAGTTAGGGATTTGATCAAATCATTTACTTTCCTTTAGGAAATCACCTTACATAGTTCTTATTTTAACATCTTCCGTGAATTGATCATCTCCTTTAGGGATTAGATAAAATCCCTAATTTGATCATTTTCCTGCGACATGGAGACTTAAATAATTATAGAATTAAAAATGCAATTAATTACCTAGGTCCACTTTCAATTATAGATTCTTTTCAAATAATTGTATTACGATTTATATTTAATATATATATATTTTATTTCAAGAATATCCTCTTTTATCTTATAGTTTTAAAGTTTTGTTTCTCGAATTTGTCATAAAAGCCGATTTGATGTCAATGTTGCTTATTAGCATCACTCTCTGGAGCAATACTAAGGCTTTTGATCATGGACCTCATAATTCTGAGCATTTTAGTGACGAGGTCTATACCTAAGCTGGCATCCCATTCTCAAAACTTGTTAGCCATTCGAAGTGAATTTATTTTATTCAAGACTGTGTGCCCCGACAAATTCGACGTACGTTTTTCCTACTCCATAAATGTGTCATCAAGACTCGATATAATCAATTCCGGCCTGACCACATGAAAGTGACCATGATCACACAGCTACTGTGATCACAATCATAAATACAGGCAAACAAAATCCATTTTGTAGTCATTTTTTATTTTTTTTAAATCTCTTAAATAGTGTATCAATAACCCAAATCATTGTACGATGATTTATTTTCGAGAGATTATTCTTTCTCATTTATTCAAGAGATACGAACAAGGAGGTTATTACATACAAAAATTCATATTCTATTGTAAACTACATATTTGCAACTATTTAAATATTTGCCAGAATGAAAATAGTGAAATATTTTTTTTTATTTACTAAGAGAGAACCATGATTCTTTCATTAAGGATATCTTCGGCTAATTCCAACAACTTACGAAGTTTAAACGGGGGATCATTATCGGACTTCCAGGAGGAGGATTTTCCTATCGTACAATAGGAGCTCATGTGCAGTGGAACAGTTCCACAGTGATGCGAGTTTGGAAGCAGTGGACCGACGAACGGCGAACAATTTAAAAAACTGGCAGTGGATGACGAAAGACGATGTCAGCACGCAACTAGCGACACCTGCTCCACATGGAGGTGAATGATCCTCCAGGCAGTTGGCAGCACGGTGGTCTACTGCTACAGGTGTACTAATGTTTACTTCTCCAATGCATCGACGTTTGCTGCATCGTGGATTGTGTGCAAGGGTGCCTTTATACATGATTCTTCTTACGGCAAACCATCGACGGCTGCGTCTAAAATGGACTCATGAGCACAGAGCCTGGCAAGCTGATTGGCACTAAATTATCTTTTCAGATGAATCACGCTTCAATTTGCGGGACCATGGTGGCCGCATTCGTAATAGACGCTATGCCGTTGAACGCTGCTTTCCAGAGTGCGTTATTGAACGACATAGTGGCCTAACACCCGGAGTTATAGTTTGGAATGCGATTTCGTATCCTGGACGATTCTATTTGCTGTGAATCGAGGGTAATCTCAGTAGCAACAGGTACATGCGTGAAGTGCTACAGTCCGAAATCGTTCCCTTTTTTAAGGCATCCCTGGAGCTATCTTTCGGTAAGATAATGGACGCTCATATGTTGCAAAAACTGTTCAAGACTTCGGTTTAGCCCAACACATGCAACTTCTTTGGCCTGCTCATTCGCCGGATATGTCGTCTATTGAGCAAGTGTGGGATTTGGTTGGTCGGCGTCTTGCTCGTGTTCCGCGTCCTGCAGCTTCAAAAGACGAACTTTTGCTGCACATATAAGCACTATGGAATTCTCTTCCACAAACAGACCTTCAAAATCTGTTTGATCCCATGCCACATCGTATGGCAGCATTTATTGCAGCGCATGGTGGATACAACAAATACTGATTTCGGACCCTTGATTTTGTTTATTTTCTTTGAAAATGTCGTCATTTATTTGTACTAATACATGTAGTTTATGCTTTCAATTTCTTTTAATTATGATAATTCTTTCATGGTATTACATTTTTTACAAACAGCAGTTTAATTCCTGAAATTTGACAAAAATAAAGTACACTACCGAAAATCTACTCCTTGCTAGTCTTAAACATATTTTGTGAAAATTTATAAACCTTACGATAAAGTTTTTTTTTTTAAATATTAGATTAATAGGTTTTTGCAAAACAAAAATATAATTAGTACACTTAAGAAAAGTTTGAAGAAAGTACTTATAAAGCTTTATCAAAAACCATTAGGCCTCGAAATGCACATTCAAATGTATTTGATTCTAATCCTGAAAAAAAGAATTATTTTTTTTTACATCGATATATTAAAACGTTTTGCAAATTCATATTTCAAATCATTTTAATTATATTTTCTTCAGAAATATGAATCGGATAAAGTTAAATAAAAAAAATTATGTTACAGCAAGCCTTTTCTTTAATCTAGCAGCATGTAAATTTATAACTTACTGAAAAGAAAAAAAAGAAAATGTCTAATATGCACTGCAGAAACGAAATATGCAGCAGAGGAATCAGATTTTATTTCAAGCGTTCGTTGTTTTTGTTTTTATCCCTTTTTCCTCTTTCTAAATCCGGACATAGATTCCCGATTCATTTAAAATGAAACTGAACATTAAAAAAATTGTAAAATAAAAAAAAAGAATTCAGTGATTTTAGACTGATGATTTCTTAATACAAACGTTCCAGATTTAAGATACTTTCCCCCTTTTTCAATTCGTGACATTTTTCGTTTAGTTCGCACAATTGCTAGCTGCGAATTTTTTTCAACGCCTTTCCAATTTCCTGTTGTTCTAAGACACTATTTTTTAAACCAGTTTTTCATATCTCGCATTAGGCATTACGAAGATCCATTTCTCATAATTTTTTTATGCAGAAAACGTTATTTTTTGCGCAGCAAACAGAGTCGCATCCTGAGTTAACGTTAAGTACATTTGTAGAAAGTTCGACAAAAATATATTAAGTATCCCGGGGCAATATAACTCTGTGTTTTCCATTGTCACTACATGTGTATCGTAAAGAGAGCCGGAAGTCAGTAGACACCGGAAAGCAGAACGGAAGTAAACGAGTTGTGTTGTCAGAGATGTTGAGCTAAAGCAGTATTGGCTTTGTAATTTTTGTCATACTTTTCTTTTTTCCTTTTTTTCTTTCTCGATCTCTGTTCTCCGCCTTTTTTTTTCTTTACATCGTACACATTTGAGAGTTAGAAAGTTAATTAAACAAATTACAAATGAAATGAATGTTTTTTAAGGTCCGCCCTTAATTATAG
Organism: Trichonephila clavipes; assembly: GCA_019973935.1. Taxonomy (NCBI): domain Eukaryota; kingdom Metazoa; phylum Arthropoda; class Arachnida; order Araneae; family Nephilidae; genus Trichonephila; species Trichonephila clavipes. The sequence continues at coordinate 252,731 of BMAU01007031.1, read as the reverse complement.
CATATCTTTTTTTGAGCATTTTTCTACTGTAGTTTTAATTTATACTCGATTTTTTTCCTCGAGACGTACTGGGTTAACTTTGAATTCTAGCTGTGTCTACGATTATGTGGCATTCTAAAAATTTAAGATTTTTTGAACAAAAATTGCTAATTAGAAATTCTTTGCATAATTGAAGAAAAGCTTATAAAAGACATCGTGTATATATATTTCACACACATAAGAAAATGTTTATTACATACAATGTCACACTCTTTGAAGTAACATAAGGACTATTAGTGATGAGTCTCGTTATTCTGAACATCGGTCAACTAACGAGGACGACACGTTAGCTGGCACCTTTCTCCTCTATTTTCCACACTTCGCCAACGTGAAATGTGAGTAGGGATTGCAATACCATCGGGATACCGAATACCGGTATTTTGAGCCATTTGTACAATTTTGTAATACCGGTATTCATAAATTTGAACATCGGTTTTTCGGTATTTACTAGAAATATTTTAATTGTCTCCCCTATATGTTCTGGGGTCGCCAACCAAGCAAAATAGTATACATTTTAGTTTTTATGTCTCCCTAATGGGTGAAATTACTTAGACTGTGAAAATAAAGTTGCATCGTACAATCAAGAGAAGTGATTAAATATGTGAATAACCAAGAAGGTGGGCCAAAACTATCCTATTACAGCCCAGAGTGATAGTGCACAAACGCAGTATTTGTAGCCTGATGGTCGTATCTGTGAAAACAAGGTTGTAGTAGTGAAGAAAGTGCGTAATATTTTGATATTTTCTTAAGTTGGGGAGTTTGTTACACACATTGTATTTGCAAATCATATTTATTTTTACATATCATCATGCTTTTAAAAATGAAAATAAAAAATAAAGAAAATAGACTATATATATATATATATATATATATAGCCAATTTTCAAATTTGATCAGGTTTATAGTAAATTTTCATAATTTGTTTTACCCACAAACCTTATCCATTTTCAGAAAAATTCGGTACAGTTATCAAAATTGTTATGTACTATACTGTTCGACAACTGTTATAAAGCCTACTATACTGTTCGAATTAATTGAGACAAACCTTCTTTTTTCTTGTCTAAGTTGATACGTGATTACCAGTTATGTCCCGTGCCACCTCAAACAGGTTATATCTGCCCAGAAGTAGTGTGTAGGGTTGACTTAGGCTATAATTTACTTGTTTCATTGGTTTTAGTACATCGGTAGCTCAGTTGTGAGCCTTTCTGTGGCGTCGCTGGTGAAATAGTTTTGGGTTGCTGGTAAAGCGTGTTAATTTTGATTGATCAAAGATAGATATGACTCCAAAGAAGAGTTCTAAGATAATCGCTCGTAATGAACATACTTTTATAACTGTGAGAAATATAGCCACGTTAGATGGTGTGGCCAAATTAAGTGTTTCAAGAGTTTTAAGAACATAAAGAGTGTTTTTTTTTCAGGTATAAAAGTTTAAGTTGGCATTACTTTCCAAGATGGCGACCGATTTAACAGCTGTCAAGTGATTTATTCTCAGTTTGGTTTGGCAATTTATCAAAACGATCATCAATCAAGGCGTAGATTCGTCGAATGGGCCCAAAACAAGATTGCCGTTGTTCCCGATTTTCATAAACGAATTTTGTTTAGCGATGAAGCGCACTTCTGGTTGAATGGCTACGTCAACAAACAAAACTGCCGCATTTGGAGTGAAGTTAATCCACAAGTGTGTGTCGAAACACCGTTACATCCAGAAAAACTGACTATTTGGTGCGCTTTATGGACTGGTGGAATCCTTCTTCAAAAACGATGAAGGCCACAACGTTACAGTCAATGGTGATCGGTATAGAGCCATGATTACTAACTTTTTCATTCCTGAATTGAACAATCATGATGTCCAGGAGCTGTGGTTCCAACAAGACGGCGCAACATGTCACACAGCTCGTGTCATAATCGATTTATTGAAAGACACGTTTGGTGACCGCCTAATTTCACGTTTTGGACCTGTGAATTGGCCTCCAAGATCTTGTGATTTAACACCGCTAGACTATTTTCTGTGGGGCTATGTAAAGTCATTGGTTCAATCAGATAAGCCGCAAACGCTTGACCATTTGGAAGGCCACATTCTCCGTGTTATTGCCGATATACGGCCACAAATGTTGGAAAAAGTCATCGAAAATTGGACGTCCAGATTGGACTACATCCGAGCCAGCCGTGGCAGTCCTATGCCAGAAATCATATTTAAAATGTAATGCCACAAGATTATCGTTCGAATAAAAAACAATCATGTCAATCGAATAATACATCGTTGTTTTATTGCAATTTAAAGTTCTATACCTCTAAAAAAACACCCTTTATAAAGATCCCTGATCATCGTCTCCAAAAAGAAAAAGAAAATGTGAAATCAAATGGAAAATTACTCCAAAAACTGATAAAATTCTAATAAGAAATAGCAAAATAAATCAAAGTAAGACAAGTGCAGACCTTATCAGGGATTAACTGGACTTTTTAACTGTAGAGAAAAGGATTGTAGAATTTAGCTTTAAGGTGTCAAGACCGACGAAAAAGCGTGTCCACGGTAACCTAGTGGTCAAGGTATTGGATCGTGGCTGGCATGTCACGAGTTCGAGGCCAGTGCCAGTAAAGACCCGCCGTGTAGGGGAGTGATACACGTTAATTCTGCCAAGAGCCCAAACGTTGCTCTGGTGCAGTAAATAGAAGATGTGGTGCCAGCACAGGTGTCGTCCTCATCACTTGACCATGGTTCAAAATTACGAGGTCCATCGCCAAAGGCCTTCATGTAACTGAACAATGCAACGTTAATATTCACTAACTAACTGACGAAAAGGTTGTTTTTCAAACTGAGAAAATGATGAAAAAACGTTTAGAGCATATGCCAGAAATATCGAATAGAAGAAGTTGGTTTTCAGTGATGAAATGAATCTATTTGTGTAGGGATACAATTTAAGTGTAGTTAGACTAAGTGGATATGAACCTTTATTCTCAGATCATATCCAACAGACTGTAAAACACCCTTCTTAACAGATGTTTTTGGGGGTTTTCCGCAACAAATGGCGCTGGAAGCTTTGTTCCTTTTAAGGCATGATGAATTATGTCAAATACATAGAAATATTACGCAGTAGAATTGTTCAATTCCTGGAAACATTTGATAGAACATTTCAACGTGATTTAGCTTCTTGTCACAATTCGATATTGGTCTAGATTTTACGTGGAGAAATAAAGTTAAAGTGCTTAATTAGCCTGGTAATTCACCAGACCTAAATCCTAAAGATAATTTATGACACATTCTCAAGAATCTTTTAACAAAGATGGGCTGCACGACAACGGAACAAATGATAAAAAGTACTATACAAATATATTTCTATAATGATGAAGTTAAGAACATGTGTGCTACACTAGTGGAGTGAATACTAAGAATAATTGAAAAGGTTATTTTTTCTAAAGGTGGATATACTCCGTACTAATAAAGAGATTTTTCTGTCTGCTTAAGGTATATAGTGATTAAAATCTAGGGTTTTAGAAAAAATAATTTTTTTTTGTTTTTGTTTTTTTTTCCATTTGTCTCAATTAATTTGTACAGTTTAATGTGCAATTAATGATTTCTGTTTCTTAAGATCACATTTTAAAAAATTTGTACTAGTACCACAAACTCAATAGTGATTTTTACACTTTTTTTGCGATTTACATAAATAAGTTGTTCCTTTACTTTTTTTGTGATTCTTTATATACTGCACTAATTTAAAAATTAAAAATTCATTTTTTGTGATGATTACACTCTCTAATAAAATTGGCAAATAGAACAAAGAAATGCCTATATTTTCTTTCTTTTCCCAAAATTTCTACTATCGGTATTGAAACCGGTATCCAGGTATTAAGATCTAAAAAATACCGAATACTGGTATTGGACTTTTGGTCCGATATTGCAGTCCCTAAATGTGAGGAGATTGAGCACCGAGAGACACATTCAACGTACATAAAATACCGAGGTGGCTTTCTTTCAGTAATACTAGGACTCGAACCCCAGTCATATATACATGCGTGCGCATACACGCACGCACGCACACACACACACGCATACATATATATACAGTCGGCCTCTATTTAACAAAGTCACCAAATCCCGAAAAAAGTTCATTATGTGGAAAATTCGTTAAATAGACTCATCTTTCAATATACTTTAGAAACCCCATAAAGCATATTTTAAATTCATTCATTCAATATGTAATTAAAAAAAGTAATTATTCATTCCTCTGTAAATTAAAATCTGTTTATTTTATATATCTTACCTATAAAAACGAAATCAGAAAAAAATATATTCACAAGCACACTGTATATATATTTTCAACATTAAAAAATAATTTTTATATTAAAGTTAATGAGAAGTTTTAACAACATTTTATAATTTAAGCTTATATGTAATTTTAAACATATATTACTTCATAACTAGTAATTTTATAAGCATATATTACTACACGCACTCTTAAATTTAAGTATTGATAAAATCTATTAATTTTATTTAAGATTTTTTATTAAAAATTACGGACATTTTATTGTTTTAGGTGAGTTAAGCACCTGAAAAAACAGTTGAAGTTCATTGATCACCATAAAATGTGCTAAAAGAGAGAAAAATTTTAAAAATAAGGAGAGAAAAAGAATTGAATCATTAGAGTAAAAATTTGTTAAATAGAAAATGCACTTCGCTATTTGGAGGTTATATCACTAAGAAAACTGTACAATGTTCTTCGTTCTAAAAAAAAGTTCGCAATATAGAGGTTTATTATATGGGGGTTCGACTAATGTATATATGTATATCATATTTATCATCAAAGAAAAATCATTGAACGTAAAACGTAATTGATGCTGCTGCAGAATAAGCTGCTGGTCAACCAAAATGCAACACTATAAAGAAATCATTCAAACCGATTGAAATTTTAGCCATGTCTTTATCACGATGAGATACGATAATGGACATTTCAGCACAGATGCTCATTATTCGCGCTAAAAGTTTCACTAACAAATTCTATATAAAGGAAAAGCAGAATGTAAAGGGTGTCTTTTTAGAGGTATAGAACTTTAAATTGCAATAAAACAACGAAGTATTATTCGATTGACATGAATTTTTTTTTATTCGAAAGATAATCTTGTGGCATTAAATTTTAAATATGATTTCTGGCATATGACTGCCACGGCTGGCTCGGATGTAGTCCAATCTGGACGTCCAATTTTCGATGATTTTTTCCTACATTTGTGGCCGTATATCGGCAATAACACGGCGAATGTTGTCTTCCAAATGGTCAAGCGTTTGTGGCTTATACGCATAGACCAATGACTTTACATAACCCCACAGAAAATAGTCTAGCGGTGTTAAATCACAAGATCTTGAAGGCCAATTCATAGGTCCAAAACGTGAAATTAGGCGGTCACCAAACGTGTATTTCAATAAATCGATTGTGGCACGAGCTGTGTGACATGTTGCGCCGTCTTGTTGGAACCACAACTTCTGGACATCATGATTGTTCAATTCAGGAATGAAAAAGTTAGTAATTATGGTTCTATACCGATCACCATTGACTATAACGTGGTGGCCTTCATCCTTTTTGAAGAAGTACGGACCAATGATTCCACCAGCCCATAAAGTGCACCAAACAGTCAGTTTTTTCTGGATGTAACGGTGTTTCGACATACACTTGTGGATTAGCTTCACTCCAAATGCGGCAATTTTGTTTGTTGACGTAGCTCTTCAACCAGAAGTGCGCTCCATCGCTAAACAAAATTCGCTTATGAAAATCGGGAACAACGGCAATCTCGTTTTTGGCCCATTCGACGAATCTACGCCTTGCTTGATGATCGTTTTGATGAATTGCCAAACCAAACTAAGAATAAATAACTTGACAGCTGTTAAATCGGTCACCATTTTGGAAAGCAATGCCAACTTAAACTTCTATACCTGGAAAAAAACACTCTTTACATCGAAGAATCATTGAATTTTCTCAAGCATTGGTGTAGTAACCAGGATTTAGGTATAAATTAAAATACCAGCATTTTATTTCAAAATGTGTTCAACTGATATAGTGAAGTAAAATAATGCCATCCAAACCATCTCATTTCGATTCATACTCTTAGATGAAAATCAGTATGTTATTCCGAATACTTTAAAACTATTTCACTTTCCAATGATTTTGCCGAACTTCTCTTACTGTTAGTGGCCGTAATTATTGGTATTTATTGTAAAAAAAAATATAAGGAAACGGTTTGTAGCGATGTGTGCTGTTAGTAATCGTACATTATTAATGTCTAATTTGTTTGTATTTATACTTCAACATATTCGAGTTCAAAAGTATTGTTCTTAAGGAGTTCTACCATCCTCAGATCTTCAGATCATCATGCGATATAAAATATGTTAACATGTTTACAGCGTATGACATTAAAGGTTAAATTAAAAGTGTAAAATTCGAGGTTCGGTTTAATGAAGTTTCTTTTTTAGCGTATTAATTATTTATTAATTTAAGTTAGGTTACACAAGGCAACAGATATCATTAACAAATTTAAGTACGGAGAACGTAGGTGGTTTCTCATAGGGAACACATTCTATACTCACTTGGTCTGTACTGAAGTATACTGGTCGCTAGAGGGTATTCTGCTGCTTGAGCCACTCAGTTACAGTTATTATGACAAGAACGGTTACACATGCCATTTAATATTTTGAATTATTTATAGAAATAATCATAATTTCTATGCTTTAAATACACTTACAGATGTTCCATACTTGTCGTGACATTAATTTCGAGATAATAGGTAGTGTTTGAATTAGTAATAATTCAAATAAATGAAAACCAAAACTTTAAAAAATACAGAATAAAAGTATAGAAAATAAAAGTGTTCATGTGGACTTTCTATGAAAATCCCTTTACATTAATTTTTTGGTGTAACTGTATTTTATTCTGAAGGCATGTTTAAATACAATTAAATTTAAATTATTAAATCAAAACAATCTAAAATATAAACAATCAACGTTCTCCCATCAGTGGACCAAGGTAAAATGATCCAATATTGACCAGTCCATGGTGATAATAAGGTTTGGGAGCACTTTGATACATATACATAGACGATAGGAAATGTTCACACATGTAACTTTTTGTTTAACGAATATTTAATCGTATTTTCCTTTTTAATATACAAACGAAAATATTTCAATTATTACAATGGGATATATGAGAAAAATAAGAGTATTCAAATGATAACAAATTTAAATCTATATTGCTTTTAAGAGATCAAAACATAAATTTATATTATTCGTACCATTAAATCAATTTTAAATGAAGTAAACATATTTTATAGATATTAAAAAATAAATAGTTTTAAAAAAACAGGATTTTAATTTAAATTCATGAGAACATCATAAAAAAAAATATCATCTTGTATCGGTTATTTTGACTGACTTGGAGTAAAACAACAATAAATGGCGTATATTCTTCTAAGGAGAGGGAAATGTGTATTATTTTCCCAAATCAAATATTATAACCTCTAAGGACATGACATCATATCTTGACGAAAGAGCTGCCATTTTGATCGATGATGACGATGTGAAGCTACGTAAGATGACAAATCACTGGTTGTGGACAAAAGATAGCCAACCCACTGGTCAGCTAAGACTGTGATTCTCTCGGTTGGCTTAGAGGGTATCACATTTTAGTTAAAAACCTCAAATCTGTTTTCTAGGGTATCGAAAGCGAATCTATAAATATCACATGAGGATTTATTTCAGTTGCAGAGAATATGTAAATTAATGAAGCAAATTTATTAATCAGATACTTCTCATGTTATTAAAATATGAAGTACAGTCGGAAACCGATTTAACGAATGTCACGATTTAACGAATGCTCTCTTTCCCCGAATAAAATGAAATCAAAATCCCCCGAATTAACAGATTATTTCTGCAGCTGAAAAATTATTTTGTAATAGATTGCATCAGAAAAAAATGGATATTTTGTTCAATGCGTGAGCGTTAGGGTTATTGGCGCAAGAGCCAATTTTGGCCAAACTGCGCCAAACATTCGTTGAAACATTAAAAGAATAAAATCATTAAAAAAATTAACTAAATTTTAGTTAAAAATGTAAAATCGCAAATTTTATGTAAAATTCAATCATAACAAATTTAAAAACAAATATTGGTGAGGTATTTCCCCACCAAGTTCTATAGTTATTATTGAGTAAAATTATTTTCTAAGTCTGGTCGGTGTTAAAAGTATAATGATCCTTTCCAATATTGTTTCCAGTCTTTTTTAACACGATCAGGATGCTGTTCATCTTCCTCAACGACATATGTAATCATGTCTTCCTCATTCGTTGTGTATCCTGTAGGAGCTGGTTTCTTACGTCTATATGGAGCCATTTTTTTTCTTCATTTAATTTTATAATTCGAACTATGTACATTTTAAAACATATGTCTGTGGTCTAGACCGGAAAAGAAGAAAAGGGAAAATTGAATGACAAGATAGAAGGTCGAAAATAGAGAAGGATCACTAAGGTACCCCGGGGTCGTGACACCCTTGTTTGCCAAAGACAGTAAACCCCTTGGGAAAAGGAAAAGATCACTAGAGCACCTCGGGATTGTGACACCCGTACTCACTTAAAGAAGGTGAGCCCCCTGAGGGGGGATTTTTTGTTCAAAAGACATATGTTTCTTGTTAGGAACAAAAAAATACTTTTCTTGAAAGCCGCAAATATCAACGGGAAAAGGTGAAGACCTTTATTAGATTTTTCAGGTTCAGATGAGTCATGAGTGTAACCTATCGTGGAAGTGTTAAGTAGGACAGAAAAAAGTTCCTTTCTTATATCATCCCAATCCACAACGCAGGGAATATTTTAAGATTTCAACGGTTATGATACATTTTATGATGGACTGACACTCCAGGCAACTGAATGCGAAGTAGAGGAAGTTATTCATTTTGCGGAATGGTGAATAGCGATTGTAATGTAGAAGTTGATGATAAAACTGCTATCAAAACTGTTTTATATTGCTTGGGAACTGTGAAAAGATATATATATATATATATATATATATATATATATATATATATAAGCGGGGTGTAAGTGATGCAGTATTTTCTTCTAGCGTTAAGTCGAAAAAGATCTATTTCGAGTCAGGAAACAAAAAGATTTCCATACATCTATTAGCCAATATCTTAAAATCTCCTATTAACTGGTATGTAATAATACACTTATAGTATTTTTAGTTGATGAATAAAAAACGAGTGTAATAATTTTTATATGGGTAATTTTTGTGTAGTGACTTATATAAAATTTGTAAAAGGTAAGTGCCGCAGAAAAATTGTATTTTGTTTGGACTCCTCGATTAGCGAATAACCCCGATTTAACCAACAAAATGTTCGTTCCCTTATGAATTCGTTAAATCAGGGTCCGAATATATTAGTTTATAACATTAGAAGATTGGCAAGAGTCCATTGTTTTATGGTTGTCATTAATTTCATTGCTATCAATAGACTTAAATTTATTCAGATGATTTTTGTTACGATAATTTATAAATCATATTTAGTAATACTAATTTTTTAAAAAAATTCCATTTTGTTAATGATTAAATAATTTAATGCAATGGTTTGAAAGTAAAAAGAAATGGCTCCCGTAAATAGATAAAAATCTCAAAATATATTTTTCTCTCTCGATTTGAATTAAACTGCAGCTATAGGACATTTGAATTTGAGTGAAATTTCTCAAAATATTCAAGATTTATTCCAAATTCTTCAAAATAGAAACGTATTAAAAATAAATTCTTAATATGGCATGAAGTGTCTAAAAAGAGGTATCCTAGATAAGTTTTATAGTTTAATAATGTATAATTTAGATAGTGTCAATCTTTCTAAATTGTACAATAGCTATGCGTTGGCGAGTATGGTCACGAATACGAAGATAGTGTTGTTTCTATTGAATTGTGGACTCTAGTCTTGCTACCGCTGAAGATACGCTGTGTAAAGAGGATGATATGCATTAAAAATGTCGAGGTTTAAAATACTTACTTTGACGCTAAGTGGAGCTCTGAAGTGCAGGGAAATAGCTCAGGTACCCTCTTCATCACGTGATTGAGGGTACGAGGTCCTGTCATCAATAGCCCTCTTGTTGCTTTGTAGTGCCACGACAATAAAGCATCAAGCAATTGTTCCAAGTTGTATGCATTTAAAGGAAGAGGGTCCATTATTTTCAAATTAAAGTTTAGGGTCATTAGCAATCCTTTTCAAACTAACAACTATGTGTTATTCTGGATTAAAAAGAAAGAGATCAGACTACGTCTAAAGCGTTATCACTTTTTTATAGTACCTCAATTTCTTCCCAAAATAACAATACTTTTAGTAGAAGAAGAGTAGAATAGAATAAAAGCGGATAATTTTAGTTTCATTTGGAGTAATGCCACAAAAAGTGTCTAAATTTGTACTAATAATTATTGTAATAGGTGGTACTATAGATGAAATGTGAATGTTTGTCATAATTATGTAATCAAATTAAGATAGCTTTACAACTTTCTATGCTTTCACATCGTATAAAGATTTTTTAAGTACCATTGGATTTTTAATGAGAACACATTTTTGTGTTTTTTATATGCTGTCCATCTGTTAGCAATAGTGAGTTTAGGAATATAACAGATTTCACTTGATTGAATGTTTATTAACGTCAAACTCGGAAGCAACACGATGGCTATTTTTGACCAATGTCTTAATTATGAACCTCGGTCAAGTGACAAGAACGACATCGGAGCTGGTATTAATTCTCCAAACCTACACACTATTCCAAAGTGAACCCTTTGAATCTTGGCAGATTTAAAGTGAATTAGCCCCTCTATGCTTAGTAACAAACAACTTCCGTTACCGAATTTTAGCATTCCAACAAGGCGGTATTAACAATAGAAAAAGCTAAAAAGAAGTACACATATCTATACACAGAAAAAATAAATTTCCAGTCTCTGTTTGTAATTTCAAATTAATAGCTTTTTACTAAATGCATTTAAAAATATATACGGTACTTATATCAAAAAAAGAATTTCAAAATTTTTGTCTGTGTGTCTGCCAGTCTATTTGTTCCTGCAATTTCTGAAACGACTGGACTGGTTTTGACGGGACTTTCACTGGCAGATAGCGGATGTCATAAGGAGTAACTTAGGTTAATTTATTTTAGAAAAAAAAATTAGGATTTATTATATTTCGATAAATTTGGTATACTTTTCATACTTTAACTTCGTTGGCAATTGTAACATTCTTTAATGTCTTCTAAATTAATTTCCAGTAAAATATTTTTCTGCTCAGCAACAGGCGTTCTCAAATCATTTCTAAACCACAATCTACCACAAATTGAACACCCGTGACCGAAAGGATTATCAACGGATAGCTTTTGAAAATCTTTGTGGGCACTTTTATGGGTGAGTGAATATTAACGGCGCACTGTTCAGCTACATGATGGTTTTTAGTGAGGGACTTCGTAATTTTGAGTCATGGTCAAGTGACGAGGACGTCACATGTGCTGGCACGCCTCCTCTCCTAACTACCCCACCACACCAACGGGATGACGTTTGAGCTCTCAATAGATTTAACGTGCAACGCTCCCTACACGGCGGATCTTACGTGGTACTCGGCTCGAACTCATGACACGCCATTCACGATCTGATACCTTGACCACTAGGCTGCCGTGGTCACGCATTTTTATGGAAATCATAGTCTTTGTAACGTAAGATAGAATTTATTATCGATTCACATGCATTAGTTCCAACACGCATGAATGAATGAATGAATGTTAGATTTTATGGCACAAGAGCCAAATCTGGCTATACTGCGCCAAACATTTGTGAAAATCTGTGATCTAGACGGGAAAAGAAAGAAAGGATAAATTGAATTACAAGAAGGAGGGTCGAAAATAGAGAAGGATCACTAGGGTACCCCAGGTTCGTGAGACCCGTATTTACCAAAGATAGTAAACCCCTTGGGAATAGGAAAAGATCACTAGGGTACCTCGGGATTGTGACACCCGTACTCACCTAAAGAAGTTGAGCCCCTGAGGGGTAGTTCCAACACGCACTAGACTTGTTGAGGGTTCTGTAGTTGACGGCACAGGGTGGTTCACAAAAGTCCGTATTAATCTGTGCTGCCATAAGAAGAGTCTCAATAGAGCATTCCCATCCCTTAAACTCGGCATTAAGAGAGTATTTTGCAATGTTTTTTCCATGCTCGGTATTCTCTCATTTGTACTCTGATGGAGATTTGGCAGTAGCACTTGATGAATTTGTATTTTTTTTCTGTTTGTCATTAAACTCTGTATTAAGAGAGTATTTTGCAATGTTTTTTTTTTTTCCGTGCTTGATATTCTCTCATGTGCTCTGATCGAGGTTTGACAGTAGCACTTGGTGAATTTGCACTATTTTTCTGTTGTGTTTTTTTTGTCACTTTTTTGACTGGACTTGCTGCTAGTTTTTCTTTTTTTTCTTTCACGAAACTCTTTTCCTCTTTGTGCATTTGATTTAGGCATTCTGACTAGAATTAATAATAATTCAACGCAAATGGAAATTAAAGAAATAAATTAGCCACCGAACACATCGCCATTTAGCCAACAATCTAAAGACAATTTCAAAAAGGCCCCCCTTTACTGCGATAGCTATTTTATCTACACCCGAATGCTCCCACTGTAACTGATACGACCGTTGATAATGTTTCAAGGTCTGGGGAAAAGGACTTCTCATCGGAAGGTGGGCAAGCTGACCAGTCGGAGACGTGGGCAATTATCCAACTTTTTCACCGCTATGACACAAGTCAAGAGGTGTCCCCGCTCCCCCTTTTCCTCCTCTGGCTCTCTCTTTACAACGGCGACGAATCGGGGGGATGGGGGAAGACTACTTTCGTTCGCTTTTTCACTGTTACGCAAAACTGGACATTTTTCTCATTCACTCTCGAGCCCAAAAAACTTTCACTTCAAAAATATCCGATGCAATGAGGGACGTATATTTTATATAGAATAAAAAAAGTGTGCGTTCCACGCGCTGTCGCCGCCTTCAGGCTCACCTCGCTCTTAATATCACAAATCTTCGCGCGCGCGCGCGAGTCGCATATAGATTCACAAAGTAGAAGAGTGACATTAAATTTATCGTAAGTATTTCTTTACGTGGAATAGAGAATAATTAAGTTTTCAGAAACTCTGCAAACTGAACAAACGCTTCTTTGTAACGTTCCCCATGGAGGAAGTAGCGGGCAACAGCTAGTTAAAAATAAAATTTGGGTCGAAAAAATGGTCTTGAAACGACATGGTGCCCCAAGACATTATCACAAGATCGATATTTTGTATTGGCTTATATGATACCTCGATTCATTATAAACATGCCTGTAAAATTTCTAAGCTTTACCTGCATTTTTTATTAAGTTACGGAACAATATTTAATGCTGGAGAGAAGACTAAACAAAACTACCACGCCCATCTATTTTAAAAGTGCCTGATAAAAATGAATTAATTATTTTTCTACCACGCTCAAATGAAACTAACCTACGCATGATTGCATATGCAGTAACAAATCATTTCAAGAAAGAATTGCGCAATTCAAGCAAACATTCTAGTTTATGCATTTTTTATTAAAGAGCAAATGGATTTGGTCAAGATTTAAAAGTTGGGTGTGCCTTTTATGATAGAATTATGAAGGAAATTAAAACTTCAAAACGGATTTTCCTAAAGCACACAAATACTAAATCTCATTTTAATAACCCTGATAAATAAAAATTTAATTCGAAATAATAACAAAACTCTCCCATTTTTATATATTTGTATCCGGTGATATATATATATATTCCATGGACGTGAAATTCAACACAATTATTATTAAAATATTTTAAGATATTTATTTAAGCAAATGAACAGATGCAATTCTTCGATTTTGCTATATTTTACTTATAAATTGCTATTTGATTTTGATTACATTCGTGAAAAAAAAAATTCGTCTTTAAAATGAGAAATAAAAAAATAAAGGCAATAACATCTAATGTAGATGTCGTGCAGTACGTAAGTTGTAAAACTGAGCATGGAATTAGGTCTGAGGTATCTGTATTTATTTTTTTTATAATTATTAAGGTAAGGTCTTATAAAATATTGATATTTCATTTTTTCCCCTTCTATTTATTCATTATATTCGTTATGTTTAATTGTTCTACAATTTTGCAATTTCTTAAGTTAAGCAGTTTTAAATAAGCCAATTAACATTTCATAAACATTTCAGAGTATTCGATGAATATTGTATCACGGTATTCATGTAATGAAAACTTCAAACTGATATTTCTCCATGCTGAATTTTTGATCATATACTATCATTCAAAACCCTAAGGCTTTTTTAATAATTGAAGAAGGCATGTGAAACTTTTTATAAGCATTCTAAAATGTATATTTTGTAAAACTGTTTATAGAGTTAGCTCTAAGATATAAGTAGTAAGTTTTTATAAAGTCAAAATTAAATTTATTGCTGTTTTGAGAATTTTGGTATGTTTCACAACGAAAAAAATTATATGAGCTGCAGCATAAAATAAAAACCTATGCGTAGTTTTATGTACTATGTTATAAGATACTTTGAAAAAAGTTTGAAAGAAAAAAATATATATTTAAAAAAGTCTTAAGGATTTAAAAAAGTTTTAAAAAATTTAACAATTTTAATTTTACAAACATTTTGCAAAAAATTTGAATTTTTTTATATAGAATCACTACTTAATAATGAACTTTATCAAATACAATTAAAAACAAGTTTCAAAAGTTAAACATAAAAAAAAATTCCAAAGATGATACCCTGTCGTCTTAAAAGAAAATTTCAACAGCAGTGTGTCAGTCATTGTAAAATAATACAAAATTAAGATTATTTTATTATTCTAACCCAAATAATAAAATAACATTCATTTGTAAATATATTGCTTAATAAGTAGGAATTCTTGTATATACTTTCTCATAAGCTTAATGTTAATTTATTTTTCAGTCTAAAAACAATATTATACATTTTTAGGAATACGTACGGATGTTTAATGTCAGAGTTCAGAACATAGCTTTCCTTAGAAAATTGTTCAAAATAATAATTTTTATTTATATTTTGATGAAAGAAATCTATTCTAACAACTTTAAAAAAATCGACCACTCTATATATTTTTTGTTTATAAACAATCATAAATTCTAATTCAAAATTTAATAGAGGCATATGATTCGTATTAGAGGGTATTTTTTTCAATTTTGTGAAAAATAAATTAACTGTGAATATTTCTTGTGCTAACATAAAAAGTGAAAATAATTCTCAAATAAATTTTAAGCACAAGGACTTGCTCCATTTAGTTCATTTCGTCTCAAAATATTTCCTTTTTTACTTTTCATTTTTGGGATGTGTTAATAGGAATAAGACGAGCATGAAGAGTCTTATTTAATGATTTTAAGAGCGCTCTCAGTGTGACAGCAGCTGTTGCAGACTTCGTACAAGCCCTTAAAGACAGACATGTAATAATTTTCCAATTTGTCCCAGGATGTTAACGCCAACGTGTGTGGATATCCTCAAAATTCTTAAGCAATATCAAGTGGAGTTAATTAGAAATTCAATAAAAGTAAATAAAAAAGTAGGCATGTTGTTAAAAACAATATTATTTGAAAAAAATTCAAATGTAATTTTAAGCTATATAGATTCTTTTACTTGGAAATTATTATGGCATAAAACTAATCATTCATCACGAATGACTTTAAAAGCTGTAACATTGTAAAATAAAGTATTTTCAATTGAAAGGATGTTGTTACAATGTATTAGATGTTGCTATTAAACTTTTAGGAAACATCTAATGATTTAAGGTATCTGACTACGTTCGGAAACGTGATTTTGCACAAAAGCGTATAAATGAATACCATTTATGATATTAAGTGTCACTTAGATTAGAAGACGTATATAAAATTGTTTTAAGAATATTATTACAATAAAAATTATTTAAGTACAATATTTTGACAAATTTTGACCCATTGTCAAAACACTTTCCTTTTATGAAAACTGCTTCTATTATAATAATAGTTTGCCTGCATATAGCTCAGATCTCTGCGCATAGGCTGAACTAGGATTTTAGAAAGATAAAACTTAGAAGTGGATTTATCTATATTTTACTACAACAAAAGGGATAATTTTTAAGGAAAATACGCCGATAATTATTTCAATTGGTGGTAACTCTGAAAAATAATAGGAATTTTTCAAAAATCGTAGTTCAGACACCCTGGAGAAGTCTTTACTTTATATAAGTAAAATATTTTATTATTATAGAACTATTTTTTTTATAATAGGAGAACGATTTGAAAAAAGGTTATTCTAAGTTAATTTTTTGCCAAAATATTGTATTTAAATAATTTTTTGTCATAATGTCCTTAAACAATTTTATACATGTATTTTAATCTATGTGACACTAAATATCATGACAATTATCCATTTATGCGCTTTTTAAAATCACGGTTCTGATGCACGACAAATTGACGACGAACCTTGTAACTTTCAATTTCGGTCTCGCGACGATGACTCCTGAGTTGGTAGTTCACTCTCCAAACTTCCCCACCACACCGACGTAAAGAATTTATTTGAGTCTTGACAAATTTATTATGTATAATTTTTTCTTCAGTCTTTAAAGGCACCTGCACTTGAACCTAAGACTCGAAAGAAATGAAGCCATTTATATGTTCGTGACCATGTCTACTCTGCTGTACATTATAGTGGATAAGCAGATAAGTATATCTCTAGAATATTACCTTAAAAACATAAGATTTTTCCGAGGAAAATATTTTTACAATGTAAAAAATCTTAACTTAGTATCGTTAAATTAATTTTAAATGCATTGTGTACAGTACATTTATATGTGTATTATATCAGTGTAAATCTGTATTTCAATTTTTATTATGTCAGAATATATTTTTTTTTTACTTTTAGTAAATTAATATTTTTTTTAAATAGTATTTTGTTTCCAACTTTTCAATATGCCTGCACCCCTTTGCAGAGTTATCGCCCTCCCCCCCCAGGGAACACGCCGCGATGTTTGAGATACTCTGTTTTATAGGGAAATAACCTTCAATCGAAAATAATACCCATGACGTCTGTTATTTGTTTTCTCATATTTTTCCATTTTTCGGTTAACCTAATTAATACGAACTGTAACTATTTTTCTAATTTCGCTGGCTTATTGATATTATTTGTATTATTTCGGTTGAATACCAATCCATTGTGAAAGTAAAATAAAAAAAGAAACTTTTCAAGCAAAAATCTCAACGTAACTCAACGCAATCACCACGCCATCAAGTCTCACCTACTAGTATTGATAAATGGATAGACGAAGTGAACACATACCCTATGATAATATTTCTTCCAAAATATTAGATAATACGTTTCTGTCACTTCAACAAGTTATGCTGGAAGCAATGAAGGACAACACCAATAATATTATACTCACGCCTATAGGAAGGGTAAAGCTTCAAAGGCGAATGATCCTATTTAAAAAAAAAAATTAAAATACAGTAAGGAAATCACTGAAAACTCTAGAAACTATCTGATCCCTCCACACAAAAATTAGGATTAATATTTTTAACTTATACATATTTATTTTTAGGTTTTTAAAATAAATCCTGCATTCAATTTTTATTTTATTTTACTATTATTATTATGTAACAAATTAAATTCGTCAATTTTTATTTTTAATATGGGAACAAGGGAGTATAAATGTATCATTTTATCGTTGAGACAGTCATGTGACTTTTGGTTGTCAAACCATGCACATCGCCACATTTAGACCAATTTGGACAAAAACGTTCTAATAAACTAACTTTGGCCACAATACGTAATTTTGATATTTATTTGCAGAATTATTTGCATAATTTGTGATGTACATATTTATCAACTGAATGGGTATTTGACATAAGGAGTATACATAAAAGAGTGTGCTTCTTTTAAAGCAAAAAGATAAAGAAAAACATTCTCTAATTCCAAAAATAAAACTAGAAACACATATAAAAGAAAAATTTTACTGTGTATACTTATTGGAAAAAAGAAGAAAAACTATCACACTAATTTTTCAAATCTTGCCTGAAGTACGAAAAATACACTGCAGGACAATTGCTAAGGACGGATCACAAATTGCTATGTAGCATAACATTAAGCGAGACATGAGGCCTAGTAGGATAAAATATAGTTGACACACTGTTCCGACATTAGAATAAAGAATATTTATTGTTCTGGAAAGTACAAAAGCTGTGAAACATCTGAAAGAAAAAAAGTTCATTTGATCTGCGTACGGAGAAATGGAACAATGCATCTAAAAGTAAGCAGGCACCTTAAAGAAAGATATCAGTTCGGGATATGTCCACCGTGGAGTGTGATGCAACATTCCACACGTCGTACCATACTTTGCACAAAATTATCCAGCAGCTGTTGAGGCAATTTATCCCATTCCTCTGTGAGTGCACGGATGAGAGTGTTCTTGTTTGTCGGAAGATAGTTTCGACCAGCAACTTGCCTCCCCAAAGCATCCCACACATTTTCAATGGGGTTTAGATCTGGAGAATGCGCTGGCCATACGAGAAGATTAATACCCTCGTTGTCTAGACAATCCTGAACAGCGAGTGTTCGATGAAATGTTGTGTTGTCGTCCATAAAAACAAATTTATCACCGACAGCACCACGGAAAAGACGAGCATGAGGAATTAGAACTTCATCAATGTATCGTTGGCCCGTCATAGTCCCATTCGCAACCACATGTAGGCGCGTGCGGCCATTGATCATGATGCCGGCCCACACCATGATACTGCATGTCGGATATCGGTCCTTTTCCTGGATATTTTCTGGACGATAAGCAGTACCACTCTCGCGCCAGATCAGTTGGCGTCTACAATACGATGACAGACTGAACCTACTCTCATCTGAGAATAGTACGCATGCCCAGTCCTGTTAAGTTCAATTGTGATGCTCACGACACCATTGCAAACGGGCAGTACGGGGTTGTCTGGTCAATGGGACACACACATCAGGTCTGCGTGCGTATAGTCATCCTCCCCTCAAACGTCTGGCAACAGTTTTTCGGGAGATCTGCTTTCCTGAGGCAGCAAGAAACTGATTTGCCACCTGCTGAGCTGTGGTGCGCCTGTTCCTGTTTGCTGATAGGACGATATATATGTCTTCTGCAGGCATCGTACTTCTAACACGACCTCCCCCGTGCCGTCTACTACACATTCCAGTAGTTTTAAATGACTTCCACAGCTGTGAAACAACGCTGTGAGCGATGTCGAACCCCCTGGCAACATCTGTTATTTTTCGCCCTTCTTCGATCTTTCCAATAATTCGGCCACGCATAAAATCATCTATGTGATGTCGGGAAGACATGCCAAAATTTTAAGTTCGTCTATTAAATCTTTCCTGTAAAACTGTGACTTAAAACAACAACTGTCCATACGCGGCAAAACCTTTAAAGCTCTTTTGAACGCTATCACGTGATGAACAGACGTGGAAAAAAATTTGCATATACTCATACTTCTTCTTACTAATATCCCGCACTTATTCTAATTTTCCACATTTTGCTTCCTTTCATTTTGTGGTTGCTATGGATGATAGTGTTATCCGTCCTTAGCAATTGTCCAGCATTGTAATTCTCTGGACATAACTACAGGATGAAATTTCGATCAATTGCAAGAACGAGATGCTTTTTAAAATTGGTGTTCTTTAACCTTATTTTAATCATTGAAAAAAAATTGAATTTACACTGTCCCATAAAATATTTTTTGCATACAATTTTATTAATAGTTTCAAAGACTGATGCAAACGGATGGATGGAAAACTTCAAGAATTACCGGAATAATTGAGGGATCACAGTCACAAAATCCTTGCTGGCATTGTTTCAATTTAGCCATGGGTTCCAGTCCTGGGGTCAATAAAACACACCATAGACAAGGCCTGAAGTACATTAAATACGTTTAGACTCAAAGTCCTCTTACAGGTGTAGTCTAGAAGTTTGAAGAGTAATATATTGGGGTACATCACCTTTTACGTCAATTCAAACTTACGAGGTGCATCGCGAATAACTATCAGGTTGCTTCGAGAGAAGTATGCATTTAATCCTTACTAATATTATAAACATGAAAGTTTGTGTGGATGTTTGGTACTCTTTCACGCAAAAACAACTTAATGGATTTTATCGAAACTTTAAAATAATATAGCTTATACATAAGAATAACACATAGGCTATAATTTGTATAGGTACTGTGTGAAATGTCCAAAAAATAACGATAATTGTCAAGTAAGAAAAAAATTCTGCCATCTGCAAAAAAGACCACGACAGAGCATATATCTATATTTTATGTGTGAAGCAAAACTTTGCATTTTCTTTTGTCTACGCTAGGCACCAGGAACTGCGAAAGCTTGAACAGGCGGAGTGTGAGAGAGGCTGATTATAATTTTAACATAAAATAAATACAACGAAAAGTAATATTATCGTGTTACATTTCCAGATATAAATTATACTATTTTAAGCGTTCATTACACATAATTTGTAACAATGCGCTACTTTTTCTGAGCAGATATCAGCTTAGGATGGTATATTCAAATATCGACCCAAAAGGAGAGTTATAGATAAAAAAAATTCTTTTTATCAGCTATTCGATCTACAGACTTAAATTTAACAAACATGGGTTTTTTTTATTCAGCTGAAATATGCAAAAAGAATTTTTTGTTTAATTTGCAATTCATATAAAATTAACTCATTAAAAGTTATTTTCCCTTCAAGCTGTATTGTTTAATTTTTCAATTCACCCGTGCGAAGAACGGGTATAATAGCTAGTAAGCACAATAAATTGATCTACTACATATCAGAGAAATTATTTTCTTATTTGTATATATATATATATATATAGAGAGAGAGAGAGAGAGAGAATATATATATATATATATATATATATATATATATATATATATATATATATATATATATATATATATATATTTATTTATATAAATATATAGTATATATAGTATGTATACATACATACATAACGCATCAGCATTAATGCATTACGAAAAATAAATTTCTTTATTATATATTTGCTCAAAATCACGGAAATTGGGAGAAGTTAATTAATTTCGGACAAATTTAATAAAAAAAAAAACTTGTCTTTTTAGCAAAACTTCTTCAGATTTCTAGCATAACTCTATAATTTAAATCCTTGTAATTTGAGAAGTAAAGATAATTATATTTTGAGACGAAATTTTAATATTTGTTCCAGGACATGCACATAAATTGAATTTTTGCTGTTGACTATAAAAATAAACTCATAAGATATAAATTTTTGAATTATTTTTTACTTATACTCCAGTTTTTTAAGAAAAATGCTTTTATAATTTCATAAAAATGAAAAAAAAAATATTATAAAATGGTGGAACTTATTATGGAAATAGATTTCGAGTTAAACAACTTTTTTTAAGTTTATATATTATGAAATCATATTTTTTGCTTAGGATTTAATATATACATATAGGGTAAACTTGGGAAAATATGGGATCCAAAACATTTAATTGAAAACATACTACACTAAAATACTTTCCATTTTTTCGAAATGAAGATATTTCAAACTTTAGATTATGGTCATTCTAATGGCATATGGGCCACTCTCTTACCTCTGCTTCTATGTGTATAAAGAAGCTTTAAAACAAATTAGTCAATTTCCCACATTTGACTAATACTTTAGGAAATATGGGCATATTGCAATATAATAAAAGAGATAAGAGTACCTGTCATTTCTACATTTACCTTTTCAAATCAAAGATATATTTTTAAACAAATTACGTGTTTGGAAAATGATAAGATGTAAAATTAAACCTTTGTTTATGAAAAAATTGCATCACAAAAAAATGTCCAGGTTTTTAAAAACAAATTAAAAATACTTAAATACTAAAAATCAGATAAACCATTAAATAAACATAAATTATTACAAACTTAACCTGGCATTTCTCGCGCAGGGTGTGTCATACCCACCGTCTAACTTTTTTCAACGCTCCTTCTAAATCGTTTTTGGAAAATTTATAGTTTCTCCTGTAGCTGACTTTAAGGTCATATCCTTTGAGGGCCTTATAGCTTGAAGGAGAATTCTAAATAATATATTTTTGGATAACGCCTTTTCGGGTATGACATAACCTGCGCGGGAATCACCATTGCAGTTCTGAATGCATGATCACGTTTTAAATAGTCCTTATGCTATGGCGTATTATTGTGAATTGATGAAAAAATGTGATACTCTCTTAAAAAATTTAATAGATACAGTATTTAATAGACACATAGTACAACAGAATTTGTGGATGAAGAAATTCTCTTCGTAGTTATGATGAGGATGAATCAAAATATAAAATTTATAGCAGCAAATATGATTCCTCCACTGAAATCAATCCTGATTTAGAAGAAGGAGAAACTGTTGAAAATAAAGGTTTTATATGTAGATACACACACAAAAACATTTGGAAAGAACGTAATTTTAAAGGACACAACTAGTACACTTTTCATCCACTTTCAGATGTACTTTTGAAGAAAAAAAAACTATTGCTGGAACAGTAAGAGAAAATAAAGACGAAATTTTCTCCAAAATTTTTGAATTTAAAAAATAGAGAAGCTCACTCCTATATATGTTTAGTTTTAATAAAATAGAGATTTTTTTTTAAAAAAAAATTAAAATGCAATGAAAACATCGCTCTCACTCACGACGAGAATAAAGGTCTGTATAACCAATGTACTGAATGACCTTATAAAAAGAACAGAAAAACTAAATTTACGAGTGAAAAATGTAATAAAAGTATTGAATATTTTCTACTTTTCTTCCTTTTTAACTTTTGTATGCAAATTTTACGGTAAAAGTAGAATGTAAACACCCTTGGGTGTGAGATACCCTGCACGAAAACTTTAGGTAATTTTTTTTTTCACGCGAGTGTGATGTCGGGTTAAAAAAACACAACAACATTTAATGAAGACTTGTCTTTGCATCATACTCTACATCATAGGTGGGAGGACCTTTTTAGGGTACTTCTGATGGTTTTTTAAGGTGTTACGGTCCACCCAGGGGCGTACTTGTGGTTATTCTGTATTAAAATTGTATGTTTTATTTTCTTAATACTTGTTTTCGACTTTTTGTACCTCTCTTTTAGAATGTGACACATTACTATTTTTACAACAAAATCACAAGTAACACAAAATTGTGTCAAATTGAATACTTGAACAACTATGAACGACTGCTAGACTGTGGAGAATGGACGTATTCAATGCAGAGAGAAGGAAACATATGTGGTCCTATGAATCTGAAACTGACGTATATACTTAATTTATTCACTGTCTAATATCGCGCCGTCACGGGATATGGCATCAACGCAAAAACAAGAACCCGTAGAAACGCGGGATTCAAAAAGATGTCTTAATAGCCAATCCTGTACTATCGCGGGAAGGATTAATCATCAGCACTTATTCCTTCCTTCAATCGACGTTTCGGGAAAATTCATTTATACGGTTGGCATCGTAGTAATTGCTTTTTCTCCTACAGCGGCAGTGAGCATGTTAAGCGTCATCATGCGCTTACAGTGAAGGCGTCTACACATTTACAGAATAATTTGCTTAAGTAAGCACAGTCACATCAATTGTGAAATGCTGATTCAACATTCCCCCGCTAGCGTTTGTGTTCCGTAAAATGTTTCTTTTAGTATGTGCGTCTTAAGGTATCCGACTACGTTCGGAACCGGGATTTCAAAAAAGCACATAAATGGATAATTTTCTTGATATTTAGTGTCACTCAGATTAGAATACATGCATAAAATTGTTTTAAGGACATTTTGACAAAAACAATTTTATTTAAATATAATATTTTGGCAAAAAAATTAACTTAGAATAATTTTTTTTCCAAATGTTTTCCTCTTGTGAAAAATGGGTCTATTATAATAATGTTTTATCTGTACATAACTCAGACCTATCTACAGAGGCTCAACTAGAGTTTTTGAAAAATTCACATTATTTTTAGAGTTATTACCAATTGAAATATCAGCGTTTTTTCCTTAAAATTTCTTCCATCTGTTGTAGTAAAAATATATATGGATAAATCCACTTCTATGCTATATATTTCAAAAATTCTAGTTGAACCTCTGTACAGAGGTCTGAGCTATATACAGGCAAAATATTATTATAATCGAAGCATTTATCACAAAAGGAGAACTTTTGCAAAAAAGTTTATTCTAAGTTACTTTTTGCCAAAATATTTTATTTAAATAAATTGTTTTTATCAAAATGTCCTTAAAACAATTTATGCATATATTCTAATCTAAGTAACACTAACTAAATCACGTTTCTGAACGTAGTCGGATACCTTAAGGTAGTTAATAAAAGCGGTCAACCCAAAATGTTGTGGCGATCCACCGGTCGACCACGATCGACTTAATGCCCTTTCCTGCTCTACACTCATTACAATTGAAGGAGCCAACCTCTAATTCGACACATTCCTCATGGAACCAGAATGAACAAGAGCCATAACATTACAACCTTTCCCGTCCTTAATTTTCATCATAATAGTTAGCATCACAAAAAATATAAATGCAGGATGCACATCGGGTTTGCTGCACTTGTTGCTCTGTGTTTTTGTTGCTTCATTGGAAACTGCCTTCTTGGAAGCCAGAGCTTATACACTTTTCAGCTCTCTTGCAACGTTTTTACGTCTTTTACAATTTCCACAAATAGCGTTCAGTGATCAAATTTGATTCAGCTTTTCTCAAAAATGATGCTGCTGATTGCTAGAGTTCAGTAGTGATAGTAGATGAGCCAAGTGCTGCTGTAACTTTGTCAAAGTTATAATATGGAAGAGGTTTGTGGAAGGAAGATTTCAAATGACGCGTAGGACGAGATGATGGTGCGGGATTAGGGTTGGAAAGCATTATTTCATCAAAGTTAGGTGTTGCCAATTTTACCCTTAACCTAACTGCCCATATTTGGTCTAATGATATTATTCAATTGTTGGTATTACAACTGTAGAAGGGAGAAAGAACGAAACCACCCACTCCCGCCAAAGGATGATACATTCACAAAAGATTGCCGCCATTTATGGGTTTCAGGATAAATTAATTAATTTTGTGTGGATTTTTAAGTAAGACAACTAAAATATAACAAAACCCTCAGTGTGAAGTATCAGGTGGCTGTGTACTTTCATTGAAATGGTTTGTTTGCATTTCTGTTTAGCCACACAGCAACACAAATAAACAGCGCAGTCACCATGGTGCTTGAGCATTGCCAACGCCGCAGTAAGAATGCGCCAACTCAAAACCATTAAGTGTATTATGAGTATTTGTTTAAATGTGCCCATATTTGCCAAGTTTTATCTCTCTCTCTCTCTCTATATATATATATATATATATATATTGATGGAAGGCCGCCGGTCCCCAAGATACAATTGCAGTTTTTACATTTGCCCTGTTTACAGGAAACGGATTACTAAGGAATTTGGTGGTGCGTCGGGTTCAACGGACCTGATGGCCGGCAAGGTTATGTTCTTACGCTCCAATCAGGGTGGTAGATTGGACGGTAATGAATCCGTAGCGGATTCTTTTCGAAGTGATCTGGTCGGCTTTAAAAGCTGGTCCGGAAGAATTATCGGGGCTTTTACTCCCTCTTACGTCTGCCAGAAAAACCCTCCAGTCGGGCAGCGCACTCGCTACCCGAGGTCACCCCTCCGTCACCCTCTCCTCTCATTTCAGATAAGTAACACCCTTGTAAAATTTAACGTTTCTTTCTGCAATATGTTAATTCCATAAAACTAATTGTTACTTTAAGAACCGGCCTTTTAATTGAAAGTACTGTATTTTGTCTATAGAATATTAGTGTTTAATTTTAACTTAAGTCATGATGCGATGTAACTTAAGAACCTGGGAAGTTAAGAAATTAGTAATTTAGGATAAGAAAAGAAAGTAATTAAATAAGTTATCCTCAGCGTCGCATCAATATATTTAAAATTATATATATGTAATAATTCCCTCTAGCATTCTTTTTATTAACTCTTTTAATAATATTGAAATAATCTTTTAATTATTTGGTTCTACACTAACACCCTGATTTTAATCGTGATAAACTAATAATATTACATCATAAATCCCTTTCCCGCCCTTTGTAACCAATCAGAGCTCTTATTACAAGCATGCCACGTGTTCTTCAACGTCAGGTATAAAAGCCGATGTCTCTGGAAACCTCTCACACTTCGATCATTTCTCTGTAGTCATGTAGTGGCTGCAGCGCGTTCTGTGTGTGTCTTTGTCTGTGTTGTGTCATCCATGTTTACTTCTTGTATGTGTAATGCCGTCCCTACTGGATCTTTATGTGTTTCTGGATATGAATAAAATGGAATTTCGATTTCCATGAGTTCCTCTTCGATACTATCGTATTAGACCATGCTCCACGTAACATAGAAAATCACACCACCGGCCACGCCCAACCATTGGTTCTCCATTATTTAATCAACCACTCGCCACGTTTTAAAGTATATTTACCACTCAACGGAATTGTTCCCGAGGCATTACATATATATATATATATATATATATATATATATATATATATATATATATATATATATATATATATATTTAAATATATATATATACATATGCACATATGCACATACACATATATACGCATATATATATATATATATATATATATATGGGCTGCGGTAGCCCAGTGGTTAAGGTATTGGATCATGGCAGGCATGTCATGAGTTCGAGCTCAGTGCCACTAAAGACCCGCCGTGTAGAGCAGCGATGCACGTTAAATATGTCGAGAGCTGAAACGTCCTCCCGTTGGTGTGGTGTAGTAGTTAGGAGACGTGGTGCCTGCTCAGGTGTCGTCCACGTAACTTGATCATGGTTCGAAATTACGTGGTCCCTCACCAAAAGACTTCGTGTAGTAGCTGAACAGTGCGACGTTAAAATTTACTCATATATATATATATATATATAAATGTGTGTGTGTGTGTGTGTTTGTGTGTGTGTGTGTGTGTGTACTAAATTAAAATAATAATATTCTACATTGCTTTGATAAATATAATTAAAGATAGGCATAACATGTTAATATTTCTCTGATACGTACAATTTGCATAATTATTAACATTTTAGAGTAATATATATATATATATATATATATATATATATATATATATATATATATATATATATATATATATAAAGTTTATCATAAAACCTATATATAACAGTATTGTAACATATGAATATATATACGTATAACAAAAAAATGGACAAGATTTTTTTTTTCAAATTACGAATTAATTGCGCAGTTCCACGAAAGTCCAAATGGCAGCGGTAACATAATGATCAATTCGAAGGATTCGTGGCAGGATTACCTTGAATTCGAGCCTATTTCTGCTGTAGACCCGCCATTTAGATATGCCGCAGCACGTTAAATTTGTCAAGAATCAAAATTTCTCCCTTTAGTGTGGTGCGGAAAGTAGTAGAAGGGAAGGTATCAACTCAGGTGTCGTCTTCGTCCCTTGACCATGTTTCGAAACTACGAGGTCCATCACTGACAGCCCTCGTGCTGTCGGTGATCCCAAGAGCTTTATAGTGAGGCTTAATATAATACAAACCTACTCCGCCATTAATATTGAGCAAAGAGAGGAAATGTATTTCCAATTCCTCTTCAGATATTATGCGAAAATGCGTGTATTTCTATTTTAAAAAAAAACTTATATACGTTGAAAGCCTTCTCAAACATACTGCTTTTTTGATTTCAGAATTAATTTTGAAAATTTAATAACGATTATCTTACTATTTTGAAAATTTTATGTGTACACGAAGCAAATCTATGGCATATTATAGGAATTGAATTATACTGAGCATTAAATATTGTTTTCTTTAAAGTGTTATATTCTTGAATTAAACACAAATATTGATATTAAACAATATAAAAGGCAAATAGAAAATTTATTTAAAACTTTATTAAATGTTCATTGTTACAAAACAATTCTACCTCAGCTTATGAGTTTTCGCACATTTTTTGTATATCGCTTCATATTTCTTAGTATTTTTATACATGTTTATAATTAAATTTTTTGTAACTATATAAAATATGGTTGTATTATATTGCACATTTATATATAGCACAAGTCTGGAACATAAGTTTTTATTTATATATTCACCAAAGTTTCATACATCATTTTATGTATTATTTTAAATTCTAGTCAAATAAACGCATCAAATATATTTTAATTTTGAAATTAAAAAAATTATGCAATTCCTTAAAAAAATAGCTGTAAAAAATGAAAATGACAATTTACTGAATGCACCAAAAAATTTCGATTTACAAATGGAAATCCATGATACCTGTCAGTGAAATTCAGTATTACAAAATCACCATATTGTGAAAAAGTTTTAATCGCTATTTTTTAAAGGGGATAGACATTTCGTTTTTGGTGTTTCTGTCAGTCTAGAGAGCCTTCGACCACACTCTAAGCTTTTATCTAATTCATCCATTGTATCTCCCCAAACCAAACATTTAATGGAATGGATCGTTTTGAGATGTCACCTATCCCTTTTCATCTCATTTCTAATTCCAAATGGTATTGGAGACACTCCATAACGAATTCGACAAAGCCGAACTTCGATTAGATTGCCTGCTCAGGTTAATTTTCCAAACTGTTTCTAGACCGACCCTAAACACCGACTACAGCCTAAGGATTTATAGCTAGCTGTGAGGAAGGTATAAAGCACGCAAAGTTACGAGGCAAGCGCATGTATTTCGCAGGCCACCCTACGGTCTAATCTGAAATGTCAAGGATGGTGCAGACACGATTGCTTTTAATACAAATCCCGCCTGCTAGTGTTAGGCTGATCCCCTGCCTATAATAGAAAGGGAGAATTTCGAAGGAAGACATTGCTGGATATATTGCTGAGTTGGGACTCTAGTTAAAGGCTTTGTTATTTGTAAAAGCTAGAGGGAGTTTTAATCTGTATCGATGTTCGGTGATTTCCTTTTGCAATTATTAGAATTGGGCTGAATTTTGAGTCTGGTATGGGCTTTTAAGTTGAGATATTTTTCTGTTTTGTTAAACGAATTCATATTTGAAGATTTTTGTAAGGAAAAAGAAAAATGTTAAAGACAGACTAAGAATTTCATTTTGTAAATAATTAATTAATTTTTAACATTATCCTAACTTATTATTATCTGGTCTGTTATTTTTATTTAATGGGTAAAACACACAATTCGTTAAATAATGTTTAAGCATTAAAATCATGATTAAATATAAATGTGCAGTCTACATCAGAATATTAATTAACGAAGTATAACTAGATAATTAAAATTTGTTTACTTATTTGTTTCGTGGGAAAAACCTTTTTTGTTGTTACATAAATTGTTTAACTAATAAAGAATTACCTACTTAAGAATAACTCACCAAAAAATATGTGTTCTGAATGTTTATTTCATGGACATATGAATATCTGTATTATATTAACAGATTACTTTTATTCTTTTATTTGTACTAGTTAGAAAATTTATTATTAAAATTTTTGTCTGCTATCTAATTAAATTACATATAATGCAAAAATTTTTACAGCACTAGCATAGAATAGTAAAAGAAAATAATAGATTCATTACTAAAATCTAAATCAATTAGCGTAAACTATTAATTAGTTTCGAGTGAATAGACAAGTGATTGGAGTGTTTTATTAATGTATTAGCATATATTTAGCTATTAGAATATTATTAATTACATTAATAATGAGGAACGGAATAAAAATTTAAAAATTCACGTTTCAATTTTGGGAAGGTTTAATGAAAAAAAAAACGTATGGCAAATTTCTCCTCGAATTTTTAGATTTGTTCATTTGGTTAAGATTTATAATGTACTCAGGGAAGTGTGTTTAAAGTGCAATATCTGAAAATAAAATTTATATAAGTGAACATAATTATTAAGTTAAGATGTTCTCAGGTATGTTTCCTCAAATCGAAGGAAATTTAAGTTTAACTTAGAGCTTTTTCCTTGGAAGAATCTTCACCATCAATACATGCATTCAAAAATTTAAGAACATAAAGTAATTTAATTAGTTCCAATTATTTATCTTAATTTTTATTTCGACTTTCCGTTAAACCTCATCATTAATTATAATCTTCTGTTTGGATTAATTTAATGCTCTGAAACACATTTTTTGGCTTTTAGAATTGTGCATGATAAGCGTTAATTTTCTGGTTCTCTGCTTTTTATTAAAGTGTCACATAGCAAAAAAGTCTAGATGTAAGAACTAAACGAAAATCACTGCAATTTATTTATTGATTGATTATGTTAACACGCATGGTTAAAAATCTTAATATCACATATCATACAAATAGTTTTTAAGATTAAACTTCATTAAAATTTAGATTTAAAGATTTATTTTTGCTTAAATATTTGATAATTAGTATTCTTATTTACCTCATTCAATATAAATCATCACTTGTAGCATTGTGTTCTCATATTCTCATTCCGACTGCGTTAATGATCCATGAACTGTTTGATATAACTAAAAATTAAGTTGTTATACTTACAAACTATTATCATTAAATATATTTTGAAAGAAAAAAAAAACTAATAAAATTTTGTGTTCAAAGATTTTAATTTTTTTATAATATTCATCATTTTTGTTTTCGCGTATAAATTTATTTTTAAGTTACAAAATAATTTCTTAAAGTTTTAATTACTTAACAACTTAAGTAATAACATAAATATTTATTTGAATATTGTATTGCAATTATTCTTAAGTATGTTTTTGATATATCGTTGATGATTTCAAATTTAACGAGGTTAAGGAGGATTATTTCAGAGTAACTTTTTTTAAAAAAATAAAGCTTAAGTAAAAACGAAATTAATGTATCAGTTTTGATTGGTGAATGGTTTTACATGAGGGAGAAAGACATTATAATGTGATATTTGTTACAAAATTAATGCAAGCAATGATTAATAAGGCCATTGGTTAATATATGAAAGGACAGTAGAGACAACGAATATGATTGGGATCAGATTACATTTGAATATTAACAATATAAAAATGAGATTTGTGAATGTAATTAGTGAAATGAGTATATGAACTACACATTGAAATACTCTTTAATTCTTAAAGAGGGTAAATCCATTTATATAGAACAGTATACTCATAAACTATAAATACTTCTACTTCATATTAATTCTTCAGTCAGAAAACAAACTAAGAACTTTATTCTTATAAATTATGTAAAGGTATTAACTTTTTTGTGATGCAGAAGAATAAGGCACTACTAATATTCTTTCTTTATTTATTTAACTTTGCTCATACTTACTTTTATTTTGATAGGCGAAGAAGTATCATAAAGAGAAACACTTTGACGACAAACACCTTCAAGTTTTTTATTCTTTCAAGAATTATAGTACTTCACCTGAATCTTTAAAGCGGATCTATAATCTGTATTTAAATACACTAATAAATTTAGAAGGAAAATATACCTTAGTATATCTTCTCCTCGTGTTGGCTGAGGTGGAAGTCATGCTGATTAACCAGATACTCAGAGGGATCCGAACGCAGTAGTGATTGAAAAGCCATTAAATCTGACTCGAAAGAATACAAACAGATAAGTACAATCATTCCCCTTTATTAATTTAATGTTATTCTAATGTCATATAATAATGTTATTTAATTTAATACAATTATTATCTATTTTACTGACTATTTATATTTTCTTTAGTAGTAACGTTTGTTTGTGGAGTGAAGTGGTTCTATCTCAAAGGGCCATTTTTATTGGATAAAAAAAACCACAGTTAGAGAGGATATACATCGATGATAGCCCATTGTTACAAAGATAGAGAACATATTAAATATTTTACATTGTTACTTGTATAATTGTGAGGCGTTAAATAAAAAGCATCTGTCAATTTGTTAATTTTATTAAAGTCGCACTGTCCAGATACACTAGGGCAGGGATGGCGAACCAGTGGGTCACGTGTCATTATTGGCATGCGACACAATATTTTGGGCACATCACCCATCAAAATAGTTTGCGTTTTAGTCCAAAATAACAAAGTTCACTATGAAGTAATCCTGATGAGGGATTTCATTGGTGCTTCTGACACTATACTGCATGTTTTTATAAACGATATTACTAGAAATTATAAGTACTTCCCAAACTTGAAAAAGTATCAAAGAATTAGATATACATAAGAAATTAGACGAAGAAAAAGTTATAGAAGAACTCGCTGACTCGCGTTGTTGTGGCTTTGTTTTAATGCGTTGATTCAATATTATTCTAAGCCATTCAATTCCGTCAAATTAATCTACGTTTACAATTTTGAAGAGTTGAAATTAATCATAAAAACATAA
The DNA here is from genome assembly GCA_019973935.1 of Trichonephila clavipes. NCBI lineage: Eukaryota > Metazoa > Arthropoda > Arachnida > Araneae > Nephilidae > Trichonephila > Trichonephila clavipes. The sequence continues at coordinate 220,313 of BMAU01007031.1, read as the reverse complement.
TGTTTTTAATTTTGTATTTTATTCATCTGCTATTTGAGTATAGTACAATACACGAAATACTTACGAAGTTGTTAAGTAACAATATATGAAGATTTATTTTTATAAATTATATTATGTTTTTTATCACTTTTTAATATTATTCTTATCATTCTAATGTATAACAATAAATATGCTTAGTATAACTAATCGCTAATCAGTGAACAATATTTTTCGAGAATCCGTATTTTGCTATCTTAAATAGTTTCGACGGTTTCCCCACACGGGAGCATGCAACATATAATTGACCATTGAAGAAACATGAATTTTCTATGTCCAAGCATCAAATGGACGTTGTTTGTCTATGAGATTTATTTATGGTTATCGCGAAAACCAAACAAATCGGGAATTGAAACCTTTTGAAAGGTATTGGGAATTCTGACGATATCAGTGGAATACGTTGCAACAGGACTATTTTTCCTTTAAATTTTATAGTCAAAATGTTTTCTTCAAGAAGTTTACCGATAATTCTCTTAATGATCAAAGGTGTACAGTTGTATATTCTAGGTGGAATTAAGTTTCACAGCAGAATAATCAGTGAACCAATCTTCAACGGAAGATTAAGTGGTGGCGTTCCTGATATTATCAAAGAATTGAAAAACAGCTGGAAAATTTAGGGGTTTGTTTTCATCAACAATAGTGTCGATAGATCGAAAAGGCATTAAATTACCTGGCAACAACTCTATATACGTGGAAGTTTATTTCGTCAATATCAAATTTTTTTCTGATTAAGTAACATGACTACAGAAACAATCATTACATAGATAATTATATAGTATATTCGCGAAGAGAGACACTCTCAATCACAGTTCCTCTTTTGTCTGAGCAACAGTTCAGAAATTGGCTGGCTATTTGATACATTATGTATTGGGATGCAGTTCTCACTCATCGTTTCCAATATCCTGCAGTTGGTTAGAAAATAATGGCCCTGATTGATCATCTTGCAAATGTACTCGCGTGTTTATGTTTAATCGAAGTGTTTCCATGTTTAGCCATGAAAACGATCGTTTTAAACAGGCGTTAATCTCTTGAGTAAAAGTAGAGCAAGGAATGACTGATAATGTCTGTCGGAAATCACCAGACAGCACCACCGAATACTTCTTCGTGGCCGCAAAAAATCTTGCAAAGATCTATGTAAGGCTTTGAGTGAATGTTTATAGAACATGGTACACTTATACTTGATTATGATTGAACTTTTTTTTGCAATACTGTAGCCAACCCACTTTTTTTTTAAATGGTACACATTACATCTGGTTTCTTGTGAATGTCTAATGGCGGCATGAATGCGAAATGCGCAGTTTGTCCACCATCTAACAAAGTGACAGTAATGCCTGGAAATATGCCATTTCCTATTGCGGTCGCATCCAGGCGCGGGACTCGAACGCAAAGAAATTCAACCATATTCCGGCAATATCCAGCAAAGTTACGGGTTTTTCTGAAATCTGAGCCCAATTTCTCGTTTCCTACTCCAAGATACATCCGGTGAAGGGGGCATTACAGTCATCCGACATTATTCGGCAATGATACGGGAGTTTTTAAGATCCAATTTCAGAATTTTGTACCCCACCCAGAAAAACATCAGGTGATCACTTTTCACAGCCTCAAGAATTTTAAAGTAAACTCCCACTACATTTCATGTAAAATACGGTTGCCTGGCATTGTTTAAAATATTGATGGAATTTTCTTGAATTAGATGGGAATATTCGGATCAATGGTCCCGAAATACGTCTAGGACGCACTTTTTGCGTCCCTACATTTGTAAGTTAGACTAGGGCCACTGTCCGCAACTATTACGGTCATCCAGAATTATCCCAGAAAGTTTCGGAACTCATAAAATTCGACTTCAAATTCTCATTTCACATCGCGAAACGCTCACGGGACTTACTTTTGATGCTCCAGAGCGTATTTCAGTCGCTTCAGAGAATCAAAATCTAGACGCGGGACTCGAAAGCAAAGTCTTTTCACCTAATTCCAGCAATATCCGGCAAAAATACGGAGTTTCCGAGAAGTCTGATGACAAATTCGCATTTCTCGCCCCTAGACGCAACTAGAGACTACTTTCGGCGTCCCCGAGCCTGCAAGTTTAGTCACTAGAAGGGGGCATTATGGTCATCCGGCATTATCCGGCAAAGTTACAGGCATCTATACTAAAATTATATTTAAGGTTCTCGTTCACCCTCTCGAAATACACCACAAACGCACTTTTCCAACTCCAAGACTTTTAAGGTAAGCTCCTGCCATGGTTCACGTAATTGATAGTGATCTGGAATAACCGGCAAAGTTACCAGAATTTCTTGGATCGGATATCAAATTCGGTTAGCCCATCTCGAGAATTCAGGAACCAAGTTTTCGTGGTCCAAGGAATTAATGGTAAGCCCCTGCCTCTGTGTGTCTAAAATATGGTCGTCCAGAATTATCTGGCAAAGTTACGGATATTTTTGGGAACCGATTAGAAAATTGGGTTCCACGTTCCGAAATACGTCGAGCATTTACTTTTCGTGCACTTTCGTCGACAAAATCCGCCTCCAGCGACACGCGCGCATCGCGATATTATGCGAGTTTTCCGGATTCTTAACATTTCCGGACCACTCTTATTACTTAGGGGTATGGAAAACAATTTACGTCCTATTTTCAGATGCCTCCACATATATACGCACAAAATTTCATAAGAATCGGTCTAGCCGTTTTGAAGGAATTTTGTTACAAGCACTGTAACCCGATAATTTTATATATTATATTTGTTTCCGCAATTATGGTATTATTAGCACATTTTCATCTACATAGGCCTGCGAGTCATTATTTTCAGAGATGAATAACATTTAAGCCTGGCTTTGAAACCGTTTTACGGATGACTTCAATTCAGCATGCATTCTACTAAAATAAACATCTTACATTCCTATTATAAATTATTTGCCATCTAATCTGCAACATCATAAGTCCCACTAATGTTATCTTTTAATATGAATTACACGTGTAACTAAAACATTTACTACTATATAGTGCATAATGTATTTTTTCGTAGTGAAAAAACAGTTTTTAGTATTTAGTTTTATTATTTTTCCAATAATCACAAATCAAAATTATTTGACGGCACGTTTATACTTTATGAAACATTTCTTTAGAAAAGAGGATACGTTGATCTTTAAAGGTTCGACACGCCTGCGCTAGGGCTTTTGGCAACGGGCCTCGCACAATTTTGAGCCTTGATAAAGTGAAGGAGGTGATATCCGAGTTACCGCCTTATCTTCCAAACTTCCACACCACTTTAATGTGAACATTTTGAGCATCGGCAAGGCCAACCATGCGTTTCAAACAATAATTACTCGAATACAGCGATCAAAGAAACTTCTGAGAGTCATGATGTTTATAAAATTTAAAAAAATATTTTTCGGATATTTTTTATGCATGATTCAGTATACTTATTTACAAATGTGGAATACTACTGTAAAATGTATTCTTGATAAAACAATACAATGTTAACGTAAGAGGAAAAAAAAATTCTTGAACATGAATGCATACATTGTAGAAATGATACCTAATAAATAGAACAAAATAAATCTAAAACCAGAGTAAAAGCAGAAAAAAAAAAAAAAAACTTTAAAGTCGAAGCCCCCATGCCAAATCGTATTTGACTGCTTTTAGAAAACAACCCTTACCGATAAAAATACAAACAAATACAGCAATCATCGCCATGATGGGGGGAATTTAGGATCACAACTCTTTTAAAGATAGCTTTTTTTGAGTTTTCTTAAACATCATTCAGCAGATTTCAGAGAAAAATATTTGGCAAGTAGAAGAAAATAGAGTTTTATTGAATGTTTAAGATAAACATATTTTTTAACTATCGCAACAAAGAAGTGTTGCGTTATTTTTAGAGAAGGTACTCAGCACAGCGTACAAAAATGGGGTTTAAAAGAAAAAGAAAAAAGGCGAATCTTCTTTAGATAAATAAGGGTTTCTTGCAAGAGCAGGCGTACTGGGTATCGAGAGGAAATAATTTCCCAAAGGGAAAAATATTTCGACAATTGGTGCATTCCATGCTTTCCCTCCGTGATATATCGTTTGTCAAAAAGGAAAATGCCCTTTTTTTTCTACAGTATACCTTACTCAAGAAGAAGATTTGAACCCACATTGATATATATATATATATATATATATATATATATAATTTATTTATAAATATGTATATATATATAAAATTTATTTATAAATATATATATATATATATATAATATATAAAATTTATTTATAAATATATATATATATATATATATATGTATACAAAGAGAGAGAGAGATTGAAAAAACGTAACTCTCTCTTGTATACCCGCGTTAAATTATATCACAATAATCAGATTTTTCTGTTAGAAGTATAAACACTTTTAATGGTTTCTAAAATATTAATGCAGCTGTGTAAATGCCATCAATAATGTATAATCACTTTCTTTAAGAAATTTAGTGTTATAGTTTTTTTAAATGGAGTAATAGAACATGAAGAATAGTCTCTTTTTTGAAAAGTGGCTATTGCCTCCTTTTCTTTTGTTTTAATATTAAAATGAGTTTAAATTCTATTTTTAATTTTATATATAATAGATCTTTCAATATGTTTATTATTAAACTAATAAGTTGCATGTGCACATTTGATAATTCACGTTAGTTTTCACTAGTGAGGGCTTTTTAATTTGTAATGATCCTAAGACCACCAGGACTTTGCGTAAACAATCAACTGCTAGTTTACCCACCTAACGGGATTTAACCGTTACCTGAACACTTCTAATTATGTGCTTAGCGTTTTCAGATTAGTAGTTATGGAATCTACATTGTTCGATATCTTTCAACCCCAATCAGAGGAGATTCTTAAGGAAGACATGATTTTTTGACTTTTGGTTGATATTTTTTAAATAAGCTTCCTTTTCTATGGAAAATTAAAGCCAACTCTTGTCCATGCCCTAATGTTACGCTATGTATTATGTCACTCTTTATATATGTGTGTGTGGTCTTCAATAAATGTGGATTGTTACTTAAGAAGATATTTCCTCCTCAATTGTGCTTTTACAACAATCACTATTAGTATTTTAATATTAAAATACTTCACCAATATCATATTTAATTAAAATACAAAGACACACTCCTCGTCGTTACATGCATGTATTTTACAAATACATGTGACAGTACAAGCTAAGAAATTGTTTTGAAATTAATATTTTTTGTATATATCGGGGGATATATTTAACTTATTATATATGAATTAATATTTAAATCGTTTCTTTATCACTAAATGGTTGATGCAATTCAACGGAACCAATATTAAATTATAAATGATCCTTCTTCCTAAAATTTGTATTAACTTAATAATTTTTGCTTTGCTGAATAAAATATAGGAATTTGAAATGCATCTGTATGTTAAAATTAATTTAAACAATTTAATTCTCTAATTATGATCAGTATCATTAGTTAAAAGAACACACATAAAAATTAGTCTTTATTTAAGAATAAACACTGTTTTAATGGGCTTCATGTTAGCAACCAAGCCTTTGTAGACACGGCAAGTCCCGAAATCTGAGAGCCATTTCAGTGGTAGCACCATCTACTGGTGGCTCTAGCTACTAAATTTGGAAGCTTGAATTAATGTTTCATTCAAGCTCCCGTCAAACTCTAAATAGTGCCGTGATTTATTATTACTGAGAGTACCTCAAGGAATCTTTTACATGCCACATAATTATATGACATGCGTGCCTATGATTTTCACATCCATAAAATTTAATCGACACCAGTAGAGGTCGATCCCGCAACCTTAGGCTTGCGAAGCGGGTTCGCTACCTCTAAGCCACCGGAGACGACCACAGCAAGTTAAGTATGCAGTTTGAAGATTTTAGTTCGTTCTGAATCTCGCATTGAGTCATCTTATTATTTTATTCTTAATTTTGTTGAAACATTAAAAATTAGTTAATACTCATATACAGTTGAACCTGTTTTGATGCGGTAGATGGGGACCGCATAAAAATAACAGCACAAAAAAATATTCAAAATTTCATTAATTCTTACATATGACAAACAAATTCATCGAAATACAGCATATTTTTTTTCATGCGGTAGAGAGGGACCGCATAAAAAAAGTCGCACTTAGAAAATACGCCAATAATTTACTAAATTTATGAGAAAGTACCTCCATGACAAAATAAATAATTAAATTACACATCGAAACATTTTAAAACATTTAGTTTCGCTTTGTGTACAGGGGCCGCGGTAGCCGAGTAATCAAGGTATTGGATCGTGGCTGGCCTTATCACGAGTTCGAGCCCAGTACCACCAAGCGCCCAACGTGTAGGGGAGCGAGGCATGTTAAATGTGTCGTCCAAGTCACTTGACCTTGGTGCAAAATTACGTGGTCCGTCGCCAAAAGCCTTCGTGTAGCTGAACAAGTGCGACGTTAATATTCACTCACTCGTATTGTGTACACGGAGAAATTTTCAAAATACACGTACATAATTCGATGCTGCTCATTGTAATACAAAGCGTTCATCTTTTTTGATGTTTTAGTTCAAAATCACTTTTTTCACTTGAAGAAACAATTTCTATTGATTTATTTTTTTGGAACCCTGAAGTCAGAGAGAAGTTTTTGTGACGAAGGTCTGTTGGTCAGTTGCTTGTACTTGTCACGATAACCAGATACGCGTGATCTAAGCTCTTTGAAACTTAATACTTTCGGAATTGGTATCCATTTTAAGAAAATGCTTTCGTAATTTGTTGGGAAGGTGTATCCCTGCATATGTTTTATGCGCTCTCGAAAAATCCGGTACTTCTGGTCCGTCAACAGAATCTATTAAATTATTGATAATGCCACAATCCTTGAAAGTTTCGCTTTCAATCAAGAGCAGGCTGTTGGCGCATTGAGAAAAAGCAACTGTACGGGTATTGTCGGGATACGGTTTATAACAAAAGAAGAGAGCGTCATGAAGTGCGTATATGTATATTGCAGTGGCGTAATGTACCCCCTGCAACCAAATTTGGCATTGCAGGGGGGGGGGGGTAAAATTCTCTGATTCCCACTGGTATATTGATACAAAGCATTACAGTGGTGCTGAACCCGTTGAAATTCATACACCGCACAGAAAAGATCGCACAGAAAAAATTGAACAAAAGTAACATCCGATCAAACAGGACCGCACAAAAAACAAATTGTACTGTATTATCTATAGTAAATCAATTAGCAGATCCTTCGTACTCTTCGAACTTCCATGCCAAGTAAACGGGAAGACTTTCAGCCTCTACAAATTTAACGTGCATCAGCCCCTCTACATGACGGGTCTTCCGAGATACCACAATTCGAATCCACAACTCGATCAGAAGTTATTAATGTATGGGAAGAATACTTTATGTATATTTCGGTTTTTTGCTTTTTACATGCTTTTTCCTTACTGTCCTGCAGTAACATCAATCTAAACTATATAAAATCACATCATGCCATAACAAAAAACATACCGTAAAATCCGGCGTATAACGTGCACTTTTAACTCAAATAATTGTAAGACATTAGCCCGTGGGTGATGCCTTACTTCCAAGTTATCCTCGTAACCTAGGGGTGTGGGAGTGAATGAAGAAACAGACATCGCCATAATCTTAATATCTCTTTATTAAGACCTTAACTGAAACACTATACAATGATGATATTTATATTTTAACTTAGAGCATCTGAGGAGAATAAACACACAATACGTATTACGAAATAAGCGCAATCCTGACCACGATATTTAACTTTACCGCTTACTCCTAACCTCTGTTCATACACAGTTCCAAGTATTTAATAAAACCACCCTACCTCTATATCTTGGGTAGCCGCAAATCTCTCGGATCCAAAATGGTGTTATGGTTTATCTCGTGTGGAATGGTATCCACCTTGACTTGAACGCACTGACTCGAATAGTTGAACTCTGAAATATCCGCTTACTTCAGCTTACGCGCTTAAACTCAGACTAGCATAATCACTTCCCAAAAGACCACAAAGCTTACGCTAAACTTCTGCTATTTAAAAGGTTCTTAATTTGCATAATCACGCTTCGCTTCTGTATTTCGTTGGGAAGAATTGCCTTTTTCGGCCCTAAAAATCCCAAGAGGACACTTAATAGAAAGCGTGATGAGTCCGTCACAGAATGAAATTGAAATGTACGGTTTCGCGTTATACGCCGCGTATAAAAACGAGAGCTTTAAAAATAAAAATAAAAAGATTTGCGTACATATATGGAAATACTGTTTATTTAAAAGAAAAGACCTTTCTTTTGAACTTTACGGGTTGTAGTTCTAGAAGTATTCTATTTTTTTCTAAAGCCTTGGAAGAGTACCTCGAACAAATAACTCTAAAAAATAAGATTTATTTTAAAAATGGCTCCTATATAAAAACATTTGGCTCGAAATTTACGTACTTGCGCTTTTCAAGAAGAAATTTTGATATCAACAAATTAAAAAGCGGCGTAAGAAATCTCTGTTATTGCATTTCAATCAAAGATATTTATAATATATTAAATTTGAAAGGGAAAAAGCGTCTAGCAGAAAGTAAAAATGAAAACATGACATCGAAACTTCATTCCAAGACTGTTCAAAGGCAAACAACTATCAAGAAAGTGAAGTCTCTGATCCTAAAAAAAAATCTAACGACTAAAAACTTCATTTATTCGAACTAGGAATGTCTCCTGGAATTGTAATAAAAATTACTCATATGATTTAAAGGTAAAACAGACGTTTAAACCTAAAGTTCGTCTCCTTTTATAAAATATATCGGTGGAAAAAAAAGCAAATCGTAGAAAATTATGTAAAAAACATCTAGCTACAGAAAAATGAAAATTTGTGGTAACAATCGATGAGATATGGTCATATTTAAGTGTCCGTGTAATAAAATAAGATCAATTTTATATTGCTGGACTGTACGAAATGGCTTCATCAGTGTACAGTAAAATTCCTACAAGATTCATAACAGTTGCAGGATTTTCTAACAACTGCAAATTAAAAATAAAAAAAATCTCAAATAAAGCCAAAATTAATGCACACACACACGCACTCTACTATCAGCAAAATATTTTAGAACCAATTTTTGAAGAAGAAATTCCATCTGTATATGGAAAAGACATTGATTAAGTTGAGCAACACATGGATAAACCTTCTAGTAACTCGTCTAAGTGAACTGCCACTTATTTAGCAAAGAAAGAATTAGAAAAAGGAATAAAGTGCATCACATTTGATGAAATGCATGTAAATTTACCCTACGCTTCTGCAATGGCCTTTTGTTCTTTTGCGGTTTATTAAAACGAGCCTTAGGGAAACGGCATCCAAGTACACATTGAACGGTTCGAGAGGAATGGAGTAAGATTTGTATGACAGTACTAAGAAAAAGTGCTTTCACGAAAAAATCGAGCCAGAGCTACTCTCAAGAATCCTGGCTATCAGATAGAAGCAAAATTCCACAAAAAGTATGATATTTTTTGATTAAAAATAACTATTTATAATTAAATTTATGAATTTATTTTAAATTATTTCCATAGAGAGTTCTAACAACCTTCTGTATGGAGCATATAGGTGAAATATATAGTGTGAAAAATGGTAAGTAATTATACATAAATAAAAAAAAATGAATAGGAATATGAAAAATTATAAATGAAGAAGTGAAAAAAGAATGACTAATTTTTATTACTTAATTTTTATTGTATTATTATTAATAATTTTGTAATATATTATATATATATATATATATATATACATATATATACATATATATACATATATATATATATATATATATATATATACATATATATATATATACATATATATATACATATTTATACTTATATATATACATATATATACATATATATATATATATTTATATAATATTAATTAAATACTGTATTATTATTATATATTATATTATTAAACTTTATTATTTAAGAATTCATCATATTCCAGATTCTTATTTTAGTATTTGAGTTTTACGTAGCAATGAACGGTTAGGCTTAAGATGGTGGCAGCGGAGAAATATAAAACGAAGCCCATGGTTGCCAAGTCAGCGCCTACGACACGTGCAAAATTGGGGTTGCTAATATGGTGAGTTTTTTAAAATTAATTGGGTTCGTTGCAATAGTACGTAAGTACCGATTTGTTTATTTAAAATTATTATCATATATATATATATATATATATATATATATATATATATATATATATATATATATATATATAGGAGTCCTAAAACCCAATGTTACTAATATGAAAAAAGTTATGTTTTTCATTGCAAAGCAATATATTAAATACATTGTATTAAATTTTATGTTTATCCGCGGTATTTAATCTATATTAATTATTATGTTCTGTCAGTAAGGTATGTTTTTGTAAATGCGCAGAAAGGTAACTGATTCAAATACGACTGAAATGTGACATGAAGAATGACATTTATGTTAATCGAGAATACACACAACGTTTGAAAAATTTATTAACATTCTGTAAAAGAAAATATATGAAGCAATGAGTACTACCTTTCCAGTTGTTTCTAAATTGATCTTCATTAATGCGGAAGTGAATGTAGATAATTAAGAAGGGGTTAGTGATTCAGAAAAAAAAATATCGGATTGGAATGTTGGTTGAGGATTAATTAATGAAGTAGAGGAGAAAATTAAGAGTTGGATCTGAATGAAGTGCCATGTTCCTCAACTAAGCAAAATAATACTTTTTAAGCTCAAGAAGATACCTGCAATGATTAATTCTTAATTTTGTAGCGAAATGGCAATGTCTGGACAAGTGTTATTTTTTTTTTCGTATCACACCTAGCTTGGGTATTAAATGGCTTCAATTCTAAACTAGTATCATTTTCATTTGGTGGAAAATCTAAGATTTACTTAAATATGGCTCACTATCTTCATTTCTAACTCTGTGTGTTAATCAATTTAAAATGTGCGTTTTGTGTTTCAAAATCATTGCGTAATTAAGGAAAAATTTATTAGGTATTGTGTTTTTATAAGAGCTCTCGAAATAAAAATTGTATTCTTTATTCTTCATTCACCATTTTTCGTTTTATATTTTACTGAAAAGTGTACAAGGATATAGATTAAGAAACATTTATTCTTATATCAGTAATGAGCCCATATATAACTTAACCATTTATGTCATTAGATTACAAAAAATAATTTAGCAAACCTAATCAAATTGAAAGGGTGTGTGAGTATTTATTAAAACCCAATAAATCAACACGGGCTATTGGTGACGAATCTCATAATTTTCTGAACCATGGTCAAGTGCCGTCTTCGTCACTTGAGCTGATACCATACTCTTTTAATTTCGGCAACAACGTGACGAACCTGAGACACAACGGATTTAAAATATATCAGCTCTTCTACCCAGTGGGCCTTCAGTGACATCAGAAATTGAAACCTCGACGGGACAACGTCGGTCAAGATTTAACGACGAGGATCACTAAGCTATGTTCGCCTCTTCAAAACTAAGGGACGAAAATACTTCAGAGTTATGAGGTCTGTCACAAATTGTCCTTGTGTTGTTTTATAGTATGAGTTAATATACACTCACTCCTAACTTTTTGCATTTAAAAGCTTTTTTACTATTTAATGCAATACAAGAACTGACAGAATTTTTATCTGATACTCTTAGATTTCTCAAGAAACTTTATTTCAAACGTGTATGTACGGTCGAACTATTACCTCTTTTTCATAAGTTTTGTGCTTTCAGTTAAGGAGATTTTCAGCCTTATACAAATTTTTACATTCTTCAAATAGAATACAGGAATAAATTTTTATATTCTATTTAAAACCACGTCTATTTCAGTTGCTTAGTTTCTTTGACAAATATAAGAGGTTCACAATGAAATGATTTACTCATAAAATAAAGATTTTTCAATTCTTGTTTTTCTTTACCAAATCTTAGCCAAATCCATGGCTAAAAGAAAAACCTTAAAACCTTATCTTTTGTTTGTTCCCTAGAGGATTTCATACTGAAATCGATACCAAAACAGACACAATCAATTCCTGTGCATCTCTTTGCAATAAACGACCGAAAGAAATGAACTCCTTCCGCTGTGACTGTGAAAACAAAAGCCAAAACCAGCAATAAAACCATAGAGAAACAAAAGAAACATACAAGGGTTTTTCCAGCAAGTTAGAAGGGAGACAGACCTAAGCGTTTCTTTCTTTAAAGAAACGGAATTTTCTATTCACTTTGCTTCAAAATCAGTCATTAAAAACTGAATTCCTTTGAAATCACATTAGAGATACATATTGAATGAGTATTTACTACAACGTATTTAGACTATTTGTTACATATACAGTATTGTGAGAAACTCTATTCCCCATAGATTTGAACACTAAGATGTTAAAATGATTGCTTGGATATATTTGAATGAAGTTAAAAATAAACATTTATTTTATTTAAAGGGACTTTGCACCTTTTAAGCATTTTTTTTTTTTATTTATGTATTTTAGCATTTCATATAATTTTTCTATTAAAAAAATTTATACGAGGTGAAATTTTGCAAATATTATTTACACAATTTTAAAAACTTAATTTCTTTAAGAAAATTTCGAAAATTTTAAAATAGTACTCCTATTGTAATTATTTATTTTTTGAATTGGAATTTTTTGTAATGTTCTTAAGGATGTTTTAAATAACTTTAAAAATTTATTTTACGATAACTTAATTAGTTTTCGAGTAAAAAAATAAAGTGTTGATATGTATGCTAAAATTCAACAAAAAGCCAAAATTTCCTACATTTCAATTTATTTTAAAAAATTATAAAGTTTACAGCAAAATCGAACCTTAGTTTGGTTATATGTGTTATATATAACACAGAGGGAAAAAAAGGGAAAGGATTGGTAAATAATTGTGGAAAGGAGAAGTGTCTTGAATGTGAAAAAACTCAAACTGAGAAAAACCATTTTAAAGTTTATAATTCTAAAAAAAATAATTATTATAAGCAAAAATGAAAAATAATAAAATATCACTTTAAAATATTAGTCACATACTTTTCTTAAATATAATAGCATTTGCATATTATTTCAACTCAAATATTTTACAAACAATCATTTTAGTGAGTATTAATTACGTAAGAAATCTCAAGGAAAACGTTTAAAAAATTTTTTTTGTCACTACACAAATTTTAATATAGTTTTTTTTGGATTTACATATTATTGATATATTATATTTTTTTATGAAAAACATGTGAAGAATATAAACAGAAAATACAAAATTATTATTAATACAAATCGGCGTTATATTAAAAAAAATAATGCACAGCTCAAACGAAAAAAAATTACATTATTGTAATACTTAAAAAATATCCTGCTTTATTTGTAAGACTTTCTTTTTTTTTAACAATCATTTCACTCTTTAAAAAAGCGTTTTTTTAGTTTTTTTACCTAAAAAGGGGGAGGGGAGGGTCAAAATCCCCTAATTTATGTGTTTACATTTTTCAATTGAAGTTTTTCCAAATTCTAATTTTCAGGCATACACAAGTTATACATATATCAATTGAGAGATAATAATGCTAAGAGTAAAACTAAATAAAATACAAAAAATATAGGTCAGTTTTAAAAGATGCAGAGTCCTCTTTAAAAAATTATTTAGTCAACTATAATGTTACACAAAATTAATAGCATTTAAAATAAAATTAATTTATTTTTTATAGAATTTACTTCAGTTTTGGAAAAAGATTTATCGATGAATACTGAAAGTAAGAAAAAACATACATTGAAAATATCATCTTTTGCCCTGATTAGAAGTTTTTAAGAAAGTGTTCTTACATTTTTTTAGAAATATCGATTTTTTAAATTAATTAATATTTTTATTTTTTTATTTTTACCAAAATCCGCAGTCTAATACGGCATAATTTTATTTGATTTTTTTTTTACTGACAAAGAGTATACTTTTAGAACTTTGTGTTTTTCAAAAAAAATTTATGCATAGATTTGTATATGAACGTCGTTCTTCTACAGTATTTTCACGAATATAATATTGATGTAATTCTTTGCTATGTATTATTTTTGAATTTTATTGCCATATCATTTCAAGTGCCGGTGCGGTAAGATTTCCCTATCTAAAAGCACTTCTGAAACTCGATTTTTAACGTCGCTTTCCTCTCAACTACCGCTGTTAAAAATGGTTTTCAAAATTAGTGTTTATTCCTGCGTTTTGTAAAAAAGTCAAGTGCTTTTCACAAGACTGTTTTTCAACCCTCTCAAACTTTTATTGGGAAAGTCACGTTTGATGTTAACTGATTCATGGAAACTTGCAGTTCATATGAGGGCTTTTAAATGCCAAAAAAGGGTTATTTTTTACACAAAAAAGGCACTGATATCAAGTGAAGTGTTAATTGAATTTTTTTTAAATTAATTTTCTCATATAAAAATATTTATTTTTATGGAAAAATGTGTAAAATAACTTTCGAACATTCATTCCACCCTTAGAATATTAAAGCTTCTCATGAATTTTAATTGCTTAGGCATACTTGTATCACGTTTACATTAAAATAAAACATTTGTTTCATACAAATAGACGCAAATTTAAGCATTCAACTAAATTAAATCTTTAATAGTTATTTTAGAATTATAATTAATTTGTATTGTACTATATATACATTTTTATTACATCATTTGAATTCATCTTGTGAATAAATAATATATTAAGACATTGTATATATATATTTTCTTATATTGTGTAATAATATAAGAAAATATTAAGAAAATGTAGAAAATGTTCACAGATTTTTTCTATCTCTTAACTAACATCTGGCTTTTATTACTATATATATTTTAGTTATATTTCAGCAAGAAAAAAAATTGCGACTCGATTTCAAGTATTATGTAATTTTTTAGAAAATAATTTAAATTAAACTATACATCAAAACTTTGAAAGATATTTTTCACTTATAAGATGATATTTTTATATATATATATATATATATATATATATATATATATATATATATATATATATATATATATATATATATATATATATATATATATACCTATTACTCAATTTTTTTCGTGAAAAACGCTTATGTACAAAATTAAGTTTCCCGAATGTATTATAAATAAGCACCCAAAATAGGAGGAATTTAAAAGACGTAAAGCAGTGTTTCTCAAAGAGTGAGGCGCTCCCCACTCTTTGAGAAATATCGAGCATATCGAAAATTTAAAGATTTTTTAAAAAAAAAATAACCGGAAAGAGAACTAAAACAAAATGCTTTCTTCCATAATAAAAAAAAATACACAACAACACTGATATAATTTATGTTTATCATCTGGCGTTTTTCCGTCATCAAATAGCTATCTTTGATCCCAAAACCAAATTAAAAAAAAACATTTTGTTTAATTTGCTGTATTTCCTCAATGAGAGATTTTTTTATTACGTTTTAACATAAAATATTACTCGTTAAAAGAAAAAACTGAGCCCAGACCCTGAGAAAAATTCTAAGATAAACAATTCATAACTGTAATTATTATTGAAATACTGTACATTAGTTGTAGAAAAAGAAAAGGAAGACATGATTCATTTTTCACATGATTCACTTTTCAGCCAGGCTGCATAATGCATTTGCTAATCATTTGATTGACCTTCAAACTTATGGTATGGTTAGTTCTACATTAGTTCCGTCCCATCTTTTGTGCGTTTGCTTTTCGCTTAGGGAAATTGTAAATAATCAAGAGTTTTACGATATTTGGAAAAGAATTGATTGATTTAACATTTCTGTAATATTAGTGAAAAGTGTCTCTGATTTGCGTCCTTTATTATGGTCTTGCACTTTTGAATCATTTTAGTTCAGTGTTTTATTGAATTTTTTCTCAAATCATCAAAGAAAATTTGAATAGTCCTTGAAAAAGCCGGTAAGTATACTTTCTCTTAATAATATTATTCACTGGAATTCCGATTTGTCTCGTGTACAGTAAAAATAATTCTAAGCAAATGATTGGGGTGACTGAGTCCCCCCGCACTACCATTTGCGTTAGTATCGAGTGCGCGCCTGCTCCCGGGTTAAACCATTTAGAAGTCTTCTCACTTTAAATATTAAAAAGTAACACAATTATTCATCATCGTAATTTTATATTATTTTCAATTATTTAACATTAATTGTAAATGCTAATTATATGAGGTTTACAACTACAGTTATTTTAAACAGTTATTTACAATTATAGCATTTATCTAAAAAAAAATATTTTTACATTTTTGTATACAATGTCGTGCACGCAGTTTTACTCTCCTTACAGCTCAGCTATTATAACAAGAATAATGTTTTATTTTTTTAAAAAATGAGCTCGTGCAAAGAGCCGGTGTTTCAGCCAGTATACGTTTAATGTATTAGTTCTGAAGAAGGTATTTTATAAATATTTTCTTATAATTAAATTAAGAACAAGTTTAATAATTATTAGGGACTTCCATGGACTTGTCTTGTAGAGGAAAGTTTTTCAAAGGAAAGTTTAATATCAGAAATTGACACTTTGAGTTATTTTTCTATATATAGCTAAGATCTATATTTTGTCTTCAAATCAGCCACCGCAGAAAATCCAGTTTAACCCTCTGACTGGATGACCCGCTAATTGAATTTCACTTCGAAAGCGATCTACTTTTTTAAAGCTAGCTACTCCGAAAATGCTCCGATAAATTTCGCGAACGGCTTCAAAAACGAATGGCAGTTTAGTGCTTTCCCCTGTTAACGCCGCAGGAGGTCCCGATTGGTTTTGCAGGGAAGGATTTTATTGCTTTTCGGTGTCTGTGTTCTTCGAAATGGGAGGTTTCTCATTCACAGCTGTGGCCTAGGGTGAGGATTGTGAAATGGACATTTTCTACACTTCACGGGCAAAAGAGAGTTCGCCCAATTTATTGCAAATATATATTTCATATATTTGGAAAACTTGTTTAATTTCTGATCTAAAAACCAATTAGGTTTTAATAAATTTTAATTTTCTGAGTTTTGATTTTAAATTCGGTTTCATTTTAAAGCATTTTTGCATTCCTACATTGAATTAATTAAAAATATTTTTTAACACAATCCAATATTTCGTGTGAAACGGCAATTAACTACAATTTTAGTTTCTAAAATCATTTCTGTTTGCTCATGTTTTTAAGTTTTTGAGTTTTCTCACATTTACTTAATTAAGATTGATTTAAAGACCAATATATTTTTTGACACATAGTTTATATAATTTAAAAGCTCTTTTTACTTTGTTTTCATTATTTTTTTCTCTTTTGAAAAATGCCATGACCAAAATGTACGCAGGCTACTGTGATAAATAATACTTGAAAGGGATGGGGAATATGACTGAAAATGGTAAATCTAAAATGCAGCTTTTTCAGGTAATATTACAATTAGACTACATAATACAAATGTTGCAGAATGAACTAAATATTTCCCTGATGTACCACAAACTACATTAGAATAAATCTATTGTAGTACTACACTGCAGTATTTTAAAGTCATGCAACAAAAACTTAAACTTGCTTAACTGCCACGATGGGGAACTGAGAAAAAAATAGATATTGTTTACAAACTTGGTGATTTCTGGATTACGTTTGTATAACTACTAATTTCTATATTAATATTTTGCATTTAAAACTCTTGTGAATATATAAGGTTCTGCTAAAAGTGAATAATTGATCAAATTAACAGTTGTTATCAATGTTATGTTTTAGAATATTTTGAATTAAAAAAGATATTTCAGTCATATTTATTTCAAGTAGAATTTTCATGTAGAGCATAAGTTGGATAGTAACAGATTGAAAAATTAAAGCTTCACAGGCAATGGAATTTTTTTATGCCATTACAAATTTTAAATATGTTTTTCTCAGATTTTTAATTTTGAAGATGAGAGGGTTTTCTAATCCCTAAGGCGTTTTTAATGTTCAAGATTGAGTCTTGAAATATCTTGTAAATGTTCCCTTACATATGTTCTATAACAGTTCATATGGATTTAGGTCTGAGAGCTCTAGTTATTTTTTTTAAATACCTTAATGATAATATTTAAAAAAAAAGTTGGGTTTTTTCCAGGTTTAGCCATAAAAATAATTATTAAAATTCAACAAAGAGATATATTTTAAATTTTATACTTTTTGTTTCCAATAATCTAAGAAATATTAATCACTTACAATAATTAAATATTTTTAATAATTTAACATTTTAGAAAAGTTTAAAAAAATTCAAAACTGTTCAATGCTTTAAAATTGGGAATTAATGGCTTGTAAAACTAACCTATTATTTTCAGAATCAATATAATAATATAATTTGAATATAAAACAAAAATTAATTTTACTGTGACAAACTGTTTACGACTTCTACTCATATTGTAAAAATAATGAAAGATAAATATATAACATAGTGGCAGTAAAAAACACATTCATAATATGTTAAAATCCTGTCCCGATACAAATTTCAATGCATTTTCCAAACTGTAGCTAAAAACAATTATATGTTTATTAGGCCAGAAATTATTTATATTTAGATATATTTTTCCTTATTAAGTACATAATGAATAATGGCAAGATAATTTGTAAAATCCTGAAAGATTTTAATGAAGAAAAAAGCCAGACATAATTTTAGATGGTTAGAAATTTAATTATATAATACACAAATATGCATGTTTTAAAATAAATAAGTTGGCTAAGAAAATGAAATTTACTAAAAATTTCCTGAATAAAGTAAATCAGATTTCATCCTAAAATACATATAATTGTAAGAAAAGGTTTTATTCAATTTACAATTAGTTACAAAAAACCTTTTATAAAGTCAACACGGTGGCTACTGACTAGCGACTACGTACTTTTGAACCGCGGTTAAGTGACGAGGACGATACCTGAGCTGATAACTCCCTTTCCAAACTTCCACATCACACCAACGTGAGGACTTTTGACGTCGACGTGTTTAACGTGCATCAGCTCCTCTTCAACGCTAAACTTTTGTGGTACCAGGGCTCGAACACTGGACACGAGTTCATAACCACGACCATCAGGCTACCGTGGCCGCAAAAGAAAATAGCATGTTTGAAAGAAATGTAATGGAGAAGTATAATTGAAGAAATAACTTCAAAACTTAACGAAAAACCAAAATATCAAAATTTATTTTAGGAATAATAGTGAATATAACTTCGTACACGTAAAACCACTTTATGCAGTGTATTTTGAAAGTGAACGTTTCCCCTTTTAGAGAAACGCTATAATTATGTCAAATTCCTTTCATTTTGCTCTAAGGGGATCCCCGAAACAACGTAATTTATTTGAAACACAAAATTACTTATGTTTGAATCTAATACAATTCCCTACAAAATGAATGAAAACCCTTTTTATCATATAAATTGTGTTTGAATAGGAGATGGTTAGTTAATAAGAACATTTAAAACGTGTCGGTAATCTATGGACCTGTGGCACGTGGTACAATTCTTAGTGGCACTCAGCACTACTCTACAAATTTGTCAATTCTTGAGTGGATGGAAGTTGATAATAGACCTTATTTGACAAACATCTTCTGAGTTATGGACATTTATGGAACTACAAAATAATCTGAAAGATAATTCTAAGGATAAATTTACAGCTATTTGGTAAATAATTGAGTGTTATTGCTAGGGAATTTAATTGTTGAAAAAAGAAAATTGCATGTACTTTGCTTTCCACTTATGTGATTCGGCATATCAAAGTAAAAAATCTTTCCTAATATGAAAAATATTTCGACCAAGCAAAGAAATTGTTTAACAATTGAATGCTCAGAATCGTGTCATGCATTATACCCCTGGTTTTGCGATATGAAAGAAGAGTCGTGAAAGAGTTAATTCGCATTACAATTTTTATTTAACTATAATGAAGGGAATCATTTATATTTCACTTTCTCTATTTCTTATTTAAGTAAATATGTTGGAAACATACATTTAAATTTTTTTTTATCTTTGTTGAAGAAATAGTAACATTTTATATTGTTTATTTTTATGTTAATAAATGTATTTTATTGATCCATAATTAATATAAAATAAAACTGTAAATCTAAATTATTTACCTCTATTCTTTAAATCTGCAAATATTACCGTAAGAATCGAAGGATTTCAAAAATTTCCTACTATGTGGCACGCTGAATGATACTCACAAATTGGTTTGGCACGTCTTAGCTACACAGTTGCCGCGCCTGATTTAAAATGTTGGGTAAGATAACCATTATATTTTTAAAATTTTATAAATATACAAAAGGAGAGTATTTTGTCAATACATGTTTTAAAAGGAGTAAAGTTTACGAGAACGAAATATAAAATTGCGTTAAAATTATTGGTACTCTATCAATCGTAATTTTATATATATATTTAAGAAGTACGTCGATAGATTACCGTAGTTACTGTCAACTCGTGACAATGAATTGGAAATTAAGTTCACAAATCATTGTTATTAAAATATATAAAATTTTACATGACTTATTTTTGTATTTGTTATTTTGATATTCCTTACTGAAAGCAACAAATGGGAGTTCATTACCTGCCAAAACTGCAGAGGCCTGGTTGTTTACTCCACAAGCTCCTACCTTATGCTTACTCTGCCCTACTAAGTAAAAATGCCGTCTTCTGCTCGTCAAGATCATGGAATTGCAGATATTGTTTTCCATATATTTTAAATATTAGTTTTCTAACTTCTACATCAGCCTTTTAATAGATTACACTCCTGAAAAGAAGTCTGAATTCAAAACTATAAAAACTTATTATTCCCAACAAAGTCATTTATACCTTTATTTTTTATAATCTATGAATGCGTTAAACTATTAATTTGTTATCGCGACTATATTTAATATTAAATGCGAAAAAAAAAACGAATAAGTTTCAGACTGAAACTTAAATTGAATTTTTCAAAAATTGTCATCGATATTCTCATAACTTTTACATATTGTCATTTTAGCATATCACACATCTATCTTCTATGCAAAAATCTATTATAAGTTCATCAAATGTTTCAGCATATTTTTACTCATAACATGCAGTTTTCAACCACATTGTGAGGCCACGGTAGCCTAATGGTCAAAGTAACGGACTCGTAGCTGACGTGTCATGAGTTCGACCCCAGCACCACTCAAGATCCACCGTGTAAGGGAGCGATGCTCAAGCGTCATCCTCGTCACTTGACCATGGTTTAAAATTACGAGGTCCGTCGCCAAGTGAGTGAATATTAACGTCGCACTGTTCAGCTACACGATAGCTTTTAGTGATGGACCTCGTAATTTTGAAGAATGGTCAAATGACGAGGGCGACACCTTAGCTGGCACCTCCTCTCCTAACTAGCACACCACACCCACGAGAGGACATTTCAGCTCTCGATAGATTTAACGTGCATCGCTGCCCTACACGGCGGGTCTTTTGTGGTACTGGGCTCGAACTCGAGACATGCCAACCATGATTCGATACCTTGACCACCTGATACCCCGGCCACAGGACCGTCGCCAAAAGCCCTCAAGAAGTTGAGTAGAGAAGAGAGAGAGTGCGACTTTAATATCCCCTCACTTAATTACATTATATGAAATTTAAGGAATACTTGAAAAAATATTAGAAGTCGAATATATATATATGTATATGTATATATATTAAAAAATTAATCTAATGATAATTTTAAATATCAAAGAATTATTAGTATTTATGGTAAATATATGTTTTTCAACTGAGTATGTGAGACACGCATAAATATCTTTTTCGAAATTCAATGCAGAATTTTAGTGGAGCTAGTACAAAATTCTAGTTTTTGCATGGTTAAGTTTATAAAAATGTCCAAATTTTTTAATAACCTTTTCTTCAGTCAACCACTAATGGAACATGAATGATGAGGGATTATGTATAAATATATATTTTTAACTTCAATTTAAAAAGGATCTTTATATTTATTTATATGCGCAAATGTTAACTCTAAATTTGTCCAGATGCTTTTAAATACTTTTTTATTTGAAGATTCAAGTTGAAAAATATAAACTTGAAATTAAAATTCTCTTTGAATGAAATTAATGTTCAGACATTCAAAATTCAAATATAATTTGTTATCTGAACAATACAAAACAAGGGATTCTATGTAAGATGCCCTGAATATCTGGCTTTAAAATTATGAAAAACTAAAAGATTTAAATAGGGTTTTTTTTAACAATACATATAATTTTTTTGTAAATATTGTAATACAGAAGCTTAAAAATTATTCATGTTTAGAAGTGTCCGAAATTTTAAAAGATTTTAAATTTTGAACCTTTTTTTTATTTTTTGACACATAACAAAATAATCATTTTTAAAAAAAATCCCTGAAAGTATTGATTAAAATAAAAAAAAAATGAAACAATAAATTTTCCTCAATGTTTTAATATATAATTTGAATTTAAATACTACAGATATTTTTTAAAAACTTAGACATACATTATAAAATCTTAATTCCATTTGAGATTTTTAAGGTAAAGTAAAAAATTGAGAATTCTCAACTGGTTGACTTGCAATTTATTTCCGTACACTTTAGGGTTTAAAGAAATTCTTCCGAGATTTTACGATTGCCAAAGGAACCGGTCTCCACGTGGCCCATAAAAGTTCCCCCTCAATGCCCATTGTGTCTCCTCGACCGTCTCTAATTATCTTTCAAGATCGTAAACCTTTAAAGGGTGAAAAGAATTCGAAAAAATACCACCTTACCGGTTTTGAACACATTACTTGAAGGGGAAAAAATCTGTTTGGTTCATTTTTGGTGAGTCCCCGGCCTTAGGAAAAATTCAGTGTGGTCCGTTTTCGAAGCCTCTCTAGTAGGGTGGAAAAAGCCGTGCTGTCCAATTGGAGGGTTAACAAAGGTAGGCCGTTGAAAATGGTAATAGTATGCGAAGTGCTTTTGTTTTCAGTACAGATAATTCATCATCCACCTCTACCCAAAATTTAAAGAGTGATTTGTTACAAAATTGCCTTCTAATTTTTCACTGGATGTGAAATCTATGAAGATTTCTTCTTATGAAGTTGAGAGCCCTTCTGGAGTATTTTGAAATATATCCCTAATGCACTCGTAACTTGCTACCAAGTTGTCCTCATCCAGAAAATACTTTTTTAAAATTCTTTGCCAACATAGCTAAATGATTTTACATATTTTAAAAAGAACGTTCATATGTTGTTCTTCAGATTTGTAAGTTTTAACACGGGGCCTTTTTTCCTATCATTTACTTCAGTTGTGCTAAAACCAAAATTTAAGTATTTTTGAGAATATCGCCTTGATTTAGTTTTCGGAACCATGCTCGTCTGTGTAATCGTTGATTCTTTATTATCATCGAATGTTTGCTTACGACTTAAAAATGCACGAATGATTTTGTTTTAATCTACTGCCGAAAATATTTAATTATCGTGAATTACAATTAACGTGTAAATTAAAAAAAATGTACATTCAAGCTATATTCGGTAGCCATAGGAGTATCGAGTCGACCGAAACTGACTGGAATTGTACGAGGAAAAGCATTTTTACATGTTTTGCGCAGACGTCCGATAGATTGCCTAGACTCACGCAAACGTTCCCTGCAATGCCAGATGTGATGGATATGATAGAGAGCAACATAGACTAGACTATTTTTCTAATGACATTTGTACTTTGAGAAATAAATGCTGAAAAAAATAAATATTTAAATAAATATATAATTTTGCGATCTGTTCCAATTTAAAAATTAGAGAAAGAAAAATAACATAATAATAAGTAAGTAATATATATTTTAAGTAATTTTCTTAAAATATATATTACTTAAAAGTTGCATATACAAAATTTAATATACTTATCGTATTAATTTGTACGGTTTATAATTAAGATCGTACTGTAACTTAACATCTCTCTCTCAAAGTGCATTTTTATTGCAGTAAATACATTATTGTTTTACAGGGGGGGGAGCGACAAAAATTATGATTGAAAATTGGGTCGCCATTATTGAAAGATTGAGAAACACTGACGTAAAGGAAGACGTGAAAAAACATGAAGGATAAAAAAAATGGTTGTAGCATTCTACTTACTTAACTGTTTTCCCTTCTTCTAGAGTTTAAAGGAAAACCCGGTGGCTGAGGAAGTGTGTTGCACTTCCACTCCACAGGTCCGAGGTTCAAATCCCGGGCTCCGCAAGATAGACTTAGCCTTTCTTCCTTTCAGTGAGTCGATAAATTAGTACCAAGCTTGCTTGGGAACTAAACACTGGGGGCTTCGCTTTAGACTGACCACCTGATTGGGACATCTGCTCATGCACCTCAGTGTCCAAGGTCATGAACACTTAGATAGGCACAGCAGGCCTTGGCCCTTATGGGCTGTTGCACCACTGAGTTATGTTTTAGAGTTTTAAATTGGATAACGACAGAAAGAAATAGATCACACGTGGAGAAAGCAAACTTTGTGTTGTCGAGCAAGGAATATGCATTGTGTTTAACTCAAATTAATGTATTTTAAAAGAAAAATTAAGAAATTCCCTTGTTCTAGAGTGCTTTAAATTTTCTTTTTTGAACAATTATTGTGACGGGCTCATCGCATTTTCTAATAAAACTGCTTTTAATATATTTGAGGCCAAAAAAGGTGAATTTTTTCCAACCAAATCCAGAAGCGATGTGCGAATATGCAAATTAGAAACCTTTTAAATAGAAGTTTAACGTATGCGTATGACCTGTTGGGAAGTGATTGTGTTAGTCTGAGTTTAAGCGCTTGATCTGAAGGAAGAGAAGAAAGCCGTCATTGAGTGTGCAGCTATCCGTTCTAGAGCGATCAAGTTACGTTGGATACTATATTCCACGCGAGATAAACAAAAGACATGTAGGATCAGAGAGGATTGTGGTTAAACAAGAGATTAAGGTAGGATAATTCTGTTATCTATTAAGACTGTGTATAAGGAAGGCGGGAAGATAGTGATTAAATTCGCAGTTATTTGGTATTACGTACTGTGTGTTTTCTCACCTCAGATCCTCTAAGTTATAATATAAATATTATCATTGTTAGTGTTTAAGTTAAGATCTTAATATAGACATTTTAAGATCATGGCAACGCCTGGTTCTTCATTCACTCTCCCATCTCTAGGTCACGACGATAATTTAGAAGCAAGGCATCACCCATGGGCCAATGGCTTACAAGTTAAAGTACATAAAATTATTGAATTCTTCGTTTTATCTAGGTTGCATAGGTGTGATATATATATGAACGTGTACCAACATCCCGCGAAGACGTTCGTTTTGGCGTGATGGGTAGCGTACTCGCATTTTCATTCGGAACGGAAGGTACCCAGAACGAACCTTCCTTCATTGGTGACCATGACCGGGATCTGAACCGTATCCTTTGCGCGCCGCAGTCGTGGCACCATCTATCCACCGCAAAAGCAACCAAACCATCAAACATTGACACAAATAAGCCGTTACTTCTCAAAGCCGTCTCACACAAGTGACACAACTGCTTGTATGTTCGCCACAAATATGGTATTTTGTGTTCACCTATTCGCCGAAACACTGGCAGGGAAGTATGCAGCGGTGTGATATCTATATGAACTTGTGCCGACATCCCGCGAAGACTATAGTTTTGGCGTGATCGGTAGCGTACTCGTATTTTCATTCGGAACGGAAGGTATCCATAACGAACCTTTCTTCAAGGTATTCTGTAGAATAATGATTACTTGAGCGTTAAGGTATGAAATACCGCATTCGAAAGTTTTTGAACCGGTTCCGGCTGCTTCAGAAAGGATTTTCCGATTAGGAACTAGGGATGGCCGAATAAAACAATTGTAATCTAGATATCAGTTTAGTATATGTCAGCAAGAATTAATTTCCATTGAAAAAGTTCCAAATACTGTCAAAACGCTTTGATCTGTTGCAACAGCTAAAAGTTGCAATACTGGACAAGGATTTAAAAGTGCTCGAGTAAAAAAATGTGTAATGGTAAAAAGTGGGCTTGTTTAAAAAATAATAAGCAGTCCAATCCAAATTGTCATCACATTAGTTCTTGATCTAATAAATAATAAAAAGTAAAACAAAGGTATCTCATAAAATTTATATTAATATTCTCTTGAATTTTTGTTTTATAAAGGTTTACACAATATTTTTTTTTTATAAATTGAAGGTTTTTCTTCAAAGCATATGTTTTTGTTGATAATATTTAAATATAATCTATTTTTGCAACACATATTCTTTCCCCATTTCTGTTTAACTAATGTTAGCAATATGAGCAATAATAAATTATATTGTCTACTTTCCTTTACTATTTATCAATTATTCATCCGCAAAAGAGATAAATATAATTTTTTGAGAGATTTTAGCTATTTAAGACTAATTAATTTATACAATATCTTTGAATTGGTTTATATTTAACTTTAACGGCCTTTACTTAGTTATTTCATAGAACAACTAGGTAAAGTATGAAATTTTTCATATATTATATACTTTAACTCAGTGCTCCGCTCCGCAATATCTTCTATCGTTGCGGACCGGTCAATGTTTGATAATTTTACCACGGCCCGCTGAGGGTAGGACACGTTGATTGTTTACATTTTAGATTGTTTTGATTTAACAATTTTAATTTAGTTACATTTAAATATGCCTTCAGAATAAAATATAGTTGCACCAAAAATGAATAAAAGTGATTTAACGTGGAATATAAAAGGATTTCCGTGGAAAGTTGCGCAAATCCGAGAGAAATGCACCACTTTAAATAAAATGGCAACAGTTTAATATTCTTTAGGCAGCCCGGCACAATTTGATCCACGAACCGGGGGTTGCGGATCACTGCTTTAACTGACTTGTCTATTTATTCATGAAATACCTAGTTATTCTATGAAATAACTGAATATGACACTATAACGGTAATATATGTACATATGATGGTTCATTACCAGAACAATTAATTTGCAGGGTGTGTAGGGGGTACAGATACGACTTGGAATCGCGTAGGAATGCTGGGTCGCAAATGCCGTAGTTAAGAGCTATTGTGCGATTAAGTAGAGAAAAAGAACAGAAAGAGAAACTCATTTAAACTACACGGTACCCTTCTTAAAAAAATTTTTTTGGAGACAGTTACAGTAAAATTAATTGATGTTTTATATTTAGATTATATTATTAAGCTGATTCTGTAAGCAAAAAGTCAGTTTGACCAGCCATTATTTTACAGTTTTAAAAAATTTGGAGTTTTTGAAGTTTTTTCAAACTTTTATAAAATACTCAATTTTTAAAATTTTTTTAGTAATTTTAAGTAATTTATGATTCTTAGATTATTACAAACAATATTTAGTATGGATTTGAAAATCTGTTCCCTTGTTGATTTTTAATAATTATTTTTCTAGAAAAACCTGGAAAAAACGCGAAAATTTTTAAAATATCAACTTTAGCATTTTTTAGAAAAATAACTAGAGTTCTCAGCACTAAATCCATACTAACTTTTATAGAACATACATTTGTGAGTATATACAAAAGAATTCAAGGTTCTATCTTGAGCAGGAAAAAAGCCTTAGGGAATAGAAAATACTTATACCTTCAAAATTAAAAGTCTGAGAAAAACGCATTTAAAGTTTGTAAAGTCATAAAACAAAAACTTATAATGCCCGTAAAACTCTAATTTTTTAATATGTTATTTTCCAATGTATGTTCTACATTAAAACACTATTTTTATTAAATATGACTGAAAATTATATTTTTAATTCAAAAAATATTTTTGCATAATATTGATAGCATTTATTAAGACGTCAGTTTATTCAGCTTTATCTTAACCTAATATTTCACAAAAGCTTTGAAACACGAAGCATTTATGTACAAAATAATAATGATACTAACTTAAGCTAAAAATAGTCAGGTTTGCTCATAAAATTTAATTTTTTTCAGTTTTAAATTGGGGCAGTTTAGGAAGTTTTAGCTTTTGTCGTACGACTTTAAAATACTAAAATATAGTACTACAATATGTTTAGTATAATGTAGTTTGGTGTGCAGCAAGGAAATATTCAGCTATATCTGCAGCATTTGAATTCAGAATACTTGTATTTGGAAGTCTAATTGCAGAATCAGCTGAGGACTGATTTTTAGATACATGTTTTTCAGTAGTGTATTCCATCTCTTCGAAATATTATTTCTCACAGAAACCCAGAACGCATTTGCCATGGCATTTTCTCTACAGGAAAAATTAATGATAAAGCTTTTAAGTTATATAAACCATTTTTAAAGCAAAAATTGGCCATGAAACTAATCTTTATTAATTAATTATGAGAACTCAAAAAACTCAAAACATAATCAAGCAGAAATGATTTTAGTAATGAAAATTGGAATTAATAACCATTTCAAACTAAAAGCTCAAAAATGTTTTTAATTAATTCAACTTAAGTGTGAAAAAATGCTTTAAAAGGAAACCGAAACAAAAACCATAGCTCATAAATTTTCAAATATCTTAAAAACTAATTTGCTAACAGATCTGAAATTTCGTGGCAAGCATCTCAATGATATGGGTCACCAAAACATGCAAAAAAAAAAAAAATCGGTAAAAATGAAATTTTTAGGGTAATGTGTAGCCTTAATGGGACAGAAGAAATTTTATTGGAAGGTTGTACTAGAGAACGTATTAAAAAGAGTATGAGCAAAAGTCGCCTAGAAAGTCTGACACCGGCTCTGTATGGAATTCGTACGTTCTGGAAGATTCCTGGCATGTCACATATCCTCCTGGCAGCTACAGATATTCAAGCGATGAGATCTTCAACTAAAATAAAGGGCCTCTCATACACCAAACATTTTATGTGACCGTAGAAGACGAAATGCATGCATGATAGGTTAAGTGATCTGGTGGGACATTTATTTGGGCAACCACGAACTATCCACCGCAATTCACAGATTTACGTTTTGATTTCGGCGCATTTGAATCCCGTAATAAGGTAACTAATGGAGCTTTGTAATGGGGCAGGAGCATACATAGCATCAAGGAGTTCTGGAAGGACTTGTTGCAAGAATATCTGATAAGCCTACCGTCAACTGAGTAGAATTTATGGTGCAATGACGTAATCTCCAAGAATTTCGGCCCAAATATTAGTCGAGAAACGCTGTTGAGCTGCACATGGTTGCATACGAAGAGGGTTCTCCATGCTTAACATGGACATTATGCTGATTGACGGTTTCCTTACATGTGAGATATACATCCATAAACAATACGGACGCAACACATGCGCTGTATGTATCACTCTATTTCAGGAACCATGTAGCAAATGTCTTCCGGAGTGTACAATATTCATGCTGTAAAAATGGATGCGATGAGGATGATATGCACTCATTTGATTTGCTGTAAGTTTCTTCCAGACAATGAATTGAGATTATCCCACTCGTTAAGGAACCAGTCTCACATAACCTTCTGTTTACTCTTGCGAAGGTCGGATGATGTACATTACACCTGTTCAGGTATCGCTCCTGGTACAATTACCAAGCGGCAGTCTCCTTACAATCCACAGCTTCATACACAATAAACATGTCGACAAGCTCCTAGTTTAAATAAGAGTTGTTTTTACTATCTCGGGAAACTGATCGAAAAACACAACTTCGAGCAAAATAATTGATGATTAAACCTTCTGTTTAGCGCCATCTACCACAAGACTGCCTGGAAAAAATCTTCTAGAATGTAAGGAGTTTATGTAGTGTCGCTTTCAGGCCTGCCACACGACTTCTGATCTTAAGTTAAAACACCTAATATAGCACAACCTTTGAATAAAATGTTTTCTGTTCCTTTAAGTGTTGCTGTTTCTGTTCTTTTCCTCTACTTTTTTGCACCATAAACTCCCGAATACGTTCTTTGTGACTTTGCATTCCTATGTAATTCTCAGTCGTCTCTGTATCCCCTACACACCCTGCAATTTGTCGGTCTGGTAGCGAACCGCCTTATACATATATTTACATTATTAAAATTTATAGGTAAGCAAACTCTCACATCACTCTATCTATATATATAAGGCTATCTTCTATTGAACAGCTAATCGTAGAAACACAACAATGTTGATTGATTGAATATTAACGTCGCACGGTTCAGCTACACGAGGGCTTTTCGCGACGGACCACGTAATTTTGAACCATGGTAAAGTGACATGGACGACACCTGCGCTGGCACCCCCTCTCCTAACTACCACACCACACCATCGGGAGGACGTTTCAGCTCTCGACAGATTTAACGTGCATCGCTGCCTTACACGGCGTCCTTTAGTGGTACTAGGATCAAACTCGTGACAAAGCAAGCCACGATCCGATACCCATACCACTCTGCTACCGCGACCACAACACAACAAGGTACCAAAAGCCAGAAGGCCAGCTTATGTGTCGTCCCCGTCACTTGATCATGGTTCAAAACTACGAGGTTCATCGCCAAATGCCTTCGTGCAGCTTGATAAGGCGACGTTAATATTCCCTCACTTGCATATGACTATCCCAGAAGCAAATACGTGTAAGACTATTTAAAACGCACGGGCATTCAGGTTCCGTTTTACAGGGTTATGTAAACACTACTGGCTATTAAAATTACAACATCATGAAGAAGAGCGCACACAAAAAAGGTATGCATTGTGTTTAAGAGTATGGTACGAAGAAAAAATGATTATCTTTGAAAGCAGTTTTGGAGTTTACAGGAATGCGAAATTGTAGTAGAAAAACAGCTGCTACCTCTGGCAGCTTAGGCGGCCTTTACCCTGTCAAGCATGGAGTTGAACTGGGCTTGCAGGACAGAAATAGGCAACTCATTGCATGCTCTTTAAAGTATATGTCACACATCATCAACCACGTTAGCTGGAGAGGGGTGGTGGGCCATTCTCTCAGCAACCCGAGACCAGATGCTTTCAATTGTTGAAATAGATGAAGACCATGCAGGTCAGGGTAACAATCGAATACCCTGTGCTTCAAGGAAGGTCAGAACACTGCGTGGAACAGGTGATTTTACGTTATCTTTTAAGTAGAGGGTTTAACTGAATCATATAATTCTTATTTTTATTTTATATATACATGTATGTCATAATTTACTTAATTTATGGGTAGTTTCATAATTTATTTATTTATTTTTCGTTTTAGGTTCTAAAACATTTTATTCAATACCTGTTGTTACTACTTTCTTTTTTTTTCTTTATCCTACTCATTTAAAAAATAATAATTGTGTTATTAGTTCGCGAGTTTGTGTCCCAACTCCCATCAAAGTCTTATGTAGAAAATAATTCTGTAAGTAGTCTTTTAATTATAAATATATATATATAGAAAGAGAGAGAGAGAGTTAAGAGAGACTACTTACAGAATTATTCTATAATATATATATATATATATATATATATATATATAAGTCTCAAAGTTCTTCCTTGGCTTAGAATTCAATATGTCTGTGGATTGGCATTTTTACAATTGCCGGCCTAGAACATTCCCCTGGAGATGGTATCATTTTTTAATGCAGCACCATATAGAAGGTGCCAATTACCGCAAGTAATTTTGACGCTGAGTTTCCTCCTCACAGGGAAGCATCTGATCTCTCTGACGGTTCGAACTTATTCTAGGAGTTTAAATTTTCTGAGAGTACCCTAGACGATTAGGCAATCTAGGGATTTTTTACATGCCGCATAATAATATGACATGAACGCTGTCGATTTCTTGCATCATGAAAATCCACTGACATGGTTCGGGAAGGAACTCGCAACCTTAGGCTTACAAGGCCAGCGCCAAACCAACTACGCCACCCAGTCGGTGTATTTTCAAAATTTAGAGCATGATGTAATAGTTTTTATATAGTAATCGTTCTCCTCTTACATGTTTTTTTTAATCTGATATCTGTTATTAATTTACTGGCATGTGATCTTTATACGATTAAATAAAACTTACAGACTAATAATTAAAGTAGGTAAAACTTTGATCAAATTGTCTTTTTATTTTGTTCAAGACAGAAGAAAAAATATAGAATTAATCTTTCTTTCATGACAAATTATTAAAGTTTATTACAGAATTATTCTTTTTATTACCTTTACTCTTAGACAATGCATTTAGTATCGGACATCCGTTTTAGTTATCTGATTTTTCTATTCTCAACGGATATTCACTTTCATTTAATATGGATCGCTTTTCTATTTCCTTTATTATTTCGTTCTTTGTTCTTATTTTCTTACATTCTATGTCTAAAAATAGACTCTCGTATTAAAAAAAAAACATCGCTATTTCATAACACTTTGTAATCGAATAAGATTTGAAAAAGGAAAAAGAAAAAGGCTCACTGTGTTAGCGTAGGCTTTATTGTGTTTAAAATATGTTATCTAGTGATAAATAATTTAAACATTGGATTATATAAATTTACTATCGTGAATGAACAGTGATTGAGAAAAATATTATATTTCACGTCATTTAATTTAAAAATAGATTTTTAATTTTGCTGTAAGATACTTTATTTATGAATGACTGGCGGCTATAGGGATTTATATGCTTTATATATGATTTTCTATTATCAAAGAATAGCTAAATTAAAAATAAATTATTGAACAAATTGTTTCTATTCAGTGTCTGCAATTCTTATTACATCTGTATAGTTTTAGCGGAACATTCATATAAAATTAAACTAAAACATTTATAAGATTATCTGATAAATGAAGTATATTTAGACTTGCAGCCGTGGTATGAATTATGTGTACTCTCGTAGTTACCTCATAATATTTTAACTTTTTTAAAGGACATAATTTCCTAACTTAGTACCGTTTACAATCTTAGTGAATTTCATAAAAGAGATGCAGTACACACACACAGATTTAATTCGTGTTCTTTATTGTCGAAAAAAAGGCTCATAGCAAGTTATAAAGATCGTTTCCTAATTCCACTGAGGACCATCGTGTAGAATAGTGAATGGTGCAGCACTTTGAGTTGAACTAATCTCCAGGTGTCTCTTAAGTAGCATGGAAGTTAGGAATATTAAACATAAGCTTCCAGTTTTGTTCTAAGATTATAGCTTGACTCAAATCCGTTGGCAGTACTAAGTGATGGCCTGATCAGTGCTCACAGCCTATGATGCGTCCTTGTAGGGGTTTCGACGTGTAACGGACACCATTCACTGAATTGATCATCAAAAAACGATTCAGCGAACGAGAGTTTATGTCGTTGATTAGGCCACTGTATTATTTGCCCCTCACCGTTGCTTTCTGCCAAGAGTGTTTTATAGAAGCACTCGCAACAATTGAACAAGAATTTCGTAGACTGAAGTCCAGCCACTGTCTGCGATGTTCTTCTTCAAAGAGAGCCTTGATGACAGACGAAGATATGACTGGGGACACCCAGAGGAGCTGTGGTTTAATTAACTTACTGTCATCCGCCCCACAATCTGACAACCAGGAATTATGGTATAGGAGGCCATTTCCTTTGATAGACTGATCCCTTTGGTTGTAATCCATCACAATCTTACAAGACGTATGTAAAGAATTATAAACGAAGCGATGTCCACAATTATTTCGAAACGAAAGGAGTGTGTATCCGGACGAATTAGTTAGACAGTCAACAATAAGTAGTTCAATGAGATAATTTAGGTATAGTAATGTTTAATTAGATACGAATTGCCGCGATGCGGCTTACATTTTACGATACAAGTTACACACACACACACACTAACTAACGATCTTTACAATTTTAATACAGATATGCGCACACCAGTGCCCTCGCGTGGTCAATATTTCGGCACACACCCCACCGGTGAACAGAATGTTCACCCAGTAAATATCGAACCACAATTAATACAAACAATTATTCAAATACAATTCTTACAAAGAAAAAATACTGATACAAAATACTATTAATCAAATCTAAATTATACATATTAGAAAGAAAAAAGTAAATATACATTATAAAGTACACAATATAATGAAACTTAAAGATGACAAAGCTTCAATTTACAAACGAACAAATACTAGGATGCATACATCAAGATTTCACAAAAAATAAATTTAACAGAGATTAATTAATAATGTGTAATCTCCTACCATTAATCTGAAAAATATAAACAAATTATAAACATGCATATTATACAATTTCTAAAGGGTACAGCAATTGAATGGGTTTTTTGAAGAGACCTTTAACAGTTTTTACAAGACAAGATCTAACACGTTATCGTCTCTCTCTTCCAATAAACATTTCTTTGATTATTCCAAGTTACCACAATAATTTTGATTTTACATTTCCTTCAACAAGAACTACGTCATTTAATTTTAAATTCTTATGAACAGATGGTGTTTTAAAATGATTAGCTGTTTTTAACTGGAGCAAATACTGTTCTTTCCAGCGTCTCCAAAGTTGTTTTAAAAGAAGAGTTCGGTAAGTCTTTCTTTTCTTGTACGACTCCTTTGCCGTAGTGGCGTCGATCAGTTGCCGGTGTGAGTGGTTCCGGCTCTCCTGGATCATTTTCCACGTATGTCAGCGGTCGAGGATTAACGATGACTTCAACTTCTGAAAGTATCGTTGAAAGATCTTCAAACGTTAGAAGTGTCCTGCCAAGTATTTTACGTAAAGGATCCTTTATAGTTTTAACAAGACGTTCGTAAAATCCACCCCACCAAGACGCACGTTCAACTATGAACTTCCATCGAATACCTTTATCTGCGACAAAATTTTGAAATTCACGGTCTTTCAAGATGTTGGCAAAATATGCTAGCTCCCTTTCAGCTGCTTTAAATGTACGTGCATTATCGGAGTACATTACCTTGCAATTACCTCTACGAGCGAGGAATCTCCGTAAAGCAAGTAAAAAACACTTTGTGAACATGTCCGACACAAGTTCTAAGTGTACGGCACGAGTGACTGCACATGTAAACAAAGAAACATAAGACTTGCGAGTCCCTTGATTGTCCTTAACAAGTATTGCACCTGTAAAATCAATTCCTATAATTTGGAAAGGAGGATATTGGGTGATTCTATCTCGGGGCAACTGACCACTCAACTGGTCAGATGGTTTGGCACTGTATTTTTTACAAACGAGACAGATTCGAATCATTGTTTTCACTAACTGACGACCCTTAGGTATCCAATATTTTTTCCGAAGTTGAGTCAAAGTTGCAGATACGCCACAATGACCAATTCATTCATGTTCCCTAATAACAAGTAATTCTGTAAATTTACAGCGTCGAGGAAGAATAACAGGATGCTTTTCACCAAAGCATAAGTCTGCTTCAAGCAACCGTCCAGTAAGTCGTAATAAATTGTTTTTATCCAAATACGGCACTAAACTTTTTATTTCAGAGCTAGATCGAAGTTGTTCGTTTTGTTTTTAGGCTAATATCTCAGCTGAATAAAATTCGGATTGAACACATTTAAGCCCAAAATATTCAGCATTTTGTATTTCATCTGCAGTAATGTAGAAGTCCATCGATTTGTAAACGTTTTTAGCATTGTTCACGAATCGGAAAACCCAAGCAGTCGTTTTCAAAAGTTTCTTAAGGCTTCTGAATCGATTTATGTCAACAAGAGCTTCCCTCTGTTGAGTAACTGCCACATGCACACTAGAACGATGTTCTAATTCTTCCGAGCAGAGCTCCGAATCTAAAATATCTTGGTGACGATTTGGCCAATGATCGGGTGTTTAAGCCAAGGTGGGCCATGCCATCACAGCTTATTCTGTGCTAACTTGACGGCAGATGTACCACGCGGAAGGAGATCAGCAGGGTTGTCCTTTCCTGGACAGTGTCCCCACTGCATCGAATCAGAGAGCAATTGTATCTCTGGAACACGATTTTTAATGTATGGTTTGAACGCTGAAGAATCGCTGCGTATCCAGTAGTATGAAATGAGAGAATCGGTCCAATAATATATATTAGCATCAAATTTGAGACAAGATGACACCTGTTTGGCCAACCTAGCTGACAATAAGGCTGCTGTCAGTTCAAGACGAGGAAGCGTCAATGATTTCAAAGGTGCCACACGACCTTTTGAGCAAATGAAACTAGTTTCGATTTCATTATTACAAGTAACAAATCGCAAGTACAATATTGTTCCATAAGCTGATTTATTCGCGTCTGAAAAACAATGTATTTCACACTTTGATATTTCTTGATCTATGTCACCTAAATAGAACCGTGGTATCTTTATCTCAGTCAAGCCCTCAGCTTCGCTACTCCACTGCTGCCACTTGTGTCGTAGCTCTGGGGGAAGTTCAGAGTCCCATTCTACTCCTAAAGTCCAAAGTTCCTGAAGTAGACATTTCAATTTGATAACGAATGGGCCAAGAATTCCAATGGGGTCGAAGATGCGACCAACCACACTCAGAATAAATATTTTCGATTCTCCTCTACGTGACATAAATTTCAATAGATCTTTTGGATCGAAATAAATTAAATCCTTTTCTGGATCCCAAGCAAGTCCTAAAACCTTAGTTGGAGGTCTAAGATCAATATCACTAGTTTCAGAGGATTCCATTTTGACACCTTCTTGCTGCCATAACAAATTAAATTGTTTCGAATTTCTTCGCCACTTGCGCAATAACATGCCTGCGTCATTGAATATTTGCAAGCACTCTAAGGTAGTACGTAGAGTGTCCGGAACATCATTCTGACCACAAATGAGGTCATCAACGTAAATGGAACTATTTAGCAACTCAAATGTATGAGGATATTGCTCCTTGTACTTCTTAAAATGATGTTTCAAAGTTGCTGCGAGAAGGTATGGGCTGCGTCGAAGTCATAAAAGAACTCTCGTGAAATTCAAAACGTATGGCTATTTATTCAAATTACCAGTCCAGAAGAAACGAGTAAAATCTTGATCACGGAAGTCTAATTCAATTTGAAGAAAAGCCGATTTTACTTCAGCTGTAAATGCTACAGGACTTTTTCGAAAACATAAGAGCAGTTCTAAAATGTTGGGATGCAAATTTGGTTCCGTATATAAACTTTGGTTTAACGATGACTGTCCATCTTCGTGTTCTGAACCATCAAATACTATTCGAATACGACTTGTGGTTTTGTCGCTACGTATCACTGCATGATGGGGTAAGAAAAATCCCTGACTATCCAATAAAGAATCACAAGAAGTACGCTCAACAATACCTTCCCTAACATAGTCATCGATTACATCCTTATACTCGCAGAACAACTGGTGATCACATTTAAACCTACAAACCAACCCCTCAAAACGCTTACGTGCGACAGTTTTATTATTTTGTAAAGCCTCTCTCATACCTGGTTTCCATGGCAAATTTACACGATATCGACCATCTGCGAAATTAACTGATTTATCAAACTCGCTAAGTATCTCTTCATTCCCATTACCTAAAGACACCAAACCCTTGTCAAGTATTCCTAAATGTTCTATCTCCCAAAATATCCTTAGCTCAGTCGAAATCGATTCCTCTTCACTGTGAACCAAATGTACCCCAAAGTACAATCACTCCGCTCATCACACTTTCCCTGAAGAGTCCATCCTAGGCTAGTCTCGACTGCAACCAATGATGAATCTAATCTTTTTATCCAATGTGTTAAAGACCAATAAAAATCGGAACCTATTAACAATGAAATTTCACAATTCTCAGAAGATTCATTACAACTGAATGTTAGCCTAAATCCTTTCGACTCCATTTCTGCCCACGCATCTGGATTAGGTAGGCTAAGTGTTGCCTTTGAAATTTCCTCAATTTCCAATGCCTCAATCACAGTCTCTTCTCCGCTTAATACATTCCTTAGTCTAACCTCGACCTTGCTACAAGTTTGTTTTTTAGGAGTTTTACAACCGAACGAAAAAATATTTAGCCTTTCCGAACCCAATATTTTCAACCCCAACCTCCGAGACACATTTTTTTTGATGAACGACTTCTCACTTCCATTGTCAAAAAGGCATAATATCTTATCCGATGAAGAACGACCTATAATTTCGGCCTTCACATATTGCAATAAAACTCCACCTCTGTTATGAATAACAGAATTTGAAGATGTAGTTTTAACGTCAACATTCTTTTCCTCCAAATCCAAATGCGAATTTTGCTTAGATTTTTCTAACTTAAAACAAATAGCACGCGCATGTCGACCTTTACAATACGAACAAACCTCTTTCTTGCACCTTTTAACATAACAGCAAGTGTTGCAACATATGAAACATCTCCCTTCTTGAATTAATTTAGCTCTTTTTTTCTGAACGCATAAATTCTCACACAAATCAGACATATGAGTATTCTGGGAACAAAATAAGCAATTCGAAAATGCAGCCGTCAGCAATTCGATTGCAGAGGAAAACGATTTATGAGATGGGTGGAATCGCGAATGACCTTGAACCCTTCGATTTGACTGTGGATAGCTATGAGACGATCTTTCGAAATACTTAGTATTGGAATAGGAATTATTATTTATCAATTGTGAGTCATGCGGTTTTACTAAAAATTCTGTGCGTTTGCGACTTTCCTACTTCGCTTCGCAAATATGCAATTAAATCAGTGATTTGTGATTGTGTTTCATTATGTTTTTTATAATATTATAATGCTAAATCAGGGGGAATAGCTTTCATAATTATCGGAAACAAGAGACAATTATAGGAATCGGGAGAGATTTCGAGAGATTCAAGTCCCCTTATATTAATTTCTAACTGATCAAATAAATTTCTTAACGCAATAACATCAAACGATTTACGGACAGGGGTCAGATTTAACAAGCGATTCATATGAAAGTCAACAATAAGTTCTTTACGTCCGAACCGATCTTCTAAAATTTTCCTTGCTTTGGCATAATTTTCCGATATTAGAGTTAAGCCTCGTATAGCCAATTCTGCATCAGATGTGACAACCGATTTCAAATAGGAAAATTTGTCCACATCATTTAAACTCGAATTTTCATGTACTGCGGATTTAAATCTAGCCCAAAAACTGGGAAAACTACTGATATCCTTGCCCGAAAAAGATTCTAATGTGAGTTTAGGTAAACGCGGTTGATTTGTAAAAACAGGACTAACTGTACTATTTAAAGGAAGTGTGTTATGTTTTGTGGTTGATTTTCCACCGAATTTTGAATAACAGTGTTCGAAACTGATTCTACATAACGTTCAGCACGGATTTTCCAAATTATAACTTTATCTCGATATTCTTCGCGAGTTATGATTTATTCTTCTAGACTCTCAATATCTATTAAATTCTCAATTTCTTATCGAGTGTACTCAGCTCTTCAAATTTAGAAATTAATTGCATATATATCTCATGTACTGTTGTTTTATCAGCTGAATTGCTTATTTCGGATTCTAATTTATTAATTTGTTTTGTCACGAGGGATCTTGAAACAGATCGAGTCTTTTTCGTTCTTTCTAATATAGCCTTATTTGCTGGATCCATTTTAAACCAAAACACTATAATTGCAAGCAAATATACAAATGACAACACGAATTCTAAATGCAACTTAGTACAACTTTCAAACAAAATTCAGCTTAACAATATGCATACAAAGAAACAAAACTATACCAGAGTATCCTTCCAAATACTGACAGTTACGAATAAACCAAAATCAGAAATGATGAGAAATAAGCTTAACTAGACAAATACCGAATTCAAAGTTAGACAAAACGAAAGTACTCACCCCCCATCACGCAGCGAATGACCTTCCCGGCCGATGCACCATGTAACGAATTATAAACGAAGCAATGTCCATAATTATTTCGAAACGAAAGGAGTGTGTATCCGGGCGAATTAGTTAGACAGTCCACAATAAGTAGTTCCATGATATAATTTAGGTATAGTAATGTTTAATTAGATACGAATTGCCGCGATGCGGCTTACATTCTACGATACAAGTTACACACACACACTAACTAACGATCTTTACAATTTTAATACAGATGTGCGCACACCAGTGTCCTCGCGTGGTGAATATTTCGGCATAACGTAGGAATGTTGATACTATTCTATGCCTTATAGTGTTGCCTTTTTTTTCAAGTATACCTGGGATCGCAATTCAACAGGATATTGCTCGGTCACACACAACACGCCTTTCTACTGTCTGTCTTCATATTACTCCAACATATACTTGACAGGCGTGGAGTGATCTACAAATTTAATGGAGCACGTTTTGGGTTTAATTAGAAGGTGAATCGGACTTTTTCTGGATCTCATGAAATGAAGTCGCCAGTTGTGTGTGTGTGTGTGGAACGTGTACAGCAAGAAATCACACTAAATGACATTAGCAAAATCTACGAATATTAAGCCGAATAACAACTTATAACAGGACCGGAGGGAGAAGAAAATTTGTCATTATTTTTTTAGCTTTTGTCGTTGTATTTGCAAAATCGAACTTTCAAATCTTATGATTGTGTTAATGCTTCTTTTCAATACTTGAATACCCTATCACCAATTGTCATCACATTCGGCTAACTTCTTAGTTCATGACTTGTTGCGTTATAGAATGTTTAAATACCCAGTAAGCATTGTATTCTTCTAACAAAAATAAGCAAACAAAGGATTGCTTCCTTCGATTAATTAATTTTAAGTGGAAATTGAACAGGATTTTAGGGGAGGATAGAATTGAGGTTATAAAATAACAGTCAGAATATACTCGAAGTTAGATGTGAGCAGGAATGAAAATCTTACAACCTAATTGTTATTATTTTCATGAGGAATAAGCTAATAATGAATATTCCTGGGATATCTCCCTCCCTTTGCCAAACTAGTGATCATTTATTTTTTCATCCTATGTTCCCAGTGTGGTCAATCTCAATTTACATTTAGGTGAAAAGGTGTGCACATACTGGTTGGAACCAGCCAACAGAACGCAAATTAGTTTGCGCTCGAATGAATGATTATGCTCTCAGTGTTTGCGCTATTGTCCCGTCCGGTTTATGACGTCATGCGGATCCGTGGTATTACAAGATTAACAATGCGAGAATGGGGTGCAAATTAATCAATAATGATTTTGTCAAGCATAGATATGGAGTCAGAGAGTGGGTAATGATTAGTTCGGAGAAATCATTAATGGATAATATTAGCTTTGGAATGTCCGACTTAAGTTCGCCAGAACACGTACAGAATTATTAGAGGGAAAAATCCATTCATAAAGGGATTTTTAAGATACCTTTCTACAGGAATGTCATTTTTAATATTACTCATGTTTCTGAAAATTACTCAAATATTGCTTACAAAGTATATTTATGGTACGTATAATTCAAATATATATTATTATTATGAATAATTTTCTACTAATATATGAGCTTTATATAAGGGATATCAACAAATAATGAATGCTTTCATTATAATTTTTCGACTGTTGCATTGAAATTTAAACGGGTGCTATATGTGCTTATATTTAGTTTTAACCATGTCAACGACATTGTAAATTTGTTTGCATTGGAACATTTTCAAATCGAATTGAATTGTATGTGTGTGTGTTACAACATTTATAAGATATATTGATTCTGAAATACTCGCAGCGTCTCAGATTTGCATTTCATTTCCAATTTTTAAATTTATTTAAATTTTATTTTAGCTTTGCTGCACTTCCTGTCCCGTATTTGGATTTGAAACGTTGAATCAGTCACACATGATAACTTGTTTATTCTTATGATGCACTTAATATTTATTTTTACTTACTCATTTATTTTTAACTTAAAAATAGGAAATTCTATAAGAAACTCGTATTGCAATACCGTTCAATTAGCTTTCAATGACGTAAATCTGAGTTTTGAATTTATTAACTCAAACTAAAGGCAAAAGGAAAATTAGTGGATTTTAATGTGATGCTGCTTTGTTGTGGTTCGATAAGATTCTGTAATATGCGCAATTAGATAATTTTTACTTATATAAAAAAATAACTGAAATATTTATCTAAAGAAATCAAATATAAATTTTACTCTTGCAATTTATTTTAATTTTACTCAAAACACGAGCTTAGCTTAGAATTGAAAGCCTCAATATATTTCTAATATTTCTACGAAGTCTTAAACATAGTTTGAATTGCACAATAATTATCGTGTCCTACTGAGATTCAACGGTCATTTTAAGGTCGATTATTAAATGAATTCATTTATTTTAATTCCCAAACAATGATGAATATTCAGTAAGCTAATTTTTAACAGTGAATTTATTGCACTTTAATCTTTCAAATATCCATTGTAAATTTGTAAATATTTTATTTTTTGATCAAATCAATTTAATGTTTCTAACTTTAATCTCACTTTTTTAGTTTAAGATAAATAAGGAAGATGAATTGTGTTTCAGCACATTCATCTTAATTTACTTAAATTTTCTACTTATTTTAAAGGTAAGAGAAATAAATAGTGCTTATTAATGTAGATTCAAGGCAATTGTAAATTTTAACTCATAAATAAGTTTAAACGTGTTTAGTTCCTAATTAATATAGTGATAAAAAATAGAACATAATTATTAGACAGACGCTAAATATAATTAAATCTTGCAAAATGAAGTAAAAACATTTGTTTAATATGTTTTCTTAATTTGAAGAAGGTAAGCATAAGTATAAAAAAGACATGTGCTTAGTACTCGCTTAGTACTGTTAAGAGATTACTCTAAAGCAGTGGTCTTCAAACTGTGTTTCCCGGAACCCTGGGGTTCCACGGATAGCAATAAAAAGTCAGAAGGAAAACTATATATGTGTTTGCAAAAAGGATTCGCGTACTCTATGAAGTTTCAAAAGCTACATACCAGGAGTTCATAATTAAAAATCCTGTTTAAACCGCATACTGCAGCGCAAATGAGTGAACGGAATGCAACGAAATGTTATAAATGGGCTATACACGAGATACTCTCGCGTAATTTGGGAAAACATTTTTAGTTCCAAAATGTCCGCCAGAAGGCACCACTTCGGGAAAAACATGAGATTTAACACAATAAACGACCACAACGGAATGCAGAAACAATATTAACAACCCTGAACAAGAATTGAGTAATAAAATACTGAACCG
Organism: Trichonephila clavipes; assembly: GCA_019973935.1. Classification (NCBI taxonomy): domain Eukaryota; kingdom Metazoa; phylum Arthropoda; class Arachnida; order Araneae; family Nephilidae; genus Trichonephila; species Trichonephila clavipes. Next base: position 177,445 of record BMAU01007031.1, on the reverse strand, counting down.
GGAAAAGCTGCCAGTTGTAGGGGGAAAATGTCGAGATTCGCATGTTTGAAAAGAAGAGGAAGCTTTAAGCAAAACGTTTACAGACGATGTCATTTTTAAGTCGATGTTTCCGGTTCTACTAATGGTGATCTCTATATTTGAAAGTGCGTTGTTGGGGTGAAGCTGTTTTACGAAAACAAGGGGAAGGCTTCTGCTACAGTTCGTTAATTTCGTCGCAGAAAGTACCTATGACGTGGACCAAAGTCTATTATAGCTATCCAAGCCATGATTAAGAGATTTGAAGAGGCAGGTAAATCAGGAGTTCAACATGGAAGAGGCTGTAAATGTTTCAAATCGGTACTTGTTGATGCCGTCAAACAACTGTTGACCACAGTCACAGACATCAGAGTTTGGGGGCAGTTGGGCGTGTGCAGTTTTTCGACAGACACAAAATATTCTTACAGCAGCGTACAAAAAGTACTCAGAAACATAATGCACTACTTTACATACAAGATCCGCAAGCCACAACGTCTCTCAATTACAGTCAGTGCTCTTGACAGAATGACTGTTTATCTGTCATGGTCTTGTAATATTCTGTGGAGCGACGAGGCTCATTTTTACTTCAATGGAACAGTCAACACAAATGGTGACCGCATTTAGGCTATGGAAAATCCGCGGATCCACACTGAAATTCCCCTACAGTCTGACGAAATAGGTGAACGTGGGCCTGCCACGTGTTCTCTTTTGAGTCATCGGTATCATGACATCCTGCAGACGTTTGTTGTGCCGCACCTACAGCAAAAGCGGGTCCTTACATCGACCATTTTCGTGCAGAACGGTACATCCCCATATAGCCATGCCTCTGTGAAGGCACTATTGCTCCAACACTTTACAGATGGACATGTTATTAGTCACTTCTTCCCTTATTCATGATTACCATGTTCACCGGATCTAGCTCCGTTGGTTTTATGGTTATTGGGCTATTTAAATGCCTGGTGTATCGTGGAGGTGTTGTGAAGTTGATTGACTAAAGAACTTCATAATACTGCATGTGCGAAGCCTCACAAATGATCAGTTACAATCTGTTGTTAAACACACTGTCCATCGACTTGAAATTTTGCAGGTGAATGTGGATGATCACGTGGAGCACCTGTTCCTTTATTGTCCTGAACACGATTAACAACTAGTCCTTATGTGTAATTTCGCCCTAATAACTCTCTCTCTCTCTGTCTATGTTTCTGAAAAAGTGATTTTTTTTCTCCCTTGCCTTTATTTAATGGGGTTTGATGACTAGGTGATCAGAAATTAACCAATAAATGCTAATATTGTTTCTGTATTCCGTTTTGGTCATTTATTGTGTTAAATTTTAATTTTTTCTCTCAAAAATGTGACATCCGTTGGACATTTTGAAACTATTTTTTTCTTAGAAATTCCTTGAGCGCATCTCGTGCATAGTCCATGCACAAAACTTCGTTGCATTCCGTTCCCCTTTTTGTGCTTTACGATGCCGTTTATAGGGTAAGTTTAGTTATAACCACTTGGTACTTTATATATGTACTACTTACCAGATGTGAATATTCTATTGTTTACTATCCCAGGTTCTACGAAATAATTTTACACTCGTTAGTACAATGTTTTGCAGAACTAAATAGTTTTCTAGTAAATAGTAAATTTAAATCTAAGCAAGAACAGATCCTAAATTTTAGGCTACAAATAAATGCAAATTACGCAGAAATTCTCACACGGCTATACAAATTTTGCCATTCAGAATAATGTATTTATGAGAAAAATCTATCTTAACGTGAGTAGCAACGAAAATGAATATAAAAACAAATTAAACACAGAATATGAAATGCGACTGTAGATACTAATTTCAATAGACCAAGATTTCCCCAAGTTGCATAAAAAAGAATGCAAGCACATATCCCAGTTATTAAATATAATGCATGGGTATGTAAAACTTGGAGCACATATTGATATTAATGTGTAAATTACATTAAAAAGCTACAACAAAACTTTTTAATAGCAAATACAATATTTTGTTTAATTGCCAACAACATGTTAATTTACTTTAGATATTATTTTAAGATATAAACTTTTAAGTGTGTGGGGGCGATGGGTTTCCTAGAAAAACCCTTATTGTTCTAAGGGTTCCATGAGTAGAAAAAGTTGGAGACCCCTGCTCTAAAATACACCATTAAATGAATCCGTACTGAGTGAACCATTATTTTCATAGGTAAATAAGTAGTTTGTTCATAATTTTGTTAAAACAAAATTTGTGTGTATATTTACATAAGATTAATGAAAAGTAATAAATGGATGAAAAAATAATAGAGCACTTTTAATACTTTAGGTTTACAAAATGTAAAAGAACCCTCCCCCCAATGTTATCTAGAAAATCTACTAAATTTTCCAACTTTTTTTTAAAATTATTCTTCGCACCTCATGATATAACGTGGAATATCCGTATTCAAAACATTTCCTTTGTTTTCTAATCTCCATATTTTTTTTTGTATAATATTCTTTTTAATATATTTACAAGATCCTCCAGGGACAGTGAATAATTCTTCAAGATTATTCAAATGTTAAGTTTTTGTAATTTTTTTCCATTAGCAAATTTTCTTGAATTTCATTTTCGTCCTTATAAGCTTACTCTTATTCAACCTGATGGAGGATTCGACTTCAAAAGGCCAAGCTTCCACAGTAATACACACGGCACCTTACTAAGTTTCCAAGCCTAACTCATAACCAAGCTCCACAACGTTTGCTGAAATTGTACACATTTGGGACTCAAAGCCGCAAAAATCATTAATGTGGCATATACGATTTAAGAATATTTTCATTCGGTATGGTTTCATTCGGATTTTCTTTTCACTCAATTTTCACTCTTATTACTTGCATTTCAGATATTTTCCGTAGCATTTTGGACATTTTTTCCCTTTCAAATTGCGATTCAAGATGCAGTGTTTTCACAACATGTTGCTTATATTACCTGTAAAAGTGTGAGTGTCCGTTTCATTTAACACATCTTAAAGTTTGAAATAACCTCTTGACGCTTGTTTTGGAGAACGGGTGTAGTATTTTGCTGAATTAATTGTGATTTCGGTTATTATTACAAAGTAATGTCCAGTAGGATGACCAATACATTGACTTTGTGACTAATCATCACTATTCATTTAGGTATTATTTTAGTGAGAACATTTTGGGTGGAATACTTGGTGTTAAGTCTTTCGAAGTTGCATATTGATGATGACTCAGTACTAACTGAAATTTAATAATCAAATTACTAACACTACTGTAGTGAAGTCTGCAATAAGTGAAGCCGAAATAAGAGTGATAGTGATTTATTAACTTCACGTTATATAGCTGTACGAGGGCTATTGGGGACAGATCACATAATTTTGAACTATGGTCAAGTGATTAGGGCGAAACCTGAACTGACACCTCCCTCTCCTGACTTTGACACTTCACCAAAGGGCGAACGTTTGAGTCTCGACTGATTTAAATCGCAGTGGCCTCGTCCTTGTAGAGCAGAGGTCCCCAAAGTGGTGGTCCGCAAACCACTAGTCATCCACGAGAAAATTTCGATGGTTTCCAGAAAAATGTGTTGAATATACTTACTCATCACGTTAAGTTATGTTTTAAGTTGCATTGAAACATAATTTAATTCATAATAATTCGTAAAACATAACAATCGTGAAACAATTCACTACTTTATAAAGGGTGTTTTTTTACAGTTATAGAATATTAAATTGCACTAAAACAACGAATGTTTCACTTTCTTGTATATCACATATATATACATCAGTTGAAGCATTTAAAGGTGGGCTTATATATACGGATATGTTGAGTTTAATGTAAAATATATTCGATAGAATAGCTGGGTTATTAGGGAAGTTTTTGTGTCTTAAGGTATCCGTCTACTTGCGGCAACTTTTTTTTGAAAAAATGGAGATATGGGGATTTTTTTTTTGTGATTTTTAGATGTATTTAGTATATTTTAAGAAAAAAAAATTAAAATTGAAAACAAAATTTTTTTATTGCTATTAAAATGTGAAAAAACTGTTAAAAATGTACAAAAAATTACACAAACGGGGACTGCTCTATACAAAAATTTTATGAACAAATTCTCAATTTTTCAACTTTGTTGTTTTACTTTGTTACTCATGTTTGAAATTACCTTCAGGATAAGAGATATTTTAATTTTTACAAAGACTAGAGCACTTTATCCTAGTGATTATATGAAAATGCTTTAAAAAAAACAGTGATTATATTCACATAAAGGACTGTAAAATTTTGAAATAAAACAGTGATTGATAAATCTGAAGATTAAAACACTTTTACTGTTATACAGAATATACTCAAAAAATTTCTGCAAATTATTTAAAAAACTTTTTGAGCAATCTCTGTCCCCGTTTGAGTTTTTCAAAAGAAACACATTTCGAGTAAAACGCCTTTTAAAGTTTGACATCTTGTGTAAAGTTATGGCATCTGTTTTTACTAAAACATTTGTAGCTTTTGTTCTAGTGATTGGAAAATAAAAAACTTGGTATTTTTATAAAGCTAATAAAATGGCCTATAAAATAAAATCATAAGAAAATTTGTCAATTTTTGGAAAAAAATCATGATTTTGGGTAGTCGGATATATTAAAAATGTGCATAGAGTTTCTTTTATTCGATATTTGTTGGAATAAAATTTGTTTTATATGTTCTAGGATTACATTTTTTGTATAAATGTAGTTAGTGCTTAAAAAATCCTATTAGTGATCCGTGGGTTTTAAATTATGAATTGACTGGTCCGGAGGTCAAAAAGTTTGGCCGACCGCTGGTGTAGAGGCCTAGGTAGTCCAGTGGTCTAAGTCTTTTGGCTGGCGTGTCATGAGTTCGAACGTAGTGCCGCTAAAGACCATCCCACCCTCGTATAGAGGGGGCCACGGCCACGTTAAGAGATGTATACCTGTGTTATCGAATTCTTCCAAATTTAATTAAGAGTAAATACCGAAAGATGTTTCAAGCTTCAAGCTATCAGTATTGCAAAGAATTTGATTATTTTATTTACCATTTCAGTTTGTTATAACCTATTATTTTCAAAACAATAACTAATAACATACAAAATTCAGAAACAATTTCTTAATAAATATAAACATTTGTTTATATAGGTTCTTTCTAACTGTAGCTGTGTAAGCGGAAACTATAGAAAGACCTTTTAGATGTTGAAGTAGAAACGTGCTCTTCAGATAGCTTACGATTTTAGGCTAAAGTGATTTGGTCTGTTAATAGTACGATTTTACAATTTGGAGGAATTCATGTTTGACTGCGAATCAAGATAATCTGAATTTTTTTAGTACTGGTTGGAGAATGAGAAATAAATATTTTTTTAAATCTCTAAACTTGACTATTAACCCCGAATTATTAATGATCTATTGAAAATTTCAATTTTTTCCTATCCTTGGGATAGTATTAAATGGGTTACCATAATTCGATTTATCTTTGGTGATTAATTTTTGAAAAACAGCTATTTTGGGGATAAATTGCTAGCATGGAGTTAATACGTAGGCCTTTAAAACATCTGCATAATAATATGGAGAAAATTTCGTTAAACTCATTCTATACGGATTTGATGTTAAACGAATATGATTTGAATTTACAGATAATGGGTTATAAGAATAATTTGAAGAATGCAAAAAAAATATAGCTGTATCTAAAATATAGTTTACATATTTTAGTATATTCATTTGAAAGAATTTAAGGAATAGATAAAAAGAACATTTTTACTTATAATTCAATACTCTTCTTTGTAAAGGGATTTCGGAATGAGTGCATATAAAAAATTTATAAAAAAATGGTGAATTTAAAATAACAAAATATTCTATTTAACACCATGAACATATCTTTTGTTAAAGTCACTGTAAAATTATGGGGATTTTTTTGGCTTATATAATGAAGTCTTAAAGCATTAAAAGAGGTACATAGTTAATCCTTGTTAAAGCGAGAAATACATTGAAAATACGAAAGAAACACTCTTTCACATTTCCAATGCATTTCTCACTTTATCGTATTCTCACAATGTATTTCTCACTTTCTTAACTTACTAAACACAACTACTTTGTCATAAATACAGGAAAATATAGCATTTCTTTTCTTTGAAAGACGCATAACATAAAAGATTACCAAACCAACTAGCACTCATAACAAACCATTACAACGCACCTTAACCATTCCTTATTCATTGTTATTCTCTCTCATCTGTGCAGTTTTACAAAACTATAAGTTTCAAAATAATCCTGTACGTATAAAATATGCTAATTTATCTCTGCACTATTTAAATAAAAAAAAACCCATTTCTCTAGGGTTTATTAACTACTTTTTTAAAATAAATTTAATTGACTGATTTATTAAATATTAGCAATGCATTTTTATAAGAAACACAAAGGTTGTGAGTGACATACCTCATAACTTTAAATCAGGGTTAGTTGATTAGGATGATACCCGAGCAGGAAAATGCAAGAGAACAATATGTGGTAATCTTGTTTACCATGTAATATGATAGCTACATTGCTCTTTGATTTAATATGAGAAATAACTTATTGCTCGGTGTATTCAACTTAGTTTGATTTTGCTGAGGTCACATTACAGCACATGAAAGCTTTGGCCATCGGAATTTGCAGTTCCGAACACACACACTTGCCAAGTGATGACTCTCCAGTTCGTACTTCGTTTTCTAATTGACATACATCGTTGCTATGGTTGCTTTAGTGATCATTTTTGTGACCAAAGAAATTTTTCCTAGCAGAGTGCTATGAACCTATTCACTTCACCAATTCAAATGAGCGACAGTAGCCGAGTGTTCATGGTCACGAATTTATTGTAGGCATTGTTTCCGTTAAGTCGTGAGTTCTAATCCTGGTGCAACGAAGAACCCGTGGTGCCTCATGTCTGTGAGGCTCAAACTCATCTTATTGGTGTGATGTAACTGTTAGGAAATTAATGCTCCAACTTAGACTATCTTCACTATAATTCAAAATTACGAGGTTAATCACCTACGAGCCCTCTAAGTGCAACATCATTCATGTACTTGACATGAAGAATCTCGAATTATTCCGCACGATAGATCTTTAAGGAACATGGACTCAAACCTACGTATTATTTTACAAACACGTAGTAGTGCAGATTTGAAATATTAGCTGTTACGATCTTTTTAGTTACAACTCAGCCACCAGAAATTAAGTTTGAAATAATAAAATACTGCTTGCATTTCTAGAAAATATATTGTAACTACGTGGGAATTTTCATAGTTATTCTATGATTTCTTTCAGAAGGAAGCTAAAATATATGTTATAAAATTGATACAGAGACAATTTAAAATATCCAAAAATGGATGATGAATTAACTTACTGAAATATCACGTATAAAAAAATGACGTACATTAACATTTTCACTAAGGGAAATACGACTTCTGAAAATATTACAATCATATACATTTAAAATACATTAATTCATGTGAATATAATTCAGACAATCTTTAATTATTTATTTTCGAAAACACAATTTCGAATTCTGTGTAATAAATAAATAAATAAATAAATATGTGAGTATCTCCCTATATGCATTAGCCATATGCATACCTCACCATGCTTAAAAAGTTGCTGGAGGAAATGTAATAAAAACGCGGGAATTACCTATAAACTTCAGAATAATTTATCTATAACTTCTTAAATATGAAGGACAAATTGTTCCTCAGCAGTTCGACCAAGAATATCATTAAAGTTATTTATTGACATAACTAAATATTAATGTTCCTCTCAAGGTAACGTTTACTTAAGCCATGCGGGTAGTAGAAATCCTTGTATAATCTCGATTATTCATTAAAGCTTTCCTACTATAAAGTAAGCAGAAATGTTTTGCATTCTAAATATCTTATAATTAAGTAGATCTGAACTACATTATAAATGCTCAAAATGGCTAAAAGTATAATAATAATTTGCTTTACATATTTAAACTTTTATAGTAGAGGAATATATGTCTCTAGAGATTTCTTCTAAAAATCTAAATTTTCAACTAAATATCAACCATTTTACCGTTGCAGCTTTTTAAAATAGTTACAGGTGTCGCATTTAAAAAAATGTTACTTCGATGTGTGACTCTAGAGAAAAATCCCAATTCTGAATTATTAAACTTTGTTCGCGTTAAATCCATTTATGACTGAAAAGGTTTCTGTGAAGTGATGCGTAATTTCAATGACTGAGAGAGAGATATAGCAGCTGAAATGACCTTTCTGAATTTATTTTAACCAATGCTTGATATTGCAAAGACCATGCACAATTACTAGCTCTTCTTCTTTCTGAAATGAGACTTAATCAAACAAATCATTTGATTATTACCCATAATTACGTTATATTAGACAAATTTTACAGCATACATTTAAATCTGTATAGTTTACTTGTTCATAACTGAGTGAAATTACAGGATGTATTGGAAAATTATATATACTAACCTATATATGTCTATCTACCGATTGATCTATATAGTATATATATATTATATATAAACTGATGATAGACTATAAAATACAGAGTCAATTATAAAGTCAAGACTTTTAAAAAGCTGTAATTCCATCCCAAAAATTGGACTGTATTTAACTAATCTTATGTTTTTTAAGAGATCGAATATTCGGATAGTACTTGGTTTTATAAGTTGTGATGAATATATATATATATATATATATATAAAAAGATAACACATAATATGAAGTAAAAACTATATATATGTACTATCTCTCTCTCTCTCTCTCTCAACAAATACAACAAAAAATAGAGAGATACAACTTTATGAAACAGATATAATATTTTACATTTCAATCATGAATATAATTTTAAAGGAAATAAGCACAGTATAGCTTTGTTTATAGTAAATTTATTTTTGTAAATATTTGGTAAGTTTTGTAATTATTTACTAATTTTTGCATTTTTAATATTACCCTTGAATTTCATTATATTTTATGTAAATTAGGAAACTGTTTCTATAAGTTGAAACATGGATACTACTAATTGAGTAAGTAACTTTGATTATATACACTCATGTCCATAAATTAAGGATAATGAAGTTCAGGCAAAGAAAGAGACAGACGCAAAAAAAAATTTGACTTATTTGTAAAGTCTATTTATTTAACAAAAGGTAAAGAGCAAAAAAGATGCTATATGTTTGGCAAAATTAATAAAAATTGCGATTTTTCTCCCAAGAGCAAATTTCAATAAAGAACCTATCTACAAAAACAGTATAACATGGTTATTATGATGGTTAATACGGAGTATGTCTCCCGGACGATGCAATACAGACCTTACAACGCCTAGGCATGCTGAGTATCCAATTATCAATCTGATCTTGGGGAATATTAAACCACTCATCAAGCAATGCCCTCCGAAGTTCCGGTAGATAGGTGGAAGGGGTTGACGGGTAGAAATTCGTCGGCCAAGTATATTCCACACATGCTCTGTTGGATTCAAGTCCGGTGAGTATGCTGGCCAATCCATACGGGTGATATCCTCCGATTGAAGGCATTCGTCTACAATGTTTGCACGGTGAAGACGGTCGTTGTCATCCATAAACAGAAATTCAGCACCCGTGGCGCCCCGAAACCAACGTACACGCTGTTCCAGAATGGCGTCCCGATAGATGTGGCCTGTCATCGTTACACTCTGAACATGCAGGTCAGTTAAGGAACCAAGAATAATTCCGCCCGAAACGCGCCATCCTGCACCACCGTAACGGTGTTGTTCAATGGTGTTCTCTTGGTGGAAACGGGAACCTGGGGCCCTCCATAATAAAGTCCGGCGAGAATCAGACTGCAAACTAAAGCTGGACTCGTCGGAAAACATCACACAAGAGCACTATTGTGGTGTCTACAATGCATGCTTTCTACTCCAGGTTCATCGCAGGCGATATTGAGTTGCGGTAAGTGGAATATATCTGACAGGCCTACGAGCATATAGACCAATGTGCCCTAAGCGTCTGTATACGGTCTGCCTTAAAACTGTCGTACTGGTATCTGAAGAGAGCTGGCGAGACAGGTCTGATGCTGTGCTCTGTCTGTTTCTTTTGGCAGTAACTGCGAAATATATATATATATACCGGTCCTCATTCAGCGTTGATACTCGGAGGCGACCTGTGCTGTAACATCTACTCACATTAAATACAGAACATACATCTACATACAGAAATAGACAGTTCATTTGTGACGAATCTATACGGAACTTTATCACTAACCTTCTGAGTCGACCTTTTTAGGGAAATTTTATTCCCTACCTATTTCCAACCAACTCCAAAAAGCGGACAGGATTCCTTGTTATGCAGATTAGATTAAGTATTTAAGTCAAACGAAATAGTAAAGTTGGAGCAGTAGGAGATAGAGATTGAAGCAGAAAGTTATCGTGGATGTAAATTGAAGATTTCTTGTTAGAGATATTTAATCTCAAGGATTGAGATTCCGAGTGGTAAATATTGATTTGTGTTTAAAGTCTCATTAAAGTTTTAGGAGTGAGATTAAAGTTAAATGTTCAATAAGAACATTATTAAATATAATTCTGGGATCTCTTATCGTGGTAATTTCTGCGTGATCGTTATTTAATAAATTAATTAATTGGATCATTAATTAATTAAGTTAATTTAAAGGATATTACCTTTAAAACCTCATAATATTAGTAGACGCATTTGTTAATAAGTCTTTGATTCTATTTGGATAAGATAACCAAATAAAGAAAGTTGTTTATAAAAATGGCTACTGGTTCTTATATGACTCCTATTTATTCTCGTTCTCAAAGTGAGGTCCTAGGAGACCTTCACACATTCCATGATGATTCAAGTCTATGTCATATTTCCTCAACCATTTTTGGTCGAAAGGGTTGGCGGGCCAGTCTCTAGTGACCCAAAACCAAATGCTTTCAATGGGTGATAGATCTTGAGATCATGTAGGCCAGGGTATCAGTCAAATACCCTGTATATCGAGGAAGGGGAGAGCATGACGTGCAACATGTGGCCTTGCATTAGTTACGAAGGGTGCAGTAGCTTATTAGCTACGGTAATGAGCTCGTGGGTCGAATGTCGTGGGTTGGCATCCTGGCGCCATTGAAGACCCTCCTTGTAGAGAGGCTAATGCACGTTAAATATATGGAGGCCCAATGGCCTCCCGTTCATAAGATGTGTTAGTTAAAAGGGGTTGGTGTAAGCTCAGGTGTTGTCCTCGTCCCTTGACCGAGGTTCAATATTACGAGGTCCGAGGCTAATATGTCCTTATTGCCTTATTAGGCGACATTGATAATAACTCTCACTCAACAAATTGTAGGTGGCAGCAGTAGCCGAGTGGTCAAGGTATCAGATCGTGGCTGGCCTTGTCACAAGTTCGAGCCCAGTACCACTAAAAACCCTTGATGCACGTTAAATTTGTCGAAAGCTCAAACATTCTCCCGTTGGAGTGGTGTGGTAGTTAGGAGAGGGGGTGCCAGCTCAAGTGTCGTCCACGTCACTTGACCAAGGTTCAAAATTACGCCGTCAGTTGCTAAAAACCCTTGTGTAGCTGAGCATTGCGACGTTAATATTCACTCACTCACTCAAGAAATTGTAAGATTTATCCAAAGTAAATAAAATAGTTTAAGCTGTAAAGATTTCAAGTGGTAGTATATTATATAAGCAAATGTATTTCAACCTAGAAATTATTGCGGGTGTATGAAGGTAGTTGAAAAACTACATACACTTTTCACAGTCACACATATGCATATAATTACATATAATACACATACATGCACGTATAATTTACCACCCCCAGTATAGGAAACTGTTAAGGCATTGTTATAACTATTTATTTCAGCATTCATTTGCTCCAGCTGAGTTTAATTAAAATATTTAATATGTTAAGAATTAATACATTCCTATTTTAAACTTAAATTCACATCGCGGTCACAAGCAGAACAGAAACAAAAGTAATTTTTGTAATACTTTTGGTTTCCAGAGTTTTGAACAATATCTGTCAAACCACAAAAGAATAAAGTAATAATCTCTTCAGCAGCAAGTCTAATGAGAACAGCTCTAAATGTATATTATAACTATTTCAAAATATTCCATAAAAACTATAGCAGGCAATCCGCGTTGTGGATTCCACCTAAAGTGCTAACAGTTTTAATCAAATAAAACCTGTCAAAAGAAGAGAGCACACTGAACATTTTTTCATAATGGAATTTTATAACTTATTTCATAAATGGGAATTCGAAAGCAACTTTGATTTCATTTAATTTATTTTAATTTGAAGATTAATTTTTATTTCAATTTAATTTTACAAAGCACTGTTAAACAACACGAAGATCATTGACAACGGACATCGCAATTTTGAACCATAGTCAAGGGACGAGGGTGATAGATGAGCTTGCACAACTCTCCAAATTTCCACACCACGTGAACATAACGACCTTTGAGCCTCGACAGATTTAACGTATATCAGCAATTGTTTTTATGAAATGTTATAGTGTCATTATTTGTTAAAACTGTATTAGAAGCACAAGAAAATAAAAGTCGCACAAGTCTACCTCTTACAGCATAGGCTTCTCAACCAAAGATTTTACGGATTTCCAGTCACAATCCCACTCCCCTAGAAACCCACTTTATGGAGAATAAAGGTTGATGTATACTCAAAATAAACCAGTATTATAAAATTAATTCGTAACTTGATGTGAGAGATAACTGACGCTGAGTGGATCAACTGAAGTGTCGTCATCGTTAAATACTTATGAATAAAAATTGCCCGGATCACCAAAATAGCCTTCTTGTATTTACAGTACGACATAATTGAAAACAAGAGAAATATATTAAATAATCGTATTGATTATAAAAGTAACATATTTTTCAAAGGTTTTTTCCTTGAAACGGGTCTCAAAATAATAATTATTTAAAAATCGGTAAAGGCAGTTTTATTACATTAAGTAGGATAAAACAAATTACAAAGAAATACATTCGCAGATAAGTGTACAGGAAAAATTTAATGAGATAAACTCCGTAAGAAAAAAGTAGTGTATACCTATATCCGCAATTATAATGCGGAAATTCTCGACTTATCCCGTCTTATATAATTTCTTTTGTGTGGGGGGGGGGTGAGGAATACTTAAATGCGACATATTTGTAATAAAAAAAGAAAATCAATGGACCTAGTAGATATAATGCACATTTTAGTCTATTACTTTTGAAGGATTTTTTTAAAAAAATTATTCCCTCTATATGCCGTGAAATAAATTTAGCACGAAAACGACAAAATATCGGCTTACATGTAATAATACAACGGTCCCACAACAAACTACTAAGTATTTGTATGCATTTTTTTTTCTTTTCACATGAAACGAAAATCACTTAAAACGAAAAGATGGAAAAGGATGATATTGAAACCGAACTGTCACTTAATGAAATGTTTGAGAACATTTCTGTATTATTGGACTGTCCCATACTGTATCATCGGAAGAATTTGTTGCAGTAGATGATGACAACGTGTGTGCAGCCTTAATTATGGCAGACAGAGACATTTTTGAGTTTATGCAAAGCTTAAAAAATATCACTGATACAGATTAGGAGGATGAAAATGAAATGAATAATACAGCTCAGGTTCCTTTGTCTTCCAAAATGAGGAACACCATTAAAAGTATGCACAGTTATATCGAGACGCATATAAAGAGAATAACAAAATGAATGAATGACAACGAGCAATTTGATGACTCTTTGATGCTAAAAAGAACAATACAAAAAAATGTCATATTATTTTTTTGAAACTCAATAAATGTTTAGTGTTTCAAAAACTTGAAAATTTTGTATTAAATTTCATTTATAATTATTAAATACATGTATTTACAGCAGATGCATTTATAGCAGCAATATAAATGAAATGTACTACAGTGCAGCTTTTCTCAAACTGTGAAACACGCCTCCCCAAAGGGTGGAATATTTCTACGAGAGGGACACGAGCATACTGAAAAGTCAAAATCAAAAGATTATTTAAGGTATCCGACTACGTTCGGAACCGTGATTTTGCAAAAGCGTGTAAATGGATAATATTTATGATATTTAGTGTCACTTAGATTAGAAAATGTATATAAAATTGTTTTAAAAGTAGTAATACAATAAAAAAAATATTTAAGTACAATATTTTGGCAAAAAATGAACATAGAATGACCCATTTTCAAAATGTTCTCCTTTTGTGAAAAATGCTTCTATTAGAATAATATTTTGCCTGTACATAGCTCAGACCTCTGTACAGAGGCTCCAATAGAATGTTTGAAATATATAGCTTAGATGTGAGTTTATACATGTTTTACGACAACAGAGGGGAGAAATTTTAGGAAAAAAACCCCGATAATTATTTCAATGGGTTGTAACTCTGAAAATAATGGGAATTTTTCTAAACTCATAGTTTAGCCCCTCTGTACAGAGGTCTGAGCTATATAGAGGCAAAATATTATTATAATAGAAAGCATTTTTCACAAAAGGAGAACATTTTGAAAAAAGGTTATTCTAAGTTAATTTTTTTGCCGAAATATTGTATTTAAATAATTTTTTTTATCAAAATACCCTTAAAACAATTTTATGCACGTATTCTAATCTAAGTGACTCTAAATATGAAAATTGTCCATTTATGCGCTTTTTTAAAATCACGGTTCTGAAGGCAGTTGGATACCTTAAAAACTAATTTACTGAGAGTAAACAAACAAAAATTACATTCTGGCATAATAAAAAATAAAATACACATTTGCACTGATATACAACACTTATAAATGTATCAGTAATACACAATGCATTTTAATTAATTTAAAAATACAATGTTAAGAAAAAGTTTAATAATTATTAGTGACCCTTGTCATAAATAAAAATTATATACAAAAATTAACACTTATCATGACAATTTGTATGGTTTATAATAATTCCTTTACTTAATATAGAGTGTTTTTTTCCAGGTATAGAAGTTTAAGTTGACATTACTTTCCAAGATTGCGATCGATTTAACAGCTGTCAAGTGATTTATTCTCAGTTTGGTTTGGCAATTCATCAAAACGATCATCAAGCAAGGCGTAGATTCGTCAAATGGGCCCAAAACGAGATTGCCGTTGTTCCCGATTTTCATAAGCAAATATTGTTTAGCGATGAAGCGCACTTCTGGTTGAATGGCTACGTCAACAAACAATATTGCCACATTTGGAGTGAAGCTAATCCACAAGAGTATGTCGAAACACCGTTACATCCAGAAAGTCTGACTGTTTGGTGCGCTTTATGGGCTGGTGGAATCATTGGTCCATACTTCTTCAAAAACGACAAAGGCCACAACGTTACAGTCAATGGTGATCGGTATAGAGCCATGATTACTAACTTTTTCATTCCTGAATTGAACAATCATGATGTCCAGGAGCTGTGGTTCCAACAAGACGGTGCAACATGTCACACAGCTCGTGCCACAATCGATTTATTGAAAGACACGTATGGTGACCACCCTATTTCACGTTTTGAACCTGTGGATTGGCCTCCAAGATCTTGTGATTTAACACCGCTAGACTATTTTCTGTGGGGCCATGTAATGTCATTGGTCTATGCGAATAAGCCACAAACGCTTGACCATTTGGAAGACAACATTCACCGTGTTATTGCTGATATACGGCCACAAATGTTGGAAAAAATCATCGAAAATTGGACGTCCAGATTGGACTACATCCGAGCCAGCCGTGGCAGTCATATGCCAGAAATCATATTTAAAATGTAATGCCACAAGATTATCTTTCGAATACAAAAATTCATGTCAATCGAATAATACATCGTTGTTTTATTGCAATTTAAAGTTCTATACCTCTAAAAAACACCCTTTATTTAAAGTCACGCGATTCGCTACCCAATACTTCTGTTTTCCGCGTAGGCATAAGTATGTGATGCATTGGGGGCGGTGAGGAATAAATAAGCAAATCCTCTGAAATAAGTAAATCATTCGCACAAATACTGTCAATGTCTTTTTATTGCATTCCACAACCTTCGGAATAACTTTATGGATAACATTGCACAGAAAAGATCGTACTAGGGAAAGACCTATGTATGCGTCCGGGACAATTAACACTTTGACTGACCGAGACGTTTATATACGCCGGTGATGCTTAAGAGGCTAAAGTCGCATTGCAGATTTTGCTTTAAAGTATAGTGTCACTGAATTCAATGCATCGTTATTTTATGGAGGTGGACAATGAAAACTATTTTTGTATATTGGAACTTAAACATTTACATTTTGAGAAGCACTAATGAATTTACTTTTGTTGAATATATTTTTTGAAATATTTTTAAAATGAAATTCTCTTAACCCGCGGTCACTCGTGCCTGTTTTTGCTACCGTCGTTACTCGCGGGGTGTAGAGAACACCCCAAACTTTTAACACGCGTATTTAAGTATGAAAATAAAATTAAGTCTCATTATGATACATATTTATAAAGTACAAGATGTTTTGTGTATTATACAAATAAAATTATTAAATTTATTGCATACAAATGGGACGAACATTAATATAAACTAAACATGCAAAATTTCAATTTTAAAGCACGTAATTTTATATTTTTTCATAAACCAGTAAAGCGTATATACCAGTAATAAATATACTTTATAATTAATGAAATAATGATTGTAGAAAGTAGAAAAATAATATTTTAATCATTTTCCAAACATTCAGAGCAGACTTTATACTTATGATCAACTTCTCGCGGGAGTTCTCAGCTCCCCCAGATAAACTTTTGAAGGTCATTACATTCCAATCGTTCGAGAAAGAAAGATTGTTCAGGCCTGAAGGTTCAATCACCTAAAATGTGCAGCTACAGAAAAAATTGTGAATCTACGCATTCTTTTTAGAATCCTGGGAGGATTTTCTTGTTGCTGGGGTGTACAGAGCAACCCGCGCGAGTGATCGTGTGTTAACAGGAAAAAATATTTCAGTTCCCTCAACTTCATGTTAAACGATTTTCACTGAATATGCCATGGAGCCTCAGTAACCAAGAAAACATGGAAGTGAACTCGTGGCTTACATTGCCGAATTAAGGGTATGAAACCAAGTGCCAATGAAGACCTAATGTATAGAGATGTTCTTGTACGTCTGTCTTGGCTCAATAACATTTAGTTGACATCGTGTAGAAATATGAAAAATGTAGTGCCAACTCAGGTTTCCTCTTCTTCAGTTGACGGTGACTCAAACTTACGAGGACCATCGCCAACATACTTCGTGCTTCTTCCAAGTATAATGGAAATTAATATCAAATATGTCCCACTATGCTGTATTACAAGTCAAAATGTACTTAAGTATATGAAGTAGATATATTTTTTGACATTTAGTGTTTTTTGACTATTAGAAACAAAATTGATTTATTTCGGTACGAGGATACAATAAAGTAGATTTTATCATCTTAAAATTAATATATAGTAGAGTCGAAAAAAACGTTGTAAAACACTGTAAAAATAATCATAACAGTTGGGGCCGTGTACCATGACTAGTGTAATGAAATTTTGCATGAGTTCTACCTGGTTAAAAAAGGAGGATTTAATTTTTTTTTGAGAGTGACTCTTGGTAATTTTTTATTTCTTTATTTTTTAAGGAATCCAGTTAATGAAGGCTAGAACCCTTTTAAACAACTGCTTTGAACTCTTCTTTTCTTTTCCTTTTCTTTCCTTATTCTTAGAGACGACAAAATACCTGGCAGGTGTTTATTCAGTAAAGTACAGAGTACTTGTTTTACAGCAAAACCATATTTTTTAGCCCAACACATGCATTTTTTTTCAAAATCGTGCAACACAGAAATTTTTTAAACATCCGCAATAGTTTTTTTTTTCTAATTCTCTCTATTTATATACAGACATATATATATATATATATATTTATAACTCTCTTTTCAAATTACATAAAGTTGGGGAAAGTTTAGGGCCAAGCGTTAAGCTGAACGCAAATCGAGCTTATTGTTTTCTGAAAAATTCAATCTGGGTCACTAATTTACTTTAGACTTTTAGAAGTCATTCATATAAAATGTATATTCAAAGGAATTCCCAAGATTTTTATAAGATAAGTATTCTCTTTTATAGTTGCTTTTGGTTAAAGAAGTATGGTTACAGTAATTGTTCTGTTTTATTATTTGTAGCTTTATTTGATAAAATGTTATAAACGTATAGAAAAAGGAAGACATTAGTACAATTTATGAGCCTGTGTCTCAAAGTCCTCACGGGAGAAAGCGCGGACATATGAAAGTCCTCACGTAGTAAGCTAGAAGAATAAAGCACGAGCTCAATAGTCTTTATAGTTTTGCAACCGTTAGTTCAAAAACAATAATTAATTAATTTTTTTTAAATGAAACAATCTAGACAGTTTTATTTGACTTCTACACATAATTTTTATTCTAAATTCACTCAGAAAAAGTACATTGCTGCACAGTAATTAATAATACAACTATAAAATAAAACATTGATTAATTGAGAGCGTGATTAAAAGGCGTTTATTATGCATTTTAGTTTTTATTCTTTAACTCTTTCAAGTATTATCAAGAAGTGAATAATGATTGAAAAAGTCCATTATAGTAAAGTAAATTACAATGCAAATTGTTGGAGTTTTGAACATGTATTGAGATATGATTTCTAAGTTATAAAATAAATAACAATATTTTTTTTTACGTTTTTTTCTATGTTTTTTTAAATGTAAGTCAAATGAAATAAAAAAAATTACAGAAATGAAAAGCTTTGAGAAATGTTTGCTGAAGGACATATTACGAAAGGCAAGTAGCTAGAGTTAATGCAATTATTTTCTATAATATTGTTTTGTTATGCAATTTAATTATGTGTATACATTATTTTTTTCTGAAACTCATAAAGAATAAATTTTTTAATGTTTTTTTACTGGATGAAATTAATTATACTAATTAATTACTTTACTACATTGGCAGCTGGAAGGAACACGATTATTAAGAACTTTTTAATTAAATGACTATGTTTTATATCTTTCAGATTTTATTTGAGGGCATATGCTCAAATAATAAGGGGGTCATAACAATTCTTTGATAAAATATTTTCTTAGATGAACAATGTTAGCATATTTGTAAAGCAGAACACGTGGTATTTTCTTGTATAGACATATATTTTTTTAGATCGGTTTTGAGTTGAGCATATAAGACTAAATCAGGTTGCGCTTCGTATATTTTTTAATAAGAAAGAAATATTCCGAAACTGTTAAGAAAAAATATATCTTATTATTACAACTCTATATTATGATACATAATTAATAATAAAAATCATTTAAAAGGTATTATTTCTTATCTATAAAATAGTCAGTCATATATTCGATTCGATTTATACAATTATAAGTATTAGAGGGGGAAAAGCTATGTCTTGAGATCAATACTAATAAAACATTAAGACTTCATGGAGATCGATCCATTATAGAATGCTTATGAATATTTGATTCCATTTATGTGATCTATAAAAATAATATATATATATATATTCACAATTTACGTCACTTAACTGAAATAGGGATATAGTCTTTTCAATTTGTGAATGATATAAAATGAAGTTAAGAACTGTACAGGATAAATTTCAATTACCTATATTTAATTAATAATAATGAATGCAATAATGATTAAATTATAAATTTCTAGCTAAATTACTGAAGTTATTGATTATTAACATTGCCCTATGAAGCAACTCTAAGACTGCTCCTGGAAGACCAAAAGGAGCCGAGATCACTCTAAGGAATTTAGGGCAACGTACCAATACCCCAAGATGTAAGTACCTCACACTTAGGGTTTATATTGAGCAGTTTTTTTTTAAGAGAAATCAAGTTTTATAAATATCCTGTATCAACAAGAAGACCTTAGTTCAAAATAAAAGGACATTCATTCAATTCCCAATATTATATATGTAGTTCACACTCTCCCTATATATATATATATATATATATATATATATATATATATATATATATATATACACTAGCCGTTACCCACCCGCTTCATTGGGTATTTCACGTTGTTGTATATATGTATACTGTTTACATATATATTAATTATTGATATCTAGCATTAAGAATTCGATTGTATTGAAAAATATATTTATAGCTGTTACACTCTCGCCCCTTGATATAAAAAGAACATAAATTACAATATCTAATTTCTATTTATATCTAAAAGAGAAGTAGAATTTTTTTTTCTTTCACTTAACCTAATAATCGAGTGGATTTCCACCAAGGCAACTTTCAGTGGATCTCTATTCCATAAAATAAACATGCGTGCTAAATTTCAAGTCTAAATCTAACAGAGCAAAAACGGAATTTTTATCATCAATACCTCGTTCACAGCATTCTTAACGGATTCCAATTCAACAAAAGAAGCATGCAAACCAAATTTTATTATTGTAGTCTTAGCAGTTCAAAAACGGGAATTTTGTCTATCAATAAGCCTCAATAACATTACCCGCTTCCCCCTGGAGTTGATTTCCGTAAAATCCTTTCTTAGTGGAACTTTATTCAACTAAAGAAAAGTGCTCAACAAATTTCAAGTAAATGTGTTAAATTCAAAAAGAGGAATTTTTCTATAACACGCCTCAATCCCTCGCAACCCCACTCCTTTGGGGGTCCGTTTTCGCAAAAATCTTTGTAAAAGGAACTTTATTCCATGAACGGAACATACCTTCTAATTTTCAAGCAGGTGGTTCTATTAGTTGAAAAGGAGAAATATTTATTTTTTACGTCCCTTAATCCCCCTCAGTGACCCTTCGGGATCAATTTTCCTAAACAATTTTGTAGCGGATATATACACCATGAAAAGAATTCGCTTACCAAATTTTAAGACTGTACATCTAATAGTTTAAAAATTAAAATAATTATCTGAAACGCCCCTTAAGCCCCCGCAACACCACTTAGGAAACGATTTTCACAAAGCCCATTCTATAACAGATCTCTACTCAGTGAATGGAATATGCTTACTCAATTTCAAGATTTTACGTCTAATATTTTAAAAAAGGAGTTAATTGCCTATAACGCCGCTTAATTCTGCACAACGCCTCTTGGGGTCGATTTTAACAAAACCCATTTTGCAGCGAATCTGTACTCTATGAAAGGAATCCGCTTACCAAATTTCAAGACTGTACGTCTAATAGTTTAAAAACGGAAATAACTATCTATAACGCCACTTAATCCCCCGCAACGCCACTTAGGAAACAATTTTCACAAAACTCATCTTATAGCAGATCTCTACTCAATGAAGGGAGTCAGCTCACTAAATTTCCAGATTTTACGTCTACTAGTTTAAAAAAGGAGTTAATTGCCTTTAACGCCACTTAATTCTCTACAACGCCACTTAGAAGTCGATTTTGACGAAACCCATTTTGCACCGGATCTGTATTCTATGAAAGGAATCCCCTTACCAAATTTCAAGACTGTACGTCTAATAGTTTTAAAATGGAAATAATTATGTATATCGCCCCTTAAGCGCCCTCAACACCCCTTGGAGGTCAAATTTTGTAAAAATCATTATGTAGGGAATCTCTACTTTATGAAAGAAATCTGTGTACCATGTTTCACGACTGTACATTTAACAGTTTAGTAATGGAAATAATTATCTATAACGCCCCTTAAACTCCCGTAACGCCCCTTGGGGTTCGAACTTTGCAAAATCCGTTCTTAGCTGACGTCTACTCCATAAAGGGAACCTACCTACCAAATTTGAAGTCTGTAGGTTTAATAGTTCCGGAGATATCGTGATTAGTCAGTGAGTCAGTCAGTCAGTGAGTGAGTGAGTCGCTTTTCTCCTTTATATATATAGATACATATATATATTAATCTACTCGAATTCAAATACAATTTTTGTAAATATGTAGTCGATAACACTTGATGTTAAAACAGTTTTTCTCAATTATTAATTCATCATTTCTATTTAATTAATGAATAAACAGCAACAAAAATAATAGTCCGACACCATGTATAAAAAGGAAAACCGCTCGCTGTGCCTCTGTAGCGCAGTGGATAGTGCGTTGGACTTCAAATCCAAATGCTGAGGGTTCGAATTCCTCCTGGGTTTTCATAATTTCTGAGAATGCAATTCCTTTTTAATGTGCTATTTTATTGGAATAATTAAATTTAATTAATGATCTAATAGTAACAAGCAAAAATAATACTCCAACACCCTATATAAAAAGCAAAATGAAAAATTGTAAGGAAAATTGTTTTCTGTTTTGGCACTTAATATTGTGATTCTGTCATATGTATATACATATTTATGTTAATTATAATTACTTAATAAAATTGAACTAAGATAAAAATTTTCTTTGTTGACCTAAGTAGGAGTTGACTTAATTTTTTCCTTATATTACTTGTTTATTATATCAAATGAGCTGCAGTTTGACAGCTAAGTTTTTTCAGATTTGTCAAGTCCCCGAGTGTGAGGACCATTTCAGTGGCTAATGGTGGTTTCCGCTACCAATTTTCGACACAAGAATTTATTCAATTCAAGTTCTCATCGGATGCCAAATACTGCCGTGATTTAATTTTCCCGAAAGAATCAGAGCAAAATTGATACTCAAAGAATCTTATGCATGCCACATAATCATATGACATGCTTGTCTGCGATTTTTGCATCCAGAAAATCTACCAACTCTAGCAGGGTTCGAACACACAACTGTGGACATACGAGGTGGAAATGCTATCTCTAAGATACTGAGCAGATACAAAGGTGTTTTTCTAAAAAGGAAAACAAATACCGATAAAAAATAATAGGGAGCTTTGGCTACAAAATTCGTAACTTTGGACCTGGGTCAAGTTACGTGGACTTCATTTAAACTAACATTCCACTATCGAAACTTCACACCACGCAAACGTTAGGACATTGAGTGTGGATTTCTATAAATTTAACTTCTGTCGATCTCGCTGTACGAAGGGTTTTCACACACACACACGCAGTTGCACCAGGGCTCAGATTCACGACTGGCTACAATTCCAAACTCTCGACCACTTGGTCACCTTTCACTCATTAATGAAATAATTATAACTAATTTTATGATAAATATTTCATTCGATTGGTTAAAAATAATATATAAAGTTCTAAATCAAACCAGATGATTTGAATATTAATATATGTATAGAGCTTTATTTTAAAGTGAAATATTCTTACTACATACATATAGGATAGAAATTATTTAGAAAAAATAGAAATTATTTAGCCGATGATGAAAATGTAAGCCATCCTTGTATGAATCCTTTCAATAATACTTTTAGTACAGTTTAGCAGAAAAATAATTGATATAAGTTAATAAAAGATAAAGAGAGTTATATATATATATATATATATATATATATATATATATATATATATATATATATATATATATATATATATATATATATATATATATATAATAGCACATTAAATAAATTATAAATATAAATACACTGAAGAGCCAAAAAAAAACTGGTACACCTGCCTAATATCGAGTAAGGCATCCACAAGCCCGCAGAAGTGCCGCAACACGACGTGGCATGGATTCGATTAAAGGCTGAAGTAATGTTGAAGGTAAATGACACCATGGATCCTGCAGGGCTGTCCATAAATCAGTGAGAGTAAGAAGGGGTGGGGATCTCTTCTGAACAGCACGTTGCAATGCATTCCTGATGTATTCAATAATGTGCATGTCTGGGGATTTTGATGGCCAACGGAAGGGCTAAATTCAGAAGAGTGCTCCTTGAGCCACTCTGTAGCAATTCTGGATGTGTGGGGTTTCGCATTGTCTTACTGAAATTCCCCAAGTCCGTCGGAATGCACAATGGACATGAATGGGTGCAGTTGATCAGACATTATGCTTACATACCTGTCACTTGTCAGAGTCGCATCTAGATGTATCAGGGGTCCCATATCACGCCAACTGCACACGCCCTATACCATCACAGAGCCTCCACAAGCTTAAACAGCCCCTGTTGACATGTAGTGTCCATGAATTCATGAGGTTGTCTCCCTACCCATAAAAGTCCATCAGCTCGATTCAATTAGAAACGAGATTCGTTAGACCAGGCAACGTGTTTCCAGTCATCAACCGTCCAATGTTGGTGTTGACGGGCCCAGGCGAGGCGTAAAGCTTAGTATCGTGCAGTCAACAAGGGTACACGAATGGGCCTTCTGCTCCGAAAGCCCATATTTATGATGTTTCGTTGAATGGTTCACACGTTGATACTTGTTGGAGGCCCAGCATTAAAATCTGCAGCAATTTGTGGAAGGGTTACACATCTGTCACGCTTAATGATTCTCGTCAGTCGTCGTTGGTCCCGTTCTTCCATGTTCTTTTTCCAGTCACAGCGATGTCGTAGATTTGATGTTTTATCGGATTCCCGATAATCACTGTACACTCGTGAAATGACCGTACGTGAAAATCCAAATTTCATCGATCCTCTACACGGTGAGTCTTCAGTGTCACCACTACATGAGTCTTTTACACTCCGGCCACACAAAAGTTCGTGACCATTAGCAGTAGGCTACTGCGGACATCTAACTGCTACGTGACAATAGAGAATATTCACAATTAAGCATCATTCTTCGTTAATTTATTAATATTATGGCCCTTCATAGCAATAATGAACTACATTCTTTCGAAGTCAGTAAAATATACTTAATCAGTTGATGTTTTTTTAATAAATAAAGGCCTTTTGTTGCTGAATGTGTGGAAAGAAAATTTTACCCCGTATACTAATGGAATTTTCGATTTCACAATTTAGGAGTATTAGCTTATTCATCTAATTTCAGACATATATAGAAGGCAAATTCAATTCGTAAAGACTTTACAGAACTTTAAATGCTAATAAACAGCTGCGCACGTAGGATGTATCAATACTTTCATTTACTAGCTTCTATACAGAAAGTATGAAAACGTATTAAGTATATGCAATTTTTTTTTATATTTTATTGCATCGTAATGTAATAAACAATATTTATGCATGATTCCATATATTTCGCAACTGCGCATAAGTCTAATTTAAGGTGAGTTTTTATTAAATGTATTTTTTCCGGACAACATACTGTTTTATGTTAATATGAATTCAAATCCCGTATTCTAAGGAATTCATGCATTTAATAAAGTAAAAGCTTAAATATGAACGAGGAATATTTTCGATAACTTTCCTGGGACAGTAAATGAGAAGCTTAATTTACCCGATAATTTGTAATTAGTATTAAGTTGAAGAAAAGATGCGCATCTGGGAAATGAGAAACGCTAAGTTACCCGCTTAGTTTCGGACTCAGTTAATGATATGTACGCAGGCGTATAAAACTCTGCGCACTCTCAAGTACGAAACAGCGATAACTTTTTGAAAGACAGAGCCCACGCATGATTTCAAGCTACCAAAGGGGGCGCTGAAATCAATAACCCCAGAGAAGTAAAGGAGCCATCCGTAGCACACCTCGACTCATTCGAAAGCGGGAGTCTGAAAAGAACTTCTCTTTTTCTCTTCCTCTCCTGTTTTCCCGGAATCGGGAGTGCTCTCTCACGTTCCCAAACTGAAGCGGACACTTCGAGTTTTGGCCCATTCGAGACCAGAAGTGACTCCGGTCTCAGTTGCTGAACTTTTTCACGATTTCTTCGACTCGGACTGAAAGTTAAAAACTTTTGGAAAAGTTGGTAATGAAAATCCTGTTTCGGAACTTTTCCGTAGTTTAGTTTCGCAGTTAGCTAAAACTCGAGAAAAACATCCCAGAAATGTTTATCGGACAATGTGAGGGTCAGGAACTGGGACAAGCATAACTTAGAAGTAGTTTTGCTTTTCTTCTCGGTTAGTCCAGAGTAAAGTTTCCGATTTTAGGACATTTTTCCACCGGACTGAATTGAACTTTATAAACATTTTATATCGTGCGTTCGCTCTCTGATTGAACAATGGCCGCAATTGGTTTGATCAACGTTATCTTGATTGTGGTAGCTCACTCTCTCGGTAAGTGATTTACATTTTTATCTCTAGTTTTAAAATAGTTTAAAAGTTTTTAATTAGTATTAATCAGTTCTAAAATATTTTTTGCTCATTAATATTTATTACTGTGTACATAAATATGCATTATACTGTATTTAATTAACTGATGCGCGTAAGCATATATAATTAAAAATGAATTATTTTACGGGATTTTATAGATAATATGTTAGCTGTAAAATCTTCAAATAATAAAATAACTTATAATATATTCATGTATCAGAAAAAAAATCATTTCAATATTTTTTAATCCTATAACTGCAAATTTTGTGAGTTTTGAATTATTTTAAAATTTTTTGAGGGTTTAAATTTTTTTGATAGTTCAAAGCAATGGATTAATTTTTAAAATATAAATATATATTGTAAAATTATCCTGTTTAGTTTTTGAAATGAATATAGTAATATAGCACAAATATATTATCCTAGATAATGTTAGCTAAAATTAAACTGTCTTAAATTAAAAGATGCGTTATATAAAACTGAATAATATTTGAAGTGCAAATTACTATTTTAGTTCAAGAATTTCATGCCTATTAACTATAGTTTTATTTTCTGAATCATGTGGATAATTCAAAAGTAATATTATAATTATACATTTACACAATTTTATGAGATTTTCAAATACTTACGCACTTTTATAAGTGTGATTTATTATTTTTTTAAATTTGTTTTATTTTAAAGATGTACAAATTTTCAAGCATGTATTTTATGAGAAAATAATACTAAAATAGTATTTATATGTTTAAATTTCCATTGAGTATTATTTAAAAATTTCATCAATATGCTGCAATTTGCGAAAAAAAATTAGGAAACAATTTGAACAATATTAATAGTAAATTATACTTTGTAAATTATGAAATATCCAATCACATTTTCATTCATTATAATTTTTAAAGTCTCCCCAGGTACTAGTTGAGCTATTAATATTTGAAAAAGTACCGAACCCAGATAGAAAAATTAATTACTTATTATTCATATCAACATCAAATGCGAATACTAAATTTTTTATCAAATTATAAATATTATTTCAGAGAGAACTTCATATTTCTTAGTAAAATTAAACATTTTTTGAAATCGTGAAATTTTTAATTAATTTCATTTAACTAATTTTTAAAGAATTAATAACAGGCTTTCAATTATACAATTTCCATCCGCCATTTTCTTCGTAGTGATTTCAGAAAATACATTACTAACAATTATGTGTAAGAGAGAGAGCATATGCATTTATTAGATTCAATAGAGTTTATGCATTTATTTAAAACTATTATCAAGATGGTAAATTTGTACATATCTATATATAACTAAGCAATGTAAGTTATAAATATTTTTCACTTTTAACTTTCGTAAATTTTTGAACATATTTTTGAACTTAAACCAGTTTTTATCAAAGCTAATACGCTTAAGAATGAATTAATTTAAGTTCAAAATAAGTAATTTTTTTAATGAAAAATAAATATTTAATGCATTATCATCAGATGAAACAGATACACATTAAAATTGTCTACAGAAGTATAAATAAATCTCAAACCAATTTTTGGATTTTTTCTCATTATTTAAACAATGTATTTATAAATAGTTTAAATATCTATGCAAACATTTTACAAATTCATATTTTAACCTTAATGAATGTATCAATTCACATCAAAAATATTTTTATGAGTTATTCGAAACCAATTAATTTCGTTTGAAGTAATTCACAGACTTATCCCCTGTGAATGATAAAACTAATTTTTAAAATTAAATTATTTAAAGAAATAATTATAACAATTAATTAGTCGTTTTTAATCACAAAGCTGAGTATATTAATATTTATATCTTAATGCAAATTAAATTTTTCTGCATTAAGTACTGACTTTATGTTTCGATTCATTTTTTGCTATTTTTCTTTATTTTTTAAATATAAAAGAATGAAAAATATCAAAATGATTTACCGAAACTATCTCTAACAAGACGCTTACGCACAGGAAAATTCCGCCTATCTCATTGCCAAAAATACATCAACATATTTTTACTATACACTTTTGACTTTCAAATATTTCTCTTTTATGAAATTTGTATATGCATATATGTATCATTCATAAAAAAAATTACAGAACGAATAATCATAGAATGTTTAGCAGCATATCGGTTAAATCTAAATAATGTGTGCGTTGAACATATATTAAAATTCTCAGTAGCATTTAAACTCTTTTGGAACGATAACTGATGAGATATAAATTAATAAAAAATATTTCTGAATGCAGAAATATTAAATGAATTTGTAAAATCGATTAAATATCTTGATTTAAAGGCAGTGCACATCGCTTAAATTTAGAATTCATTAATTTTTTTAAGAGAATTGCTCTAAGGTACTGATTATTTTATGATAAAAATCAGCTTCTGTCAATGAAATAAAAAAAAGGGTTTAATTTGAGATTATTGAAAGAAACAAGTAATTTGTGACCTCCATAAATTAAATTTCACACAATCACACACATCCGGTATATACAGAACTAACATCCTTTTACTGGTTTCAAATTACGACGTTCGTTGCCAATAGCTCTCGTGTAACTTTATAAAGCGACGTTAATATAACTCTCATTCACTCACGCCACGGAAGACTTGCCGTGCAGAAAGGATGATACACGTTTAATATTGTCCTTACGTTGTCGTGTATGCGGTAGTTTGGAAAGGGTTGGAAGCTCAAATGTCATTCTCGTCACTTGATAGATGTATAAAATTATGATTCCTGTCACCAATAGTCCAAGTGTTACTTTATAATGTGATTGTTATAAACACACACTCACTCATCAAACTCGACATCATGCCACATGAGGACCTTATAGACTCGGATCTCTTCTAAGTAAAACACCAAAACACGATTTAATAGTCCTTTTGAAGAGATTAATTTTAAAAAATAGATTCATTAGAACTGCTGCCGATAGATCTCGCATTTGAGAAAAACTGTCAGAAGATATATCTCGTCCAGCTAAGTTCATGTGGGTGCGATAGCCTAGTGGTCAAGTTAACGAACTTGTGAAGGGAGTGTCATAAGTTTGAGTCTAACACCGCTGAAGACCCACCGTGTAGGGATTAATGAAAGTTGAATCTGTCCAGGCTCAAACGTCCTTTCGTTGGTGTGGTGTGGAAGTTAAGAGAGCCAGCTAAGATGTCATCCTCGTCACTTGAATATGGCTCAAAATTACGAGATCTGTCACCAGAAGCTCTTGAGTACCTGAATTTGGCTACGTTAATATTCCCTCACTCCTCCGGCTAAATTCATTCATCTAACTTTTACTCCAAGAATCATGAAAATGTCCATTGATTACATGATTTTCCATGAAAATCGTTCTTGAAAGCAACGCGAGGGCTGTTAACGATGGATTTTATATTTCTGAATCACGGTTATACGACGAGGACATCACCAAAGCTGCTCTCCTAATCACCTAACTTCCCCAGCAAGTCAATATAAAGAATTTGGAGCCAAAAAAATTAACGTATACCATCTTCACTACTCGATCAGACTTAAGCGGCATCGGATTACCATTTCAGTCAAAAGGCCATGGTCGCGAACTCGTAGCTAGCATTGTTGCTGTGGAGGTGTAGGCTTAAATTATGGGCTGCAAAACACCCACCGTGCAGAAGGGCTGATACATGATCAATTTGTCTAAGATCAATGTCCACGCGGTGGCGTGGTGTGGAAATTTCGTGAGGGGGTACAAATTTAAATACAGTGCTTATCATTTGACCACAGTTCAAATCTACGAGGTCAAATGCCAATATTTTTTGTGTTGCTGCAAGTGAGTGAATTTTAACGTCGCACTGCTAGCTACTCTAGGGCTTTTGGTGACGGACCTCGTAATTTTGAACCATGATCCAGTGACGAGGAATCTGACCTTCCCCCACTCTTAAATACCGCACCACACCCCTAGGAGGACGTTTGAGTTCTCGACAGATTTAACGTGCATCGCTCCTCTACACGACGGGTCTTCAGTGATACTAGGCTTGAATTCATAACTCCCTGGTCGCAATTTCATTACCTTGACCACTAGTCTGCCGTGGCTACTCGTGTTTCTCCAAAAGGTGACGTTAAAAAAATTAATTGATTAGTAGTACCAGGGTTGGAATCCATGACTGAACTTAAATAACACCAATTATCAGGTCTCAACCATGTCTAATTGACTATTGCTCCCTCTTGACAATATTTATGCTCAATTCTATTTAACGTACGAGTGCCCCTAATGCATGCAATAATAGATTTTAAATTGAATTGGAATTCAATTCTTCGTTCGTGACACTTTTGGGCATAACCATTGGGTTACCTGAATCCTCATTCATAGGTATACCACGAATTGAATTAAGAATGATGCTGCACAAAATCATCCTTCGCGTTAATAATTTATGGTAAAATTTTATATGTGTTTTTCGTATTGTCGTTGTATTAAACACTATCTCAGCTATTCTCAGTTCAAAACAAAATCTCATTTACAATAGTTAATTTGCTTAAATATTTTCTTCCGCCGTCAGATGAAGATGTCTACTTATAAGAGCCGCCCCGCACACACATTCCCTTTTTACGCCCCACAAAAGTGAAAACTTTAAACCTGACTGCTGCAACGAGAAGAATCGAGCTTAACCTTTAGAAGGACGACATAAAAATTTGCAACTCGTTAGTTACGAACTTATTACTGGACCTAATAACTATCCTTTTTATTCATCTTCCATGTTACAAACTAAAGGAAATTTAGCATGCTTTATAATTTAAAAAAAAAAAAATAGGACTATAATCTCTTTTAAAGTGAACATTTCATTTAATATCAAGATATCATATCCTAATTATGTTCAAGCAACGAAGAAAATTAAAATAAATAATTTTTGAAAATACTAAGCTAATAAGGGGGCTAAGTAAGTCTCTCTCACACACACACAGGTCGTCGCTTGATTGATTGATTGATTGAATATTAACGTCGCACTGTTCAGCTACACGAGGGCTTTTGGCGACGGACCACGTAATTTTGAACCATGGTCAAGTGACGTGGACGACACCTGAGCGGGCACCCCCTCTCCTAACTACCACACCACACCAACGGGAGGACGTTTCAGCTCTCGACAGATTTAACGTGCATCGCTGCCCTACACGGCGGGTCTTTAGTGGTACTGGGCTCGAACCCGTGACAAAGCAAGCCACGGTCCGATACCTATACCACTCGGCTACCGCGGCCGCACAGGTCATCGCACTCCAAAGCAAAGTGAGTGGCTGTGGTAGACTAGTAGTCAAGGTAATGGACTCGTGGCCGGCATGTCATGAGTTCAAGCCTGGTATCATTAAACACCGCCATGTCCGGGAGCGATGGTACGGGCCTGCGGTTCGTGTGGTGTGGTAGTTAGGAGAGGGGGTGCCAGGTCGGGTGTAGTCCTCGTCACTTGACCTAGATTAAAATTTACTAGGTTCGTCGCTGAAAGCCCTCGAGTACCTGAACAGTGTGGCGTTAATATTTACTCACTCACCCAAAGCAAAGTGAAGCGGTGAACCTCGTAATTCTGTACAAGGGACTAGGACGCCATCTGAGTTTGCAGCCAACTCTCCTAAATTCCACACGACATGAGCGTGAGGGCCTTGCGCCAAAACATATTTAACATGCATCTGCCTTTTAAACGGAAAAAAAATTAAGAGATAATCGTTTCTACTTTTTTAAAATTTATAATAAAAAAAAACATTAATACAATTTTTTATTACCTGGACTATTGTGAATTTGTTCCTCGATGTATTTGAAAAACCCATTCTGTATAGAAAGTTCTACTAATTATGTTTATCTTTTGTTTGTTTATAAAAACTTTTCCGAATGTCTCTTTATGCGGCTGAAATATGGCTTTCAAAATAATTAGCATGAGAGAAAAATATGTGGAACCCATTATATATATATATATATATGTATATATATATATATACATACATGATTGTATCTATAATTCCTTAAAAACCATCAGCCACACACAAACCACATCAAAATGTTATAATATTAATTCATTACACACTACAGAATGGATTCAACTCAACTTTTGACTTAACTTTTTAGTTGTAACATCTGTGTATGATCAGCATTGCTCATTTAACGAACTTTAAAGAAAAAAAATTCTATCACCATAGTTTATCTAAGAAGGATTTTAATCGTTTATTTTTACCTGATTTAGGAGTCTACTGAATAAAATCAATTGACTTTTATCTGGAGACTTTTTGAGTCACGTACCTGGGTGTAGCGCTCAAACAAATTCTCTAAACATTCACACTGCACTTACGTGAGAGCTATAAAATCTTATTCCTTACTCAAATTTAGTTGCCTGCTATTTCCTACTACTATATTTCCCTTCATTTTATATGACAAATTTCGTTTGAAAAGTATATAGACTTACCAATAGTTCCTTAAATGTGACTTCTCTACCAAATCCCAGATACAATGATTTGGATGAAAAACCTCTCCTTCTAACAGATGGCAGCACCGTCGTGGAGTTTAATAGCACACATAGTTTAATCTCTCTATCATCTTACTCTAAACTAACAAACATCTTAATTCCTAATTTTCGAGCGAATTGAAATCTTTTGTAGCTATATATAATAAAGGCACTCAATTTCAAGGTCTATATTACCAAAGATCTAATATTTTAATAATAGAAGACGGTCGAAAACAGAATAGCTCCTTGTCTCGAATGAGTGACATTTTAAAGCTTCCTATTGGAGAGCGGAGACAAATCTAATAGTGTAGAACCACAGAAAAGTGAAAAGGATAAATCGTAAAAGCTTGTATCTCACTTTTATTAGCTTTTATTCGTCACGTGAGATATTTGAGGTACAGATTTATTTATCAGCAGGTAGCCCCTATTAAGTCAAATCAACATTATCGGTAGGAATCGAACGCATTTTGGGTCGCAAGACACAGTAAATTTGGAACTAAGCAAAATATTTGTTTAACTACTGAGTAGTTAGTCGTATTTCAAGATTTCTAACTTAATATTCTAAAACGTTTGAATCAATTGGCGAATTTTAATCCAGCTTCTAAAAAAGAAAAGTAAAAAATAAATAAATAAATAATGTGCGGGAGAAATGTTAATTATTATTCATCGAAAGAAATTGTGTGAATTAGTGTTTGTTAACGTCGTAGTACAAAGATGATTTCAAACGGAAAATTGTAAGCACGTTAAAGAAAAAAAAAACATCTTAATATCCTAAACTTGGTATGAATTCGCATGCCAACACTGATTGAAGATATGTATATGAGGCTCTATATTTATCGTAAAATTTGCTTTTTTTATTAAAACATTATACACATTTTTCACATACAGTCAAACCTCCATATATATATTACCAACCTCTATATTGTGAATTTTTCTGTATAGCGAATTTTTTCCTGGAACCAAGAATATTTTTCGATTTTCTTCATAAAAACACCTCCCTATAGCGAACTGTATTTTCTATATAACGAATTTTTTTTCTTGAAACTCAATTTTTTCCCTCCCTTTTTTAAAAGTATTTTTTAAAATTTCAAGTTATATATATATATTCTCTATAAACACATTTTATGAAGGTCATAAACTTGATCTCGTAGCATTAGGTGCCTAACTCGCCAATAGCAATATAATTTTGGGAGTTTCATTCAAGAAGTACAATCTTTAATCCTCACTGTGCAGTTCACTAGAAACATCTTCGACATCCTCTTTCACCCTCAGTGGTGGCTGCGGCACCCCAGTGGTCAAGGTATCGGATCATGACAGGCATGTCATGAGATCGAGCCCAGTACCACTAAAGACCCGCCGTGTAGGACAGAGATGCACGTTAAATCTGTAAAGAGCTGAAACGTCCTCCCGTTGATGTGGTGTGGTAGTTAGGAGAGGGGGATGTCAGCTCAGGTGTCGTCCACGTCACTTGACCATGGTTCAAAATTACGTGTTCCGTCGCCAAAAGCCCTCGTGTAACTGCAGTCGACGTTAATATTCCCTCACTCACTTTCACCCTCAGTTGTGTTCCAGTTTTGATTTAATGTATATTTAAAACTACTTTTATGTTAAAAATTACAGAAAATGTCTTTAAAATTCGTTAATTTTAATATAAAATTATTCTCTTAATGTTAAAAATATAGTGTGTTCCTCGACAATTTTTTTTCTTGTTTTCCTTGCAGTTATTATTATTATTATTATGTATGGGTAAGATTTATAAAATAAATAGATATTATAATTTACAAAAAGGTGTAAAAAATCACTTTTTTTAGTATATAGTGTGTATGAATTTAAAATCTGTTTTGTGTAGTTTCTGAAATATATTCAAGGATGAACCTCTATATAACGCCTTTTCTACATAACGAACTTTTTTTCGGGATTTAGCGACTTCGTTATATAGAGGTCCGACTGTATTTAAGAAATGTATGCCATTTTTATAGATATAAAAATTGAAAAACAAAATGGAACCTCTATTTGAGGGTAACTCTATAAAAAAAAACTGTTTTTTAACAAAACGTTTTCAGATTTCTAGCCAGACTTCCATAAACTTTCTACTTCCAAATAACAATAATTTAAATTCTTGTAATATGGCTATCAAAAGTGATCACATTTTGAGAAGAATTTTTACGATTTTTTTTTTCAAGAATTTGCTGTCAAATTGAATTGCTCTCAGTTAAATAAATATAATCTCAGACCATCGAAAGTTAAAATGATTTTTTATTTGAACTATATTCTTTTTTTCCCCTCTGAAATGGAAATGCATTTTTATAAAAATGAAAGGGAAAAGAAAAAGAAAAGAAAACCTGACGAAGAATCTTAGTATGGAAATAAATCTTGAGTTAAGCAAAATTTTATTAAGATTTATTTATTATTAAATGTATTCTTAAGATACATATATATATAGACAGACAGATATAGATATATGAATGAAAAATATTATAAACATGTAAGAGAATAATCGATGGAATCATGATAGTGACGCGTTGAGTGGTGCAGCGTAATTGCAACAAACTGCATTTTTAATAAATATATTTCAGTATTTAATTTCAAAATCAAAATTATGAGGACTGATATCATTTGAATATAACTATTATAACTTCAGAGTTCACAAAAAATTTTTTTCATAAAAATTAATTTCAAAACTAGACTATTTTTATCTATATGAAATTAAAGATACTCGGATTTTAGTCTAAATTGAAGTAAAACACTTCAAAAAGCTGTAACAGTGATTGGCAAATATTTTTGCTTAGAAAACAGGGAAATGTACAAGGTCAAGTATTATGTCTATTCGTATGATGCATGATATCCTAAGGGTTTCTGTCACCAACACATTTGCAAGTTATCTGAAGATTTATTCCATTACATTGGTCGCTTATACCAGACGATTTCTGATTTCTCCTATAAGTACAATTTTTTCAGACTTTTTTCAGTTATTTTAAGCACGCGTATATTGTTTTCATTTAGTTTAAATCTAATTTAATGTCCCCCACTTCATTTGGATATAATTGTTTTCATTTTCATTTACTCTGTAAAAAGAAATCTTGATACAGAAATGAAAATATTATACACTCAACTCTTTATTAAACACCTTTTTACGCAAATTTATAATTGCAAGCGCGTGATTAAAAAACTTTTCCTTTTTGGGAAAACTTGATCTTATATGACTTCTAAGTCATTGCCTTATATGTAAGTA
Organism: Trichonephila clavipes; assembly: GCA_019973935.1. Taxonomy (NCBI): domain Eukaryota; kingdom Metazoa; phylum Arthropoda; class Arachnida; order Araneae; family Nephilidae; genus Trichonephila; species Trichonephila clavipes. The sequence goes on along the minus strand of BMAU01007031.1, from coordinate 141,791 downwards.
AGTAAACTAAATCATAAAGGGAGATTCCCCTAATTCAATAACTCTTATATATTTTGTTTGACACTTAACTAACTTTAGCATGACGTTAATCAGCCATACATAATGCTATGTATAGTATTTAAGCCTTAATGGTCTTAATGATTGGAAAAAGACACATTTTTATTAAAAAAAAATCTGTTTAGCTTTAAAAGGTTGGTAAAATTTTACCCCTGATAACATTTTACAAAATCGCAAAAGTTACAAAGACTTGTCTTGAACTGTCTCCCGATTAGCGAAGGTCTAGATTAGAACAATCATAACTCATTTATTCATATTTTAATTTTTTCCATTCTTTATTTTCATTTAACATTTTTTTTTACTTACGTTACGTAATTTCACCCTAGAATTAAATACTTCTATATTTTAAGTACTACTGTTAAATAAAATTGTAAAGTATATAACCCTCGCATGCCTATCTGAACTCTTACAGTTTGTAGCATTTTTTACACAGCTTTTTTGCGCTAAATATAGTTTATTACTTCATCTTGAACGATTTTTGTGTAACGTACAACGTCTTGGAATTCCCAATTTTACTATGGGAAATTTATTATTTTTTTTTTACTTCAGAGGAACGTATCTACCATCCACACAAACAAGTTTAATGTATAGGGCTAAGAATGCAATACCTTCCTTACACAAATTGCGTCTTTGAATATTTGATATTGCGTATATGAATTCGTTAATTATCCGAAGAATAACAAGACCAACTCCGGTCATTAAATCAGTGAGCGTTACTGTCGATGATGAACGAGTTGTGTGCCAGAGTTTTCAGTCAATATTTCAACAAGGATCGTTTTGTGGACTTAGAGATGAAATGTTGCATATGTTTAAAGCTGACGCGGAAGCTAATAAAATGAAGTGCCACTCAGATGTCTTCCTTTTCTGCTGCCAATAGTTTTCATATAAATCTGAAACCAGTGAAATCAACTAACTATTCCCAATCCTTCATCTTCATTGGAGGTTTTCTTCTTTTTCCAATGTCCCAAAAATATAGTCAATAAGAATACCTCCCCCACAAAATGAAGCTACTTAAATGTATGAAAGTTTTTTTCACCAACTTTCCAAATATCTCAAAAATATATTGTAAAGACTTTTACTGAAAAGACATTTTTGAAAATTTCCTCCTTTTTTATTTTCCCTCTTATTAGTCTAAGAAAAATCAGTGTTCGTGCCTTTATGAATAGGAATCCTTGTAAAGCTTTTGTTTCTATTAGTGCAGTGTGGAAGCAGTAGCTGAGTAGTGGTCAGGTTAGTGATTTTGTGGCCGGCGTTCGTTGGTTCTCCCGTCATTAGTGTCATTAGTTCAAATGCTTGTGCTACTGAAGATATGCAGTGAAGAGGAGCCGATTCACTTTTGAAATGCATCGAGGCTCAAAGATTTCAGGTTGACGTGGTGCGGTAGCTTGGAGAATGATATCCTATCCATGCATTTCCCTAGTTAGTTGACCATGATCCGTTGCCAGTAGCCCTCGTGTAGCTTTAAAGCGCTACGTTAATAACCAATCAACCTGTGTGAGTGGACATAATTCTCCGAAACTAACAAATTAATTTAGCGTTTGTTAATGATTAATTGTTTATCAACATCGTGCATAGGAATAAAACGAGGGGGTTTTTGTTTACTGACCTCGTAATTTTGAATTCCGTTCAAGTGACGAAGACAACTTAGCTGAAGTCTCACTATCGAAACTTCCTACCCTTTCTAACGTGAGGACTATAAACTGGTGTAAATTTAAGGTTTCCAGCTCACGATTCGAAAAAATAACTCCCGTTTTGAGATTACAATGATGAACAAATAGGTGTGCCGTACCCGCCCTTTGTTGATAGAAACGGGTGTTTGAGTATTAAAGTAATATAATGATTAAAATTAGACTAGAAAAAAAAAACTAGATAAGAGGTGTTTAAATGTCCAATAACTTTCTTTAGGTTCGTCCCTCTCGGAAATAACCCCAACTGTAAAATCTTCTTTCGAAGCACTACAGCCGGATATCGGTTAAGGTTGTTTCAGTCAGCTTAGACAATCTTAACCTATGTAATTCTAAACTCTTCCATCGGTTAACTCCGAAGTCCTTCAACCACTTTTCTACTTTATTCATCCACCTTGTTCTCGATCTTCCTCTTTTCCTCTGGATTTTAGAAAGCTATTTTCTGTACAGGAGTTTCATCGCTATATCGAAATACACGTCAGAGCCATCTCATTTGGGAATTCTTGATCCCTTTGACTATGTTGGCTTCTCAGCGATATCTAATAAATACAATTTTTGCTTAGCAATTAGCTTCTTGTTTAAGACCTATCGTACATTGAAAGGTATTTACCGTTTTACATTAAAATGAGACCACGAATAAAAATACTAATATCTTATGGGAGTGAGTGTTTATTAAGGCTGTATTCGGTATATAAGTACGAAAACTTGAACCAAACGCGAAGCACATTTTCAGACAGAAAAATGTCTCAATTTCCATGGAAATTTTGGCAATATTATAACTCATACCTCTGTTAACAATATTGTGTTTTTAAAAATTTCAATTTATTCCAGGAATATTTTCTGTTCGTTTTAATACGTGAAGTCATAGCCCATTTAACATTACGGTATTGGAGAAAAAACATGAAACACATTTTATACCAGAAAAAAATTAATCGACTCGGTTAAAAATGTGAAGTATGGTAAAATATACTGCTCTTTAAAAGATAGTGAAGCCAGACTATCAAATTAATTTTTCATTTTTTATATCTAAAAAAATGTTCGAAATTCGGTTCCTATTCTTTAACATTGACCGAAAACAGCCTTAACGCTGCTCTATAAAACGGTATAAGGATTATTAGCGACCGACTCACGTCACTTGACCATGGTTCAAAATAACGTGGTCCGTCGCCGAAAGCTCTCGTGTAGCTGAACAGTGTCACGTTAATATTCACTCACTCACTCACTTGGAGAGCGACCTCGATTTTGAGTGGTTAAGTAATGAAAACGACGCCTGATCTGATAACCCCTCTCCAAACTATGACACCAAACGAAAGAAATAACTTTTGAGCCACGATAGTTTTAACGTGGAATAGCGCCTCTACACGGCGAATATCCACTACCAATAAAGTTCAAAATCACGATACTCATGCCACGAACTTGTGACCACCACCACCCTGAGGCTACTGAGAACCCATCAGTATCTGGGAAATAAAAGTGAGAAATTTCATTATATAGTGTAATGTGGATGAGTGTGAAATATATGTTTCAGTACCAATGCCCTCCATCCAAGTGTGTTATTATAATAAATTTGCTAAATCAGTGTTTCTCAAACTGTGGGGGGGATCCCCCCTAGGGGGCGCGAGTATAATTAAACACCTAAAACAAAAGATTATCCATTCAGTAATTCAATAAATTTTAAATAAACAAAACAAAATGCATTCCAACATAATACAAAAAATAAAATACTCATTTACACTGATATAATACACTTATAAATGTCAGTACTACACAATGTGTTTCATAATTAATGTAATAGTACTAAGTTAAAAACTTTTCACACATAATTATCAGTGATCCCCCATGGGCATGTTATAAATTATATACAAAATTTAATACATTTCTTGATAATCTGTACGGTTTATAATTAAAGTCGTATTGTATAGATTTACGTCAAAATATATTATTTTATTTAATTCCATACATTGTTATTGTATGGAGGGGGGCGAAGAAAATTATGATTGAAAATTGGGTCGCAAGTATAAAAAGCTTGAAAAGAACTGTGCTAAATAATTAAGAAATAGATCATTGAAAACATTATAATAATGAAGCGTGTAATATGATTGCATTCATTAATAGTATCTAATAACATACTTTCTAAAATTACATAAAAATGCATTTTTAATATTTAATTCTCCATATCCCGTTCAGGACCATGGTCACATATATGTGATCACGTGTTTTTCTCTCCACGGCCCACGGTATCATATATGTGATTGAGCTTTCCCTCCTCGTAGGCCCATGATCACACCGGTGTGATCAGAGTTAGGAACGTTTTTACATTAATTTTTTCAAGCACTAGATGGCGGTTAAAAACCGTTTTTCTCGAATAATGTTTTATAATTCGTTGAACTTGAATATGTGCTTTAGGCTCCATGTTTTTTTCTTAATTAGATCCGAGATATTTATGAATATAAGCAATTGCACGTGTTTAAGTTTTTCGAGAGAATCATACATTTAAGGGTTCGTGGTCTATTGCTCTATGGATTTCTGTTTATATTTTGAATAAGTTGGTTTAGTTTCCTAATATTTCCTGTATTCATATGCAAAAGTATAGGATTTTTGTCATTGTTTTTGAAAGTGTATGTATTTTTTTTTATTAAAATGAAAACTTTTTCCTTAAAACTCACAATTGTATTTTTAAATGTAGCGAAAAATTTTGTAATCCATGCTCAAATATTATAAATGTTAGTTAGTAAATTGTAAGTTTTAACGTATTGATTGCATTTAAAATTTTATATGAAGTTTTAAGGGAAATTCACCGGCACCGTGCGTGCGTATTCTCTCCGAACGTACTGGCCTGGAGAAGCGCTTCTTTCTCCTTCCGCTGGTCTTGAAGGGGATATAAGACAATCAAAACAGGAATAATTTCAGATAAATGTCCGATTGATTGCTGTATGAAATATTTTCTATGCTGAAAATAAGTTTAAAATTACATAGCAAGGGTAATATTTTTTTAATTTTAAATTTTTATCAAAGAACTCCATTCTTTCATAAATCTATTCATGTATCAGATTTTCATTTGAATTATGCACAAATATATGTAAACTTAATGATGTCATATGTTTTTGACTTACGTTTAATTTCCCTAATATATTTTAATTTAAATACATTTTATTTTTCAAAAATTTAATTTAAATCTAGTAAGCAGATAGTGATAAATAATAAACATTTAACGTTTAAGCAGGATAAATTTATCAGATTTGTAACTTAAAATTTACTTATCACATTTCATGAATCCTTTAGATTCTATGTAAGCTCTACACTAGGGGTGGCGAACCAGGGGCACGCGTGCCATTGATGGCACGTGACACAATATTTTTGGCATGCCAGTGATCAAAATGGTTTGTATTTTAATTCAAAATTTCAAAGTTCACTATGAAGTATTACAAACAAACGCGTGTAATTGGTCACGGTGCGGCTGGGAGCACACTTGTTTGTTATTGTCTTTCATTAGTTACGTCGTAGACTACAATTGCTTATGATGTAAAGTCTGCCTACGCATAGCATAGTCTATTTCATTGACAAAGCTATATTTCATAATTTATTTGTGCTATATTTACGATTTTTAACTATTATTTAACATGGCTAATTCAGCAAAAGAAAAAAAAAGCAAGATAGTAAGTGTAACAGGGAATTTTAAATTTGGTGGACCCCGAGAAACATGTTACTATATTATTATAAGCGACCAAGCGGTGTGTGTTTTATGTTCTGTAATAAATGCACGTGGAACATCGTTCGTAAAACGATATTTTGAAACGAATCACAAATCAAAGAGTGAGCTACAGCCAAAATAATTAATTGCTTAGAAAACGTTTGGCAGAGGACTCCAATTCAGCATGTATTCTACGAAAAGTAACTCCTTACAATCCTAATAAAAGTTACTGTCATCGAATCTGAAGCAACAGAAGTCACACTAATGTTACTTTAATTTGAATTAAACGTATAGCTAAAACATTTATAGCTATACAGCGCAAAAGGTATTTTTCGTAGTAAATAAAGTTTTGTGTTGTTAGTACTTAGTTTTAATATTTTCCCAATAATTACAAGTCAAAATTATTTGACGGCACGTCTATACCGCATTAAAAACTTCTTTAGAAGAAATGGCACGTTGATCCAAAGAGGTTCTCCACCCCTGCTCTACATAAACAACTAAAGCGTAAATTGGTTTATCATGTTGTTACTTAGAATCTGTTATTTTTATTTAAGAAATAAGTTATTAGGATCAAAAGAAACTTTCAAAAGCATTTTAAGCAAAAAGATCTTTTTTTTTTTTCAATTCTAATGTTCTTTCAAAAAATATTTTTAATTAGCAACTCGAAAAAGTACTTGTGAAATCATAATTAAACATGAATTACTTTAGTTCTCGAAATTTATTTTCTAAGTGTGATGCGGTAAATATTTCTCTTGCATACCAAAATAAAAAAAAAATGTTAACACGTTTACTTTATTTATTTTAAGTAATAAAGAAAGAGAGAAAAATATCTTAAAAATGTATACTTTTGCAATGTAATAGAATAATATTTAAATTATTTTAGCACTTGAACTTCACCACATATATAACACGTTTCCAGCCCACCCTCATATAGGGTTACCCAAAAATATGTATTCAGATACTTATACAGCAATACTTTTATTACAGGTTTAATTACATACGTGTAACTGCATATTTAATCCCGAAGGTACTCAAAATGTCCACCTTCGGTGTTTATGCATTCCTACAACCTGTCTCCGAAACACTTGCGCACAGTATGACACGAATTCCACTTAGAACAAATTTCCTTAAACGCATCGTCGATGAAATTCTTCAACTGTCGTACTGTGACGGGTTTTCTAGAGAATAAACCTTATCCTTTACAACTCTCCAGAAAAAGCGGTCTATTGGAGATAAGTCCGGGGAACATGATGACCACTCAATGTTCACATGTCTTCCAATCCAATTATGCGGGAATATCTGAACCAGGTATTAGCGAATCATGAAAGAATAATGCGATGGGGTCCCGTCCTGTTGAAAGAAAAATTCCGGGGAGTTGGGCCGTGCTTACTGCTGTAGTACCACAGCTTCAATCAACATGTCCAGATACCAAGGGTCATCAACGGTTCCATAAAAAAGACAAGGCCCACGACACCACCGCAGGATATGCCACCCCACACTGTACTCTAACGTCTGGCTGATTCAATTGTGTAGTCAGAATCACATATGGATTTTCATCGGCCCAGTACACAGAATTATGTCTGTTGACATGACCAGACAATTTAAAACAGGTTTCATCTGTCTACACGATTTTCGAAAGCTAGTTAGGTTGTTCAGTTAGTTTATTGAGCATTATCTCACAGAACTGTAGTCTGTGATCTGAATCGTCCTAGAGAAGGCCCTGTGCAGCAGTCTGGGCGGGAAGCGGTACTGTTTAAAGTGCATCAGACGTTATAATAATGTCCTCAGAATACCCAGTATCCGAGCCCTTAACGTGTGGACTTCTTTGGACTGTTAACGAATGTAAGGGCTACCTTCACCTCATTTTCCTGTGTCAACGTTGTGCGTGGTCGTCCAGATTTCGGTGCATTATCGCAGGAACTTGTGATCTCAAATCTTTTTCTGATGCGGTAAATAGTAAGAAGTGATGGTGCGTGCAAATTAAATACATTTTCCCATATCCTACGAACGGTCTCTGCATTTTAGTACTTTCTGTAGGTCTTAAGGATCCACCATCGGTGCTCCTCGCTCAGATTTCCAGCTATGGTTTATACTAGAAACAAAAGAAACGACTAAGTCAGTTATGTATATGTAAGAGTTTACCTACCTTTGGACCACGCTGTTTATACAAACATGCATGCATACATACAGACATACATATATACACTCAGGAACATTGAAAATAGCAACCCAAGAAGAAAGCATCGGATTGACATGAAATTTAATACACATTATGACACATAAGAGAGATTCCCTTGATCTCAAAAACAAAACAATTAAACGAATACAGGGTGTGCAACGACACAAACACTGGACAACTTCAATAGCGCGTTGTACAACCTCCAGCTGCAATACATGCCACCACACGGTCCAGCATTGAGTTGATTAGACAACTTATGTTGTCCTTAGGCAGATGGGCCCACACATTTTGAACAGCCAACTCTAAATCATGTACAGAGTGACACGATGGCATCTGCAGTTTTAGCTGATCCCACACGTGCTCTACAGGGGACAAATCGGGGGAGCAGGCTGGCCATGGAAGAGTCCAAAAATGACGTAAGAAGACTTGAGCAACTCTTGCTGTATGCAGACGAGCATTATCTTGCTGGAAAATTGCCCCTGGGAGACCATTTAGGAAAGGTCGGAAATGGGGTCGAAAAATATCATCAACGTAACGTTGGCCCGTTAATGTTACACACATCACAATTAAAATGGACCGGCTATCATAGGCTATGGCCCCCAGACCATTACACGAGCTGTGCGGGCAGTGTGACGTAGAACATTGTGTGGGGAATTGTACCGCTCACCAGGGTGCCTCCACACCCGTGCACGGTTATCATCTGTCCCCAAAACAAACCTGGATTCATCACTAAACACAACCTTTTACCAATTAGTGACATTCTACATTGATCTGGCTTGGCACCACTGTAGACGCAGTTGCCGATGTTCCGGTGTTAAAGGGAGTGCACGGAAAGGGCACTTGGATTTAAGATTTGCTTCTGCAAGGTAGCTGGAAATTGTTTGTGGAACAATTGCTATGCCTACGTCTGCTCGTATCGTTGAACGAGTCACTGTGGGGTCCACAAGTGCTTGCCGCACGATCCTTCGAACCTCTCTCCTCGTGGTCTTCCTGGTCGCTCCAGACCCGGGTTTCCGCGCGTGGGTACCTTCTCGTGTTCACTGCTCCCAACAATTTCTAACGACACACTCCGAACGATCCACTTGGCCAGCAACACGGTGCGTTGACCAGCCTGCAGCTTTCATCCCGATGATTAGGCCTCTCTCAAACTCGCTTAACTGTGAGAAATGTCTTCTAGCACGTTTACCTGGCATGTTTCACTTACCAAAGTCTTTCTACAATCAGCGGGTAATCGTCACGTTTATGAATCTTCGAATTTGCGCTGGCTTACATAGCACCATCTTCCGCTTGCAGCACCACCTCGGCATGTATGAGCATGCGTATTGGCACAAAACTTGGATCATTTGCATATCACATTACGCTGTACTTATTTGCAAAGTTTCGCGTTTGTACTTAGCTTCCTTCTTGGGTCGCTATTTTCAATGTTTCTAAGTATACATATATACATTCAAAATTTGTGTAGACAATATTTTTGTTTTTAGATAACCTTTCGTTCTTTTTATAGTGCACAAGAAAACATTTCAAATAAAAATGTGCGTTTATATTTTAGAAATTCTAACATTTTTTTCTCTGTATGCTGTATCAAAATAAAAATACATTTGTTTAATAAATTGTGCGAAAACAGACCACTTGAGATGTTTTGAAGTAAGAAATTTGAATTTTGTTGAATTAACATTGAATTTTTCGAAAGTTTATAAATTTTGTTACAAATTTTTTCAGTTCAAAATAGTCAAATATGTTCATTTGAAAATTTTATTTAGAATTGAAGCTTGTTGTGCGTAAATATTGATATTATCAAGTACTTAATTTCAGTACATATTTTTGAGCAGATTAACTCTTCCTAGATAAATATGTTATTAAAAGTCATTTTGCATAAGAAATAAAATAAAAAAAAACATATGTCTAGATCATTTAAGCCTTTAAGATTTAAATTAAATGGAATTGAGATATCAGCATTGTTTTCAGTGTTTTGCACCTTTTTGTTTTGTTTAATTTAGTTAGAATTTAAACCTACTTATCTTGTTTACCAATAATCCCAAATTCTCTCATTTTTTATTTGATGGGAACTCATTGCAAAATAAATGTTTGTTATTTCTCAATACGATGGAAGTTTACGAAACGTTTTCGAAATTCCTTTGAGAAAGCCGATATGAACTTTTTTAAAGTCTGAAAAAAATGTCGACACTAAATCTAACTACCTGTCATTAAAAATAATACCGATAGATATATAAATTCAATGAAAGATTATATTTCAGTGCCCATTGTCAATTCATACATTTTTATGGAATAAATAAAATTCCAACCATTAAAAAATACATTACACGCTTCGTGTATTGTGTTGAAATGATAATATCTTGAAATTTAAAGAATAAGGAATCTTGGAAAACGTTCATCCATAAAAAACAAAAATAAAAGTTTGAATTTAGGGATTGTACGCTTCTGCATGGGTATGTATGTGAAAGGGAAAAAACAATTATATACTTCCACCTGTTTTTTAGAATCTTTTTCCCAGATATATCTCTAAAATAATATTTTCGTTGAACTCTCATGTGTAAAATAAATAGACATAGTACAATGCTTACGAGCAATAAGATGGTTAAGAGTATAAATTTGTGTCGTCAACATTTATTCTGCCATAAGAATATAGTATTATTTTACAGTATTACACACAAGCAAAAATTCACTGATATTTAAAATTTTTTTCTTAAAGAATAAAATGTAGAAATTCCGCTTTATTTTAATAGTTATTTTTAGCTGAGAAAGTTTGTAAGACAACAAATAGGTGTATTTCTTTTAAATTTAAAGCATTTAGGCAATAGTGAGGATTATTTATAAGTTGGAATTAAAGTTAATTACTGAATTTAATAAATAAAATTTAATTTAATTTGATTTATTATAATAAAGAACAACATATCTTTAAAAAATCTTAGGTATTGTGGTTTAATAACTTAGAAGATAATCATTCATTTAATACTTTTATAACATATTGGCAAAATATGATAAGGTTCTACTATAACAGGATAATTGCAACATATTTCATTCATAGAGTTAATTATTATAATAATGTTATGTAATTTAAATCTTTTCATTACTTAATTCTTTGAACAAAATTTTATTTTCTATCACATTATGTTTAATGCCGGATTGTTTTCTTTCAAAAAGTAAAGACATAACTATATGGGAGTTATCTTGTTTTGTTTTTTAACCCCTTAACTGCTGATTAAAATCAGTGAGATTCTCTCCTCAGGGCACCGTTTTTTTTACGTAAGAAGTATTGGAAGGGGAAAGAAAAGCAAAAGTAAGTAAATTTTTCTCTACAATAAGTAAATCTTCCGCAAATGCTGTTAAGACCATTTTATTGCATTCCAAAGCCTTCTAAATAGGTTTACTGATAACAGCGCAAAGAAAAAATTCGTACTTTTGAAGGTCGGATATGTACGTCCTGGGTACTTAACGCGTTCGTTGAGCAAGTTGGATACATATACCGGCGGCATTTAAAGAGTTCTGTGGTCTCTTCACAACTTCATTTTAAATGAAAAAAATATTACAGGATTTTAAGAGAGTAAATTCGTTAAGAGAGGAAATAAAGAATTGAGTATTGAAAAATTATAAATAAAATAGACACAATAGCCAATAGCGAGCACACTATAAAAAATCTAAAATTAATACTTTGTCAGCAAGTAAGATGTGATTTCCTTTCAGGGTAAAATATATAAATGCATAAATTAAAAATTTAACAAAAGTAAATTTATAACTTTTTTTTTTCAAATTTTTAATCGGAAAAGAAATACTAGTACACTGGACGACAAATAATATTCTACAAAGAGGAAAGGAAAATGTTTTCAATCGGGCATAAGACAATCGTTAAAATATTACATCTATGCATTAAAAGAAATATTTTGAGAAAAATAGTGTGACAATTATATATGTTGCTCATTTTTAAAAGGATGATATACATGAAGCATTTTATTTTTCATCTATTTATCATACCATTCCGTGCTCTTTGAAAATACACATACATGCACACATATGCATATATATACACACATACACAGAAGCATATGGTATATATATATATATATATATATATATATATGTTCCTAGTTAATTTTCTGACAATTCATAATTGCATTAAAACATAAGCAAGGCCTTTAGAGAATAAATTGTCCTGAATAATATGCCGAATTATTCAAATATAATTGCATATAAATAATCTAAATGTAATCTCATACACATGTGGAATTTTTTATTACATCTGTCTTCCTACGCAATACAGCTAATTACTTCCAAAATAACTAAATGACTGTTACTTTTAAGAAATCTGACTAATTCTGTGAGAAGTAAACCAATTATTAACTAGAGTCATTGATAAGGGCTGAAAATGACGTCTGACAATACGTTACGGAATACAATTAAAATTCTCCAAAATTCCCAGTATACTTAGGAAAGTAATCTCTCTTCCCCATGGAGTAACGTCTAACCATATTGACACGATACTTCCGTTCGGAACTCGGATGAAACAAATAAGCTTACATTATGGCTACTTAAACGAACTACTTTTGATAAATATACCTTTAATCAAAGAATATAGAAAAGATATGCTGTATTGTATTTTAAGTAAAAATAAATATGGAATTACTGATAATTATATATATATATATATAAATATATATATATATATATATATATATAATATATATAAATAAATATATATATATGTATATATATATATATATATATAAAATATATATATATATAAATATATATAAATATAAATATATATATATATATATATATATATATATATATATAAATATATATAAATATAAATATATATATATATATATATATAAATATATATATATATAAATATATATAAATATAAATATATATATATATATATAGAGAGAGAGAGAGAGAGAGAGAGTTTAATTGTACATGACACTTGTATATGTAATATTTTATAATTGTGTTTTTTCCTGAAAATCCCACATTATCTTTCTGCATATTCAATAAAACCTGTTTTTGTGTGGTAGATAGGAACCGCATAAAAAAATCGTACAACAAATATTCGAACATTTCATAAACTCTTACATATAACAAACAATTTTGTCAGAATTCTACAGACAACTTTTTTTTGCGGATGAGAGGGACCACATAAAGAAAAAGTCGCACTTATAAAATACGCAAATTAATAATGGAATTAATAATGAAATTTATAAGAAAGTACTTCCATAACAAAATAAATAATTAAATTACACGTGGAAACATTTAGTATTTCAAAATATACAGAGTGAAGTTTTCAAAATGCTCATACAGAATTCCCTATTACTAATCGCATTCCAAAGTGCTTATCTTCCTGCGATGGATAAAGCCGAAATCTCTTTTGTCACTTGAAGATAAAATTTCAATTGATTTATTTTTTGGCACCATAAAGTTAGACACAATTTTTTGTGACGAAGGTCGGTTGGTCAATTGCTTGTAAATGTCACAATAACCAAATATGTATGATCGAAGTTCTTTTTGAAATTTCATACTTCTTTCTTAACTGGTATCTATTTTAATAAAATGCTTTTCTAATTTGTTGGAAAGCTGTCTCCCTGCATAAATACTGTCCGCTCTCAAAAAACCCGGTTCTTTTCCATCTTCATAATCCATCAAATTATTGATAATGTCACTGTCATTGAAAGTTTTGACTTCAGTCAAGCGCGGCCTGTAGGCGCGTTGAGAGAAAAAACTGAATGTGCATTGTCAGGAGACTGTACATAATAAATGAACAGAGCATCTTGAAGTGCACTAATGTACATTGCAGTGGCGTAACGTACACCCCTGCAACCACTGCCTCTTAGTGGGACAGGACCCTAGGGGGCCCAAGGCCTGACTCACACCAAGTAAGTGTTTACCAAATTTATAAAATATTAATGTCCAAACCTGACTTCTCAAGGGGGGGCCTAACATTCTCCGTCGCCACTGGTACATTGATAGAAATCATTAAAATGGCGCTGAAATTAATGTATCGCATAAATAATATCGTACAGAAGAATAGCACAAAAATAAAATAAAATAAAGAAGGACCACGCAAAAAAAGATTATACTGTATATATATACTCGTAATATATACATATACTCCATGTTTCTTTGGAAAAGAGAAAAGTGTAAAATGAACCCGTAAAATGAAGCATAATTAATATTTAGGGATGTGCAATATTTGAAGAATTATTATAGATAAATTTAGATAAGTTTGTAAATTTGCTCTCACAGTAAGAGAAAAATAATTTAGAAAGACAGTCTTTATTCTCACTTAAAACAAACAAGTATGCGTTATTTTGATTGTTTAATAAACTCACATTATTAATGTTTAAAATATATTAAATTAAAAACAAGTACCTCTTATAGGGAAAATTTTCCTTGATAATATTAGTTGCATATAATTTTCTATTGTTTCTTCTACAAGTATCAATACATTTCTTAAAATATTACGAGTTTGCTTTTATAATGAAATTTTTCAGAAGTCTTGACTGACTGAATGATTTGCTTTCCATTGTCGATTGATAAATCACTTGATATGAAATCCCACTCTCCAAACTTCCCGATAAACTTAATTGAAGAGTTTGAGCTTCTCGACAGTTCAATCTACATCAAATTGTTACATGAAAAGTCTTTATTCTGTATAATGGATCTTTGGTAGCAATCAAGTATAAATTTAATGCACATGTAAGAAACTAATAACAATTTAATACTGGTAATTTAACATTTTTTTTCCATTTTAATCATCGGAAAATTTCATTATATCTTTTTAAGTGATGTGTCGTAAAACCATTCACAACTTTATTTAGCTCAATGTGTACAACGGATGAACTTTAGTGATACTGGAAGGAAATTAAAAACTCAATTCATAATAAATCAAATATAACGTTCATAAAAAAACCCACCTCATTACTTTAGGTGGAACAGTTTTTAAATCAAAGCTTACAATAGTGAATCGTCTATTTTTGTTTGCTTTTTAATATTAACAAACAAATTTTTAATCTTGCTAAATGATGTATTACAAGGAATTTTATGTGTGAATCAAGGCTTTTATCACTTCAAATTTTGATTTTTCTTTCATTTACTCTTTCCCCTCTTATTTTTATTAAATTACGTGTCAATTTCCTTAACATTTTAATAGTAAATCATATTTCTATATATTTAATTTCTTTCTATTATTTCATTTTAAAGAATGTTTTTTATACATAGGTATTTTAAGAGAATAAAAAAACTATGAGAGATGATTTTTCGGTAAGTTAAGAATTTTTTAAACATATATACTTTTAGATATTCCGCTTACTTGTAGTAATACACCGAAACTAGAGTGGAGGACCGTTGAAAACTTAGATTTTTACAAGTCGGAAATGAAACTTACAAATAAATATAGTAAAAAAATATATTTGTTGATAAATTGATAAGGCTTTTAACATATTAAAAAAATAGTATTAGCCCTACTTAAGCAATTTCATGCAAAATATTTTTGATAAATAAAAGTAAATTAATAAAACTATTCAAATAATAAAAATAAAAAAATATAAATTGCATTGCAAATTAATAAAAATAAAGCTCATTTCAAATGAAAATCCCGTTTTATAAACATAAATGTGACAACGTGTTCCTGAAAGCAAGAAATTCTAATTTCAAATCTAGAAATAAATAAATTTTAATCATGTTTTTGAAAATAACCAATCATACCTTTATATCCTAATTTTTTTTTTCACTTTCGTTTTAATAGAACTTTCAAAACATGGATTTTTATGCCATTGCATTTTTATTTCGTTTTATAAATTTTGCACTTATTATTCTATAAAAAATTTCTTTTCTTAATATTTAAAAGACTCCATTTTATTTCATTAAATTTTATTCAGCAGTTGACGTCATTCGATTGTGATGCGTATGTTTAAAAGACCAAACATGGCCTTATTTTTATTACACGAAAATAATTTTAAATTAGATAGGAGATAATAAGTATACATATGATATATTTATATTATGTGTTTATAATAATCTGAAGAAGAAATTTATATACGTTAAGTTAAAAAAAATATTTTTATCAAGACTATATGAAAGTATCAAATTATTTAATTTAAGTACAATAGGTATTTCATTGGTTAAAAAAATTCAGTGTACAAATTTCAGATAATTTAAAATAAATAATAAATTTTCTTTGCTGAATAGAATCTTTAGCTTTTCCGATAGTATAATACACTGCTGGACAATTGCTAAGGACGGATAACACTATCATCCATAGCAACCACAAAATGAAAGGAAGCAAAATGTGGAAAATTAGAATAAGTGCGGGATATTAATAAGAAGTATGAGTATGCAAATTTTTTTTCCACGTCTGTTCATCACGTAATAATGTTCATAAGAGCTTTAAAGGTTTTGACGCGTGTGGACAGTTGTTGTTTCAAGTCAAAGTTTTACAGGAAAGATTTAATAGACGAACTTAAAATTTTTGGCATGTCTTCCGGACATCACATAGATGATTTTATGCGTGGCCGAATTATTGGAAAGATCGAAGAAGGGCGAAAAATAACAGATGTTGCCAGGGAGTTCGACATCACTCACAGCGTTGTTTAACGGCTGTGGAAGTCATTCAAAACTACTGGAATGTGTAGTAGACGGCACGGGGGAGGTCGTGTTAGAAGTACGATGCCTGCAGAAGACAGATATATCGTCCTATCAGCAAAAAGGAACATGCACACCACAGCTCAGCAGGTGGCAAATCAGTTTCTTGCGGCCTCAGGAAAGCATATCTCCCGAAAAACTGTTGCCAGACGTTTGAGGGGGGGAGGACTATACGCACGCATACCTGTTGTGTTTGTCCTATTGACCAGACAGCACCGTACAGCCCGTTTGCAATGGTGTCGTGAGCATCACAATTGGTCTGAACAGGACTGGGCATGCGTACTATTCTCAGAAGAGAGTAGGTTCAGTCTGTCATCGGTTTGTAGACGCCAACTGATCTGGCTCGAGAGTGGTACTGCTTATCGTCCAGAAAATATCCAGGGAAAGGACCAATATCCGACATGAAGTATCATGGTGTGGGCCGGCATCATGATCAATGGCCGCACGCGCCTACATGTAGTTGCGAATGGGACTATGACGGGCCAACGATACATTGATGAAGTTCTACTTCCTCATGTTCGTCTTTTCCGTGGTGCTGTCGGTGATAAATTTGTTTTTATGGACGACAACGCAACATGTCAACAAACACTCGCTGTCCAGGATTGTCTAGACAGCCAGGGTATTCAACGTCTCGTATGGCCAGCGCGTTCCCCAGATCTAAATCCCATTGAAAATGTGTGGGATGCTTTGGGGAGGCGAGTTGCTGGTCGAAACTATCCTCCGACAAACAAGAACACTCTCATCCGTGCACTCACAGAGGAATGGAGTAAATTGCCTCAACAGCTGCTGGATAATGTTGTGCAAAGTATGGTACGACGTGTGGAATGTTGCATCACACTCCACGGTGGACATATCCCGTACTGATACTTTTCTTTAAGGTTCCTGCTGACTTTTAGATGCATTATTCCATTTCTCCGTACGCAGATCAAATGAACATTTTGTTTTCTTTCAGATGGTTCACAGCTTTTGTACTTTCCAGAACAATAAATATTCTTTATTCTAATGTCTGAACAGTGTGACAACTATATTTTATCCTACTAGGCCTCATGCCTCGCTTAATGTTATGCTACATAGCAATTTGTGATCCGTCCTTAGCAATTGTCCAGCAGTGTATAAAGTGTACTGTATAAAATAGAACTGAAAGAGAAAAAAATATTGTTTTTTTTTCCTCTTTTTTTCACAAATGACATTTTAAAATAAATTCATTTTGTTCATATAAAAATATTTGTATATAAAATTAAAGGCTCAAAACAATCTAATTTTGGAACAATATGAAACAAGATTCCAAAACATGGGTTGAAAAATTAGATATAAATTTAATATTAATCCCTCTTTCTTGTAGCTAAAAAATAATATTTTTATACTATTTCAGTCAATATTATTTATTTCTCCTAACCAGATCTCGTTCAAAACTTTAAGAAAAATCAATGGAAATAATGAAAAAAAATTTTTGTATAACTCCAATTTATTTTTCCTCAGTAATCGATTTGAAGTTTTAAACATTTCCAATAAAACCTAGCAAAAATGAAGTGTGGTGGAGGAACAGAGTTTGTTAATTAATTTGTAACCTTACCGAATGAATGCATTTCTATTCAAATGAACTAAAAGAAAACATTTTATAAAGAAGAAGAAAAAACCTTCTCATTCAGTAACATTAAAAGAGTACAACTCAGCAGTTTGTTTGAAAATTTTTAATGATTTTATTCGAGGGGAAAGTGAGAGGAAATCAAAGATCTCAGTTAAGGATTTTCCTTTGTAGTTTGTTTCCTGCAGTTCTAAATTGAAATTGAAATAAAAAAACCTTATTAAAAGTTTTTCAGTTTTGTTAAATTAATTTTGACGTCAGAACGTTTCTTATGCAATAGGTATTATAAAGAAACAAAGCTGCCATTTGAACACTGAAAGATACGAGAATTTGACTGAACGCTTTAATGAAGCAATAAATAAAGACAGAATAATAACACTTCTGTAATATGTGTGTGCTTTTTTTCTGTTTTACTTGACTTTCAGAATATAGCGACAATTTTGATTAGAGGAAATTAATTTTTAAAGAAAGTATTTTTTTAAGTTCTCTGTCGCATATTTTGTTATATAAACAAAATGGATTTATTTTAAAAAGTTTTTTTTTCTTATAAAAGACAGATGGATATCAACCTTTTTCCTTTTCCACTCTGTTTTATATATGGTATTTTATATTACAACATCTGTTTATTAGATTAATTTAAATTGTCCCGTTAGAAGTTTTAATTTTTTTTTGTCAATTTCAATTAAAGTTTAAAATAAAAATACTTTACTCCATATATTCATCACAATATATTTTTTATACATTTCTCTTTTTTAAGTATTTTTTTATAAAAAGAAATTAATCAGCTTGGTTATTATTTACTCTTAGTGTATAATTTGTTTAAAACATGAGAAATTAAATAATAACTGATATCTTTAATAATATTAAAAATGAACAATGATATGGTATTATTCTAACTACAGTTACACTATTTGTATTGTTTCAAAAGTGCAAAAAATTTTCTTATAATTAAATTATTAAATAGAAATTCGCTCATTGTTTCATTACTAAAAAGAGAAAGAGAAATATATATCTCGATTTCAAGTAATTTGTAACCTATCTTCTGGAAGAGAAAATTTATAAAGGACTCACAAGATTGCTAATTCACTACCCAATTCCAGTCAGAGCCATCATGTAGATTAGTTAGTATCGCATCACGTTAAATTAAATGGAAAGTCAATATTCTCATAGAGCAGTGTTGAGCATTTCTAAGTCATTTGCTATCATATAGGTAGCATTTGCATTTAATCACATTTCTGAGCAATCTGATAGAGGTATCTACTCTTCTTAAAAGCCCTTTTAGCATTGATAACATAAAATAATGGCTATCGGTTTTAATTCTGTATAACCTCGCGTTGAATCGGATAAGATCTAGTATACCTGAAACGTATGTGAATAAATAAGTAAACTTTTTTAATTTATGCCATCTGAAGAACCTATTAGCGCACAGTGGAGTAAAATATATATTTTCGAGGTTTATGAATACAATTTATAAACTAGAAAGCAATGCTTAAGATAATTTTTACTAATTAATTAACTATAGGAATATTTTTTGAATCTGGTTTCAGGAATAGTGATATATATTGCGTAATTGATAATAAAATAAATATAAATGATTTACTGTAACCCTTTTTACACAGGAAGATTAAATCATACAATTAACTATAATTTTAATTGACCTTCAGCTTCCAGTTCTCTTCTGGTTTTCTCATTCAAAGAGATTTATTATTATTATATATATATATTATATATATATATATATATATATATATATATATAACATATATAATTTATTTCCTTAGCTTTTTTTTAATAGAACAAGTTTATAGGTAAAATAATATTTAAATTATGGTTTTTTAAAACTAAATATTTTCATACGATTGTTGTAATAAAAAAAGGACTCTCTGTTAACCACTGAAGAGTAATCATTTAGTTTTTTAAATAATTAATCTTAAGGCTGTTTACAAAGACGCGCGTGAAACATTCAAATGATTTACGTATTATAAATCAAGCTCTTTAACTAGTCCCTTTTGGCCGATGTAAGCATTTATTATGCATGAATGTATATGAATAACTATTGCACTATATTTATAGCAATATGTGCTCTAAATTGTTAAGCTTCAAAACAAATTTTAGAGGAAAAGTTTTAACTTATTACTAAAAAAGTGGTAGCTTATTTGCAGTATATAAATATATATATATATATATATATATATATATATATAGTTTCAAAAGTACATATGAATAACTTATTAATTTCTAGTTTACTTTCTTAAAGAGTTCGGGGCTTATACTAACTTTAAACTTCCAAGATTCTTTAAAGTACGCGAGTGTATTAATTAGTTTGAATTATGTAAATTTTTGAATTAATGTCTCACTGGAAGTGATACGATGAGTTTTTGTTACAAACATCCTAATTTTGAATTCCTTTCGATTGATTTGGACAGACTCTGGAGGTACACTTCAGTCCCCACATCACACCAACGTAATAACTTTAAGCTCTGACTCTGATTTTACATGCAGAAACCTCAGCTATGAATTTTTTGAAGTACGAGATTTGGACTCTCTATTCATCCGTTATGATTTCATTACTCTACCAAATAGGTTGACACGGCTTGTATTTGAGGGAAGACACAACTTACTAGCTAAGCAAACTATGTGACTCCTATTTTTATTGGCATTTTCTATTTAAAGATGATGCTTTTATTCTAAACTGTTTGTTTTCAGAAATATACATACATTACAAAAGTTACTTCTAGAGAATTATTTTCTGTTACATGACATTTATCCCAAGATATTACAAATATTAATGTTTTACAGGAAATACAAGGAATTAAATATACTATAATTGCTATGCATTGATTTTATGCTTTTTAGTCTTGATTTACATATCATGAACAACTGTATTTAAAATGTATTAAAATTCTGTACCACTGAAAAAAAAAGTATATTAAGATGAATATTTTCTTATTGAAGCAAAAATAAAGCTCAAAATGTGACTTTACACTTTCAATCAATTTCTTATCCGGATTTATTTTTTTTTATTAAATTTTATTAATTTATTCTTAGAAAACGGGAGAACATTTTATTTTATTCCTGTTAATAAGTAAAGAACAGTTTGCGGGAGACATTAAATATGCATTTCAAATATAATGAAAAAACCCAAACTATTTAAATTACAATATAGAAGTAAAATTTTGAAAATTCAGTTTGTCACACCGAAATTCGTAATTTTTCAGTTGTATGCATATATATATATATATATAATCAATTCTGATACATTTATAAATTTTGAAAAATTATTCATTTTTCGTGAGTATATAAAAATTAGTGACTTATTTTTCAACAGAGAAAAAGAGAAATGGAGATAATTTACAAAACAGGTTGTAAAAATAATTTCTTCAAAATTTAATACGGAGTCCTTGTACTTTCTTGATACTTTATCAAGTAATAATTTCTAATAAAATTAATAGTAAAATTCATTTTTATGAACCATGTAAATCAAGATATTAATCAAGTTGGCTTTAGAATGACATTTTCCTATAACCAAGTTTGAGAATTATGGTCTGTTGTGCCAAATGCCCCTTTGTTGCTCTATATTGCAAAGTTAATGAACTTCCCCTCACTTGAGAAGGAAATATGAACATGTCAGGAAGGAAATATGAACAATTTCAGAATGAATGAAATTGGATTGAAATATTTTGCATGTTACTTTCTAAGTTAGCGGGTATATTTAACTAGTATATTGTGGAATATCATTTGCTAGTATATTATGAAATTTACTAATTTTATCTTAAATACACCAATAACTTATCAGTGTATGAGTAGTCAAAAAGTGTGTTTTTTTGTAATTGCCTTTTTGTTTGTAATTTGTAATTGTGAAATATCTTGTTAAGAAGAAAGTTATTGTTTGATTTAAAATTTTATACACGCATTCAAATAAAAATACATTTGGGGCAACATAAACTTAATATTCCTGTTTTAGGAAATCTTATGCAGATGAGTTTATTTCTTTCACCGTGATTATATAAGGCTACAGTCTTTGGCTATGCCAGTGGCGTAACGAAGAATATTAGGACTCCCCTGCAAAGTAAGCTTTTGGGACCTAAGCCTGATATTACAAAGGATTGCAAAACCATAAAATTTCATATACATTGGGCCCCCTAGTGCCCTGCCCCCGTCCCCCACGATGCAGGGCTGTACGTTACGCCACTGGGCTATGCCTAATCACGCATTGAGTGAAATGAATCTTAACTCAGCTAAAAATTTAATTAAAAGCACTTTGAGACTTTTCTTTACTTATTCACATTAACATTATAAAAATAGCCTAGTGGTTAGAGCATAGAACTCCAAACCGGAAGGCCTGGGTTCGATGTCCGATGCCAACAA
The DNA here is from genome assembly GCA_019973935.1 of Trichonephila clavipes. Taxonomy (NCBI): domain Eukaryota; kingdom Metazoa; phylum Arthropoda; class Arachnida; order Araneae; family Nephilidae; genus Trichonephila; species Trichonephila clavipes. Next base: position 119,568 of record BMAU01007031.1, on the reverse strand, counting down.
ATACCCTCCGAGTACACACGGAGTACGTGCTCGTTAAATCAGTGGATCCGAAGTCTTGCAGGCTGAGTCACGAGTGCAGGAGGGACTGGAGAATATTTCCCTCCCCTTCAGTTCAATGCAGAAATTGTGGAGATGGAGATAGGTGGTGTCGCCATCTATCGTCTCTTCGGGGAATTTCACCGAGCTAAATCGTACTGTCACCTGTATGGTGCTCAAGGCCAACGACAGGCGTACTTCTAGCCCCTTGTCACGATGATTTTCGTGGGCCTCGATCTGACTACGTCAGACAGGTGGCATTAGTAACAACAACAACAGAATCCCCCAAAGTCTACGCAACTAACCACATGGATTCTGACTCTAATGGGTCTCTATTTCAGCCTGATACAAAAATCCGTGTAAAAACAATTCAGATAATATCATATATAATATATATCTCAAATATTTTCGTTGATCAAGTGTCTAAAGTTTTTTATGGTAAAATAGTTTGTCGTGAACGATCACAAAGGATGAAATGCTACGTATTTGATATAACCAGGAGGGATGCAGTTCACTGGTACAATCCTAGTAAATATCCTCATATGTCTCTTGGAAGATAGCTCCTTCAAAATAACTTATTGTTTGACATATTGCTGACGGCATTACTATGACTTCTAGCTATAGCACTGTTATTTAGCTCCACTTCACACAAATCCCTTTATATAGCATTTCATATCTGCATATCACGTTTCCTCTGTAAGAAGGTGGAAATTTAAACTTTCGATACTAAGCAAACTACTCCTAGAGAAAGCGAGAAACCTTGCGAGATAGCCCGTTTTAACATTTCACTTAGCTCATATGCTTTTATCAGTAAATCAGTAATAAGACGGTTTTCATAACTTAACTCAGTGGCGCAACAGCCCATGTGGGTCAAGGCTTATTGTGCAAAACTCAGTATACGTGACCTTGGGTCCTGAGATGCATGAGCAGATGTTCCGGGTAGATGGTCAGTTGGACATGAAACCTCCAGTGTTAAGTTCCCAAGCAAGCTTAGTGCTCCTTTATCCACCTACTTAAGGGACGAAAGTCTGAGTCAAACATGTCCAGTCCGAGGTTTGAACCCAGTGGCGTAAGGGAAAATTTTCGAGCCCCCCGGCAAAATCAGATTTTGAGCCGTAGCCGGATCTTAACGCAATCGGCATCGCTCAGGTTTTGGAGCCCCTAGAGTCCTGGGACCCCCGCGGTGCAGGGGTGCCGGAAGTGTACGTTACGCCACTGTTTGAACCTCGGACCTGTGGTGAGGAAGCGAGATGCACTAACCTCTCAGCCACTGGGCTTCAGGTTTTCATAGTAATGCCAATTAAGATGTTTCTGCTTGACACAACAATTACAAATTTTCTATTTAATGTTTAAAAAAAAGTAAAAAAAATATATATAGGGCCAACAATAAAATTATGTAAAAACAATTTATACAGATAATATAACAGTTTTTTACTAAATTACCCTTCCTACATAACATCGTAATAAGTCAAACCAGGCATTATTTACGACAGATGCATTGCAGTCAAGCAAACTTAATTAAAATCGAAACTAAGTTATCAAAACTCAGAAAATTGAACAGAAGTAACCAAAGAAACTTGTTGATGCAAATGGTAAAAATGTCAAAAATAAATAAATGAATAATCAAATAAGTTATGCATTTCCTTTTGATGAAGCCATAATCAGATTTCTTAACATCTAAGCAAATTTGGTCTTGCTCTTATAATTGAAATATTTTCTCGTGAAAAGTTTATTATCCTTACCTAAACACATCGTTTCTAAAAACATAAAAAATATTTTATTTTTCTTCAATGATTAACTGTTTACTGGGCAATAAGATTTGATTTAGAACACTTGAGACATTTCAAAATATTCCCCTTCCATGAGAAATTGACAGGAACTTCTAAGTGATGTCTCATCTCTTGTATTAAGCACTAATTTCTAGTAGTCACTTACAGTGACTAAGATGAACCCAACAAAAAAATGGAGAGAAAAAAGTGAAACTAACTGAATAGATTGCTAGGCCCTACATTCAAAGTTTTCTCACGTATCTCGAACAAACCTCAAGAGAAAAGTCTGCAGTGTTGAGAGGAGAAAAAATTCCCAAAAAATAAATAAAACCATGTGTACCACAGTGTTAAGATAGGCCCAGAGACGTGTACTGCATGTCTGAAAAGATCGAGCAATTGGTGTACCAAAGAACTAATAGAATTTGTTATGATGATAAAAATAAACCGAAAAAACTCGTTCTGTTAAAATAGAATGTTTTTATTTATACATTTTTTTCAAGATATCTGAGAAAAAGTTACTATCAGAGTTATTTATATGAATGGTTACTGTAGCTAAGGTAGGGAACGCGAACACATATTTTATTGATGCTAATTTAAAAGTGGGCGAAAATTGTCGTATTTCTCTTGTAAATTGGAAATATTGGGATATAGTAGCAACGAATAAAACTCCCATAATTAAGAATAGTGTTCCCCTACACCGAAAGCAAATGGACAGAAAGAAAGAAAATGATACATTGTGCATTCATTGCTACATATTGAATTTTTTTAGCAATTACACATCCATTTAAATATCTTTGTAAAGAAATATATTCAAGCGTTTTCTGAAATAAAAAATTATATTGTTATGGAAAAAACAGATTTATATTATGGATACAAAAAACTATGTATAATAAATCATCTATTTTAAATGGAAACGATTTTAATGACTTTCAGCTCTACAGTCACCATGAAAGCTTTCATAAAACATTCAAAAGATTTATTCATTAATTTCCTTTTATGATATAGATAGCAATCCACCGTTTGATATTTCCTATGTTTTTCATTAGGGGAATTTGGTTTTTAGGAAATGTAAAATTGTTACGTACTATGCAAAAAACTTTTCAAAAACATTTTTCCATAAAAATGAATGTATGAAATAGGATAACATGATGCTAATGAAAAACATGGCTTAAATAAAAATATTTAAACAAAACTCAATGATATTTTTATGTCTATTGTTAATGTTGTTCTTTCAATAAATTACTTGATTCTTTTTTAAAAAAAAAATTAAAAATTAGTTTTAGAAAAATGAAACTATGCAACAAGTATACTTTTATTAGCATTAGTTTGTATTCATATTACACGAAAGCTTAGAACGGAATTTACTCATAAGTAAAATTATTATATGATTAGCGTTAAGCATATTTCTTTTGAAATAATCACAATTTAAAATTGTTTGCTTGCATTATTACACTTATGAAATACATGATGCTTGTTTGAAAATTTCCAGAGTAGGTTTTTATATTTATATGCACACATTTGCCTATTTTAGCACATATTTATAATTACTAAATTTACTTTTAAATTCTAATAGAACTTTTGATTAAAATTAAATTTTAATTTCATTCTTTTTATTTCATATAAATATTTCTTAATTTTATTTTTTATTAAATGAACTAAAATTACTTGTAAACGCAGTAAAAGTGTCATTTAGGGATATCTGACACAATGAAGGCAAGCACGTAATGTTGTTAAAGAATTATATACTTTTTGCTGTTATTAAGCCATGATGCTCTCATGGTGCACCTTGAAATTTTATTCTCAATATTGATCAATTGTTGCAACACAGATTTTATGAATTTGTTCCGTGAACATTAAAACAAAAGTTAACAAATTTGCCTAAGAGTAAATTATGAAAATATTATTGTTCCTGAACAGGAACATGTTCTTATATTTTAAACAGGGTGTCAGTTAGCATTGATATTAACTAATTTAAATTTTATATCTGTTCATAATTTAGAAATGTTAAATTTTAACTGTTCAATTTAATTTTTGTCTTCCAGACTTTAAAAACTGTCCATTGTTTACCAAATATATACGTTGCAAATAAATTTATGTCCTTCAATTTTTAAAAACAGTATTGTTGGGAATTTTGTGTAAATAGTGTAAATAATTTGTATTTGGATGTTTAATGAATTTATATTACATTTATTTTATGTTAAAATTGTACTATTCACAAGCAATGTCACCCCTTACGTTATAATGGCGATTCAATGAGGACTTGGTGAAATCTTGGGGGTAGAGTCAAGTTGGCATCATTTTTGTCGATCAAAATGGCGACCAATTTGGTGACTTTGGAGACAATGTTCGCGAGTTTGGAACCCTCTGCATTCTTCTAGAAATTTGTGAAGATATTCACTAATGCCACGCTCTATGATACGAGTGGTTTTATTTCTGGATGTTTTTGCCGTGCCTATAAATAGAGATGCTCGCCGAAACGGAAGTCAGTATGATTTCAACCAGCGGGAAGTGAACATTGTTTTGACTAGCGATTAGCTTGGCTGTGCTTGTGAATAATTTTTTTACATACGTGTATTTTAAACACGGATAATTGTGTTTGATTTATGTTGAAGGTGTGGACACCTTCGGAGATTTACTTTGTGAATATTGATGCTAAATCCTGTATTTAAAGGATTGGATTTTTGTTAATAAATTCGCATTGCTCTTGAAGAAATGTTTATTTTCTTTGTTATTGTTTTGCATAAAATCCTCGAACACGGATCTACGTAACAGTATAATATAAAATATTTTTTGCGTAACTGCTGAATTATCGAAAATTAGGTCATTAGCTCAATTCTGATTCAGTCACTTGATTAATGGATGGATAATTAGCATCATATTCAGAAGAATCGCAAGGGTTATTAAGTGATTGACTTTGCCCTTTTGAACCACGGTCAAGCGACGAGGACAAATCTTAAAAACAGGCTCCCTACTCTCAAAACTTTATATCTCACCGCCATGAGAATAATGCTTCTCCATAAATTTAAGATGCATCAGCACTTCTACGTGAAGGGTCTAATATCGTCTAAGGTTCGTGCCTCCCACTCCATACAGAAACAATGAATTGGGTTCAATAATACTATACTTTGACGCTAAAGCTACAATACGACTTTACCTTCTTAAATACCACTAGCGTTTATAAATATCTGTCTCAGCCAAAGCGTTAATTGTCCCAGACGTATATATGTGACTTCCTGAAATACTATCTTTTCTGTGTACTGCTATTCATAAAATTATTTCGCAGGCTTTAGAATGCAATTTATTGACTTTGACAGTGTTTACGAAGGATTTACTAATTTCAAAGAGGATTTGCTTTAATTTATTCCCCCCAATATATCACATACGGGACTACCTGGAAAACGGTGGTCTTGAGGAGCGAATCACGTATCTTTCAATCGGCAGAAAAGGGATTAATTACAAACCGTACAAATTATCAAGATAAGTGTTAATTTTTGTACATAAGTTTATATATGACAAGGCCAGAGGGTCAATGGTAATTATTAAACTTGTTCTTAATGTAGTATTACTAAATGATACTGATACATTTATATGTGCATTAGATCATTGTAAATGCATATTTATTTCTTTTTATGTCAGAATATATTTTCTAGGTTGACTCACTTTCAGTAAACTATATATATAGAAAATTATCTTTTGTTTTTAACATTTCCATATGCTTGCACCACCCTAGTAGAGTTATCACGCCCATTCCCCCCTATATGGCGCTCTCCGCAGTTTGAGAAAAGCTGAGTTAAAGTGATAGTTGAACTTTTAATTCGAATTAGGTTTTGAACTCTTAAGTGATGTATTATAAAATAATTGAGTGATTCTAGTTCAGTTATGGAAATCGTAAGCTGACCTTGAGCTAAGACTCCCTCAGTGTGGTTTCATATAGAAACATTTATCTAAACCAATATATTGCAATTTAAGGCTTTTTTGCATTTTAATGATAAAAAAAGTCATTTGAAAAATTCAGTGTCATGATTTTTTCTATTTATTTATGCAATTTTAAATTGCCAGCTACATATCAAAATCGCCCATATAGTCCTCAAGCAAAATATTATGTTCTTTTAATTTTTTCAAGATATCTTAAAAAATGTCTTACAAAAATCATAATATTATTTAAATCCAACGAATATTTTAATCAAGTTTTGATTTCAAACATTTTAATTCTTCCTAATGTTTTAATTTTTCAATGAGCAAATTTTGTATGAATTATAGCAAAAGATAAACAATAAACGGACATTTTTAACGTAGTTATAATTTTCATACTATACTTGAAAATTTTTTATATAAAAATTATGTTTCTTGAAAACTAAAAAAATTTAGTTTTTAAAAAAAAAAAAGTATATTTAAAAGAACTTTTATTGATAATTTTAAATCGTGACACATATAGGTGATGCTGTATCATAAAAACCACAACAACAACAAAATAAAAAAAAGCTCATCATTAAAAATTAAATTTATATCAGCTCACACAATGTTCAACTTAGAGAAGTCAGATAAAATCCAAAAGCATATATTATGTAAGATACATGTGTTAGGCATTTTTCAGGCATATTTTTAAGGAAACAAACATTATAAAATATAACTACTCCTTCAATATAATTAAATAAAAAACTAAAAATTTTAATGCAAATATTTTTATTGCCAAAGTCCACTTGTGGCTTTCAACCTGATACATGACTCTGCCAGTTGTTAGAGTTGTGTCAGTTCTTCAACTTCTTGCTATACAACTTTTTTGTGAAGACAAAATCTATTACGTATGAGAAAAAAAAATGTTCACAGATATATTTAGAACCAAAGGCGGTGCACATACAATTTTCTTCAAACAAGAAAATCACACCGGCAATGACATACAGCAATTTAAAATAACTGTCGATTTATTGATAGAATTATCTACCAGATCATTTCATTGTCCCATAAATTTTGCTTTTAAAAATTCTGAAAAGTTTTTCAAAGTGCAGCAATGAGTGATCCCATTTAAACATTGGACGTTGGTTTTCTACATAAATCGCACAAACTAGATTTGAAAACGTTTTTGTGCGGTAGATTGGCACCGCATAAAAATAACTGAACAAAAAAATAGTCGAAAATTTCATGAGTTCTTACCAGTGGTGCACACAAGGGGGGAGGGGTCCGGACCCCCCCTAAAACCCTTGATATTTTTTCCGATTGATTATAATTCTAAGTATATAATACATAAAATTTAATTAATTACTTGTTATTAATGATTAATTTTATTAATTAATCCAAATTATTTATTCAAAAATTAGATTTCACTGTGTTTTGTTCCCGAGAATCGGCAAAATCAAAAGGAGCATGATACAAGAATGGTGAACTTTCAACCCCGGACCCCCTGATAAATTCCTGTGTGCGCTACTGGTTCTTACATATAACAAGCAAAAATTCATTGAAATACTGGGAAAAAATTTTTATGCGGTCGCCAAAAAAAAAAATCGCATAAAAAAGAACCACTTAAAACAGGTTCCACTACACGTGCAAGCAATTTCAGCAGAATTTTCTCATGAAATTTTGTTTATCCTTTAAATAAAAATGTGTGATACATAGAGAGAAGAAACAGAGTGATTTAACTTTATCTCATAAGTTTGTAGAATAGTGTAGAGTGCCACTGAAAATTTTTCCACGAGCCACATGTGACACGCGTAACATATCTTACAGCCTGGAATAGATTACTTGAATGATTCTTATCTGCTTTTTTATGTTTATATGTTCCAGAAACGTGTATGGGAAAAATTCAAGCATTTATTTATAACAGCAAAACTACATCGTGGGAAGCCCATTGGTCCAAACCTCCCTTTGATAAGACAATTATAGCTGATTTTATATCACATTTACAAATGTTTTATGGACTTTGGTTGCACCCTGCAGTTCATTTATAGGGCACTCACTAAAAGGATGTATATCATTTCCTGATAGAGTAAAGCTTATTTAATACCTTAAGGGTTTTCAAGACACTATCTGTGCTTCTTTACGTAGCTCGAGCCTTGTTCGATTTGATTTAGCTTGAATAAATACCATTCTACAGCTACGCAAGAAATTTTGAGTTTTGAGCCATTTAAGGCTGTTTTCTGCTAATGTTAAAGAATAGGACCCAAATTTGGAATATTTTTTTCATATTTAAAGGTACACAGGCATTAACATTATATTTTGGATTCACTATCCTGTAGAGAATTGCTTATTTTATCATACTACTCATTTTTAACCGAGTTGACGCATTTTTTTTTCTTTTATAAAATGTGTTTTGCATTTTTTCTCCTATACCATAATGCTAAATGAGCTATCCCTCTTAACATGTTAAAAGTAAAAAACAAATTATTTATGAAATATTTAAAAATTTTAAAAACAATACATTATAAGCAAATGCATGAATTACAATGTCACAAATTTTTATAAAAACGTTTTTTTTTTTTTTTTTTTTTTTTTTTTTTCTGTCAAAAAATGTGCTCTGAGTTAACGCCCTTGTGTATATGGTGAAAACAGCCTTAAAGTGGCACTGCATAAAGTGAACTTATTTTCTCACTATGGTCTTTAATAAAATCGGTATTAAGACCTTATTTGAGTGTTAATGAAGCTAATATTTATTTCTTTGACAATATAACAATGTTGCCTCAGACCATAGAATGTCATTGCCTCGAACAAAATTTTATACAATGTTTAATGCAAATCTCATATTAATCAATCAAGTACTTTTATACGAAAATTAGTCATGTTGCTTTGGATTATTACTTTATAGCTGATAACCCTTGAATTGCTACAAAGTGATACGTTAATAAACAATCAATCAATTCAAATACTCCCGGATGCTTCATAAACCCCCAGAAAACTTCTATGGACATTTTTTTTAAAAATAAAAAGAAAGAGGCTTCTATGTGTTCTAAGTATTATTTAAATATGAATAGCAACGTTTTCATAATTGAACAAAAAATACAATAATTAAATTCCTATCTATTATATTCAGAAGTTGAAGTTTACGTACACATAATTTTATAAAATGAAACTAAGTTACATTTCATTAAGATTAATTTTTTAAAAAAATGTATTTAATAGAATAAAATCTATCACATACAAAATGTAAATTTAAAAAGTTAGTATCATGAGATATATGTAACTAAAAAACTCTAATAATATACAAATCTTATCGTAATTACCATATTCAACAAAAAATTAAATATTAAACTCATACAAAGGGCATTTCGTACTACCTTTAAAACATCAAAAGGAAAAATGTATTAGAAATATAATAAGGAATAAAAAGCGGGACTATATATAAAGTGCTTATAGAAATAAGGGACATGCATAATGAATCACAATGAACAACTTTCATACTGTAAACATTTTACTAGATAGTCCTTATAATCATAAATGATAATTACATCAATACTTCTAAAAATTTCATTTTTCGTTCGTGAATAAAATAATACGCAATGATAGAAAAATTAATATAAAATATTACATTGTAATTAAACTGAACAAAATAGCTTTTAATTAAATATATTAGCTTGCTCTTTACGTGAACAAAGGTATAATTATTACTTTTAATTTATGTTTTTTGAAATAACAGCAGATATCAATTTACAATAATTACGCGTAAAATTAACATAATAAATTTAAAAAAAATATTTGAGAAACTTGACAACTAAATATTTTCCAGTGTAAGTCTTAAGTTTGACTTTCGTGTAGCTGAACAGTGTGATGCTAATATTCACCTACTCACAAAGTTTGCCTTTAATTTCTATGATTAACTAAGTATCAATCACACTTAATCTTGTTTTGAATTTCACTTTTTACTGTATACTTCTTAAGTCCTACGATAAACGGAGTGTTTTTTTTCAGATATAGAAGTTTAAGTTGGCATTACTTTCCAAGATGGCGACCGATTTAACAGCTGTCAAGTGATTTATTCTCAGTTTAGTTTGGCAATTCATCATGAATAGACTCACGCCTGAACAACGCTTTCAAATTGTGCAATTTTATTTCGAAAAAATGGTCGATTTTCATAAGCGAATTTTGTTTAGCGATGAATTGCACCTCTGGTTGAATGGCTACGTCAACAAACAAAACTGCCGCATTTAGAGTAAAGCTAATCCACAAGTGTATGTCGAAACACCGTTACATCCAGAAAAACTGACTGTTTGGTGCGCTTTATGGGCTGGTGGAATCATTGGTCCGTACTTCTTCAAAAATGATGAAGGCCACAGCGTTACAGTCAATGATGATCGGTAAAGAGCCATGGTTACTAACTTTTTCATTCCTAAATTGAACAATCATGATGTCCAGGAGCTGTGGTTCCAACAAGACAGCGCAGCATGTCACACAGCTCGTGCCACAATCGATTTATTGAAAGACACGTTTGGTGACCGCCTAATTTCACGTTTTGGACCTGTGAATTGGCCTCCAAGATCTTGTGATTTAACACGGTTAGACTATTTTTTGTGGCACTATGTAATGTCATTGGTCTTTGCGGATAAGCCACAAACGCTTGACCATTTGGAAGACAACATTCGCCGTGTTATTGCCGATATACGGCCACAAATGTTGGAAAAAGTCATCGAAAATTGGACGTCCAGATCGGTCTACATCCGAGCCAGCCGTGGCAGTCTTATGCCAGAAATCATATTTAAAATGTAATGCCACAAGAATATCTTTCGAATAAAAAAAATTCATGTTAATCGAATAATACATCATTGTTTTATTGCAATTTAAATTTCTATACCTCTCAAAAACACCCTTTATATATATATATATATATATATATATATATATATATATATATATATATATACATACATATATGTACTTATTTTGTAGCTTTAGCGCCAAAGTACATTATTATTGTATAGTGTGGGTGCGATGAAAATTATGATTAAAAATTAGGCATATATATATATATGCCTAACTTTTAATCATAATTTTCATATATATATATGTATATATATATATATATATATATATATATATATATATATATATATATATATATATATGTAAATTTTGCGACAGTACTTCACAAACTTTCAATATTTGGGGCCTAATTTTTAATCATAATTTTCATCGCACCCACACTATACAATAATAATGTACTTTGGCGCTAATGCTACAATACGAGTATTAAATTTGTATATAATATTTTGAATATGACAAGCCCATGGGAGTCACTAGTATTTATTAAACTTGTTTGTAACTTAGTATTGATAAACTAGTAATTATCACAACTGCACATTGTGCAGTATTCATACATTCATATTACAATAGTGTAAATGCGTATTTGTTTTATTATTATTGTGTATTTTTGAAGCGTTGTGGTTGAATGGCTAGTGCATCGCGCTTCCTCACCACAGGTCCGAGTTTCAAATTCCTGGCAGGGCAAGGTTGACTCAGCCTTTCATCCCTTCAGTGAGTCGATAAAATGAGTACCAAGCTTGCTTGGGAACTCAACTCTGAGGGTTTTCACATAAGTCTCACCTCTTGACCGAAACATCTCCTCATACACCTCTTGTTCTAAGTTCGCGTATACTGAGTTGGGCACACTAGGCCTTGGCCCTCACTGGCTGTCGAGCCACTGAGTTAAGGTATCCGACTACGTTCGGAACCGTGATTTTAAAAAAAACGCATACGTGAATAATTTTCAGGATGTTTAGTGTCGCTTAGTTTAGAATATATTCATAAATTATTTTAAGGACATTTTGACAAAAAGAGTTATTTAAATACAATATTTTGACAAAAAATTAACTTAGAATTATCTTTTTTCCAAATGTTCTCCTTTTCTAAAATTGTTTCTATTATAATAATATTTTACGTGTGTATAGCTCAGACCTCTCTACAGAGGCTCAACTAGAATTTTTGAAATATATAACTTAGAAGTGGGTTTATTCATATTTTACAACAACAAAGAGTAGCAATTTTAAGAAAAAAACGCCAATAATAATTTCAATTGTTGGTAACTCTGAAAATAATATGAATTTTTCAAAAATAATAGTTGAGCCTCTGTAGAGTGGTCTGAGCTATACACAGGCAAAATATTAATATAATAGAACCATTTTTCATGAAATTAGAACATTTGATAAAAAGATTATTCTAAGTTAATTTTTTGTCAAAATATTATATTTAAATAATTTTTTTTTGTCAAAATATCCTTAAAATAATTTTATGCATGTATTCTAAACTAAGTGACACTATACATCATGAAAATTATCCATTTATGCCCTTCTTTAAAATCACGGTTCTGAACGTAGTCGGATACCTTAAGATTAATTTATGTGTATTTTATATTTTGATTTTATTTTGCTTTCTTTCAGTACATTAATAATTTTTTAAAAAAATTGATTTTCATTCTTTCGATAGGCTCCCCCGTAGTATTATCACGCTCCCCCTAGGGGTCACGCCCCACAATTTGAGAAACACTGGCTTAAGAATATAAATGTTACTTTGCAAACCAGTTCTCTTCCTTGTTACTTCTAAGCTTTAAATTGGATCGCGGTGGGCAGCTTAACATCTCCAATAATGTGGATAGTAGCTATATGGGGGGAGTTATCAATCATTATCTATATCTAATCGGAAAAGGTATTCTATCGTATGGAGGTCACAAGAAAAATAATTAAGAAATAATAATATAAGAATGCATAAGATTCCCACAAAAGGATTAATTTTTCACAAAATATGGGAAAATGCTTTGTTTTGGTCAGATGTGGTTTCTAAAAAAATAAGCATTTTTCTACAATATAATTTACATTATATATATATTAAGATTGTACAATTAAGATGTCCGTCAAATCCCAGTCCGACCCAAGCTTTTAACCGCTTTCCACTTTATCGTGCACTGTAGTTTCGTGGCATTGAGTTTTTGAGAAATTTACTATTAAAGTAAATATCAAATGTATCTGATGTTTTCTTTTTCTTTCATGTAACTAACTGTTTAACATGTTTCTATCATCAGAATAATTATTACAAAGTACTAAAATATACGTGCTTCATTTAAAAAAAATATTTTGACTTTTTTGCAAAAGAAAAGATCAAGAAACTAAATTTAATACCTGTTATGGCAGCACTTAACATATTTATTTTAAAAAAAATTGTCCTTCGTCTATATATCAAGGAACATCTATTCCACATAAGTAGGTTTTGAGATTCTGAAAAAAAACAATTTATCCACTGTAATGTTCAAGTCAAAATTCAAACTAAACACTCGAAAGAGTTTATCTTTATTTTGTTCCAGTGTAAACTCTTTTGAAACAGGAAAAAGTAAAACGTCCAGTTTCTTATTTTCAATGTTAAGAACAATGTGGTAGAAAACTCTTTTATCTTTATTGCAACACTTTAACTATAATCTAAATTTACAATAAAATGAATATGATTACTTATAAAATAATGAAAAAAAGTAATTTTATTTTTATAAAATTATCGGTACTTTAAAGGCTTTCGAAACGATCATCTATGTGATACAGTGACAAATATCACAACATTGGATGCTTGACACGCTGCATTTCTTTTCATAAAAATGACTCCCAGGGTGATGCCAAGGAATGTAAACATTCTTCTTTTAAAAATATTTTCCATTTCTGCATCTTGCACCTACTAACTTGTAAGCCACCTGAATATCTTATATTTGTTGTTCAAAACGTAGAGGCAACGAGTTTTAAACAAATAAAATGGTATTGAATGAATTGAAGTAGGACAAATGGTTTTCGAGATGAATTCAGTTCCGAGAGAAACTTGAAAGCATCATTTCAACTTCAAGGCTCTCAACTGCTACTTTAAGGTAACGTCACGAAAAATAGGGTTCTTAATGCAAGAACTACAATATTTTCAGTAGAGGAATATTGATGGGAAAAGAAAAATGAGTTGCTGCTGATATTTATTCGTTTATATTTGATTTATAATATTAAGCTGATTCCAATAGTCAGAACACATCAAAATCTGGTGTGTAGCGTTATTTTTTTAAATTTTAACTCCTTTATTTCCCATATGCTAAGAAAAATAATTCTTTTAAATGTGCGCCTTAAAATTACCCAAGATTTAGATATGCAATTGTACAGTAGCTTAAGATATTCGACTACGTGCTTAAGGAATCGTGAAAATAAAAAACTCATAAATGGATTATTGTCATGATATTTAGTGCCACATAGATTAAAATACATACATATAATTATTTTGTGCATATTTTGACAAAAAAATATTTAAATACAATATGTTTGCAAAAAATAACTTAGAATAATCTTTTTCAAAATGTTCTCCTTCTACAAAAAGTGCTTCTAAAATAAAAATATTTTGCTTATATAAAGTAAAGACTTCCCCTGAGAGTCTGAAGTAGGGGTATTCAAAAATTCACATTATTTTCAGAGTTACCATAAAATGAAATAATTATCGTCATTTTTATCTTGAAATTTATCCAATATGTTCCAGTAAAATAAGGATAAATCCACTTATAAGTTATATATTTCAAAAATTCTAGTTCAGCCTCTGTATAGAGGTCTGAGATATATACAGGCAAACATTTTTCATAAAAGGAGAATGTTTTGAAAATTGGTCATTCTATGTTCATTTTTTGTCAAAATATTGTACTTAAATAATTTTTTATTGTAATAATATCCTTAAAATTATTTCTTAATGTAATAATATCCTTAAAATAATTTTATATACTTTTTATAATCTAAGTAACACTAAATATCATAAATATAATTCATCTATAAGCTTTTGAAATATCACGGCTCCGAACATAGTCGAATACCTTAAGTATTTCGAAGAAAAATGCACTGGGAGTTAAACATAGGTAAATTTATTTTGAAGAAAACTTTAAATGTCTTTCAGTGTATTTCTAAACTTTTAAAGAAATAATTCTCAATTTTTTAATTCTTTTTTATTAATTGAAATTCAATCATGATGTGAAAATTGTGGTAGAATGAATACGCTGTGATAATTTTCGTTACAAACTGTTGCAAATTAATCATTTAGAAATTCTAGATATATGAGAAAATGGCAAATTTTAACTCAAAGTTAAACTGTAGCTATCTTAAGGTAATTAAAAATTAAACAAAATTATTTTCAAAAAATTATGTTTAACACTTTTTAGGGCAAATTATTACTTTTGTGGAGGCTCTTTGCAGTTAAGTATATAAATTAATATCTGTTAATACGCTATATGCCATAAAGTACAAATCTTTTCTCAGCTTGCATATTTTAGAAAAGTTATAATTTTGTATTGTTTGTATATATCTTAATATTAAATTTTTAATTTTGATTTCATTTAACAATATTTTATTTCGATGATTTAAATTATATTTTTAAATAAATGAAAATAATGTACAATTGTTTTATTAATTTTAATACGATTCTTTATAGATTGTTTCATGCGTCATAAGAAAATAATTAGAAAAACGAATTGGATCATCTCCTTTAGTTAATTATTTTTATATACCCGTATATAGTAAGCCAGTTCAGGTAAACATACAGCATTTTAGAACAGGAAATAACATAAGATTTTCCTAATGAATCATGTTTAAACTTTCAGTGTTTTGTAATTAGACTACCTTACATAAATCTAGTGTTTGTAAGATTGATGCCGAATTTTAATTAAACAGGTATATTAATGTAAAAATTGATGCCCACTTACTTCTATCAAAAGCAGATTTGTCATAATTACTGGAAATGCATGTTTTTATTCAGTTAAAAGGATTCTGAATAATATCGAAAAAAAATTGTAAGACAATTTTCTAAAATAGGATCAATTTTAGAAAAAAGAACCAGAGTAAAAAAAATATTTACTCTTAAAAGTTTTATAAATTTTCACATTTTTTGGTAAAGTACATTAAAAACCTTACATAAATAGTTTCAGATACATATTTCTAGATTGTAAGAATGGCTCTTTTTCTATGTTTGTATGATTGCACTTTAAACATAATTTGTTATGTAGGGATTATCGGCATTTTATTCTTTGTCCCCACAGCAAAATCTCAAAGATGCATAAAGCCCGCTTCTGCATTATCCCATGCTCTACGCTTGAAGCGTCAACTTGAATATCAGGATCCATCGTCTTCAATTCACAAACGGGGTAAGATTTCACATTTGAAAATATGTGTTCGATGTGTTTTTGTTTCCCTTTTTTTTTAATTTCAAAGCATGGGGATTTTAGTCGTTTTGTGTTGTATTGTGTGTTTTGAAATGTTGTTGTCAAAATTCAATATCTGTCTGTGGAAATGATTTCTTCCTTATTTTGTAAGTTTTTGCATGGTCTGTGTTATTAAGTATGTGTATTTGTGTAAAAGGTATATGTAATTCAATTTTTTAAAATTTTATAATCATCTTGGACAAACTTATTTTTACTTGATATTTAAAATTTTTTAAAATAAATTATAATTTGTCATTGTTGTTTTAGGAAAACCTTTTCTTTCAAATCAATTTTATATGCTCGAAAAAAAGTGTTCTTTTCTGAAAAATCTAAATTTATATATATTGCATGTATGTTTTGTGTGTGTGTGTGTTGGCTGTTACTTAAGATTTATATATTCTGTGGATATAGTTACTTCTCTTAACTATTATTGTGTTATACTATAAATAGTTTTAAAAGCATTTAAAAACAGATACATGATATCAAATTACTATAGAAAACAAATTGGAGTAATATCAATATTTCATATCTTATTGATTTAAGTAGCAATGTTGCGTTTTAATTTTTTCCAGCTACTAACGCATGCATTTCATTCCTTTCTCGATACAATTCAATTGTTTGAAAACTGCTTTTTTTTTCTTATGTAAAATCTTAGAAAGTTTAAAAAATAAGTCTATTTTTAAAAAGTCTCATGACAAAATTCTTATTTATTTCAGCAGATTCATATCACTTTAGACTAAAACTGATTGATAAATGTTTGGAGATACTTTTAAGCTCGGATTCTTCTAAAAAGATAATGCGCTATTCAATAAAAACCTATTATGTAAATTCTACGTAGGAAAATGACCTGCATTTGTATAAATACAATGGAAAGTAAATATAATTATCTACACTGGAGTCATTAATTCCTTAGTGGGAATAAAACAAATGTTAAAATGATAAGTAACTGATTTATAATTTCGAAATTGGTGAGTTAAAAATTTAATAAATTAAATTATTATTTTGCTGCCTATAATTTTAAAGACTCGGGAAGGATTGTTACAGTAAGCCATGAAGGTTGCTTGTTCTCTGGAACTTTGTCAAGAGACTTCTACTCTGCCTCTAACTTTGTACCCTTTGGATTATATTCATCCTGACGTTAATCTTGAACTTCATGTGAGAGTATTAAAAAGTGAAATGTCTCCTGAACAACTATTGACAATCGATTCCCAATAAGTGAATGGCTGCATGTTTTACTGGTGACTCCCTTCAAGATAGATATCATGGTTCTGGATCTGGTATTTTATGTTAATTGTTTAGCTTTTACTTTTCACTAGTTATTTTTACTACTGCTTTCGATGGCGAGATTGAAGCTGTTTCAGTAGTGGTTGAGTAACTATCACTAAGAAGCTTCGAGTTCAACAAGTCCGGAATCTTTTCCGACTCTAAATCGGCATTATAAGCTCTATCTCGAAATTACCTCTGTAAATCATAAAGAATTTCAAAATGCAGATCGTTCTTAAAACATTTTCCTCATAAAATCCCTTTTCAGTGGATATCGGCTCATTATGACATTGCTGGGAATGAGCATGCTGATTTTCTTGCTAAGAAAGAAGCCCTTGTAATCCAAAAACACATGAAGATTTCAACCTTTTATTCTTTGTTTTTTTTCTAATATGACCTTTAAGCATAATTTTAAAATGGAAGTTGCGGAGGTGTCGATGGACAAAAACTGGACAATCTTGAACAATTACCCATCCTGGGTCCCCGGGGCTCCTAGAAAAGCTGTTGTGACTCAGCTTAGACTTTTGACAGTTGATGACTGTTAGAGATCGCATCCCTACATAATTGGTATCGCCAACTCAAAGGACTGTATTCTTTGTGGCTCTGGTCAGCCTACGACCACTGAACATTTGGTCGGGTGACCTGCACTAATTAATCTCAATTCAACTGTCGAAAATATTGGAGAGCCTGTGCACTAATGGCATAGGTGCTAATGTAGTGTGTGGTATTTGTAAAATGAATAAAAAATTATTTTGCTGTTTTACATTTTTAATCTGCTGGCCTTTTACTAGAGCCCTACAATAATTTATTACTTAAAACCTTTTTACTTATTTGAAGAAATTCAATGGAAACAGAATGCAAAAATCAGATTTAATATTTTTTTGAATGAAAGCAAAGGGGACACAGAAATTATCAGTATTTAAAATATAAATTAAACTCCTCACACAAAACATGGTTTATTTTAAAATACGAATAATGAACCATTAGACTAAGAGAGAATACCACTGGTTCTCTTATGCCCTATATGTATATATGCTGAGGGAATTTAAGCTGAGCCAAATGCTTCTAGAATGATAAACAATAAAATAGTGTTTAAGGTCTTAATGACTCCACGCCAGTAATTAAGAGTTAAACCTGCGATATGCTTGTAAAATGACCATATCACTTTCAAGCTGCAAACTACCTAAGTAATCTTTTCCCTTGTATGTAGTAAATGTATTCATTCTCTCGAAAGTGACTATAGCAAGATAATGATAATGACATATTGATAAATTATGAATTAATATATTATGAAAATAAGAACAAAACTAAGGCCACAAGCATAACATCAAAACTACATTAAACAATTAATTTAATTACAATATAATGGTGTAAATTTTATTTTCTGTTTAACTAGATTCTTATAGCATGTAAAAATAATTGAATATTTGTTGTTAAGTTTTAACTTTTAAGAAATAAAAATTTTTATTTAAACTCAGACTAAATACCCAGAATCAACATGGAAAAAAAACATTTATTCCTAGAATTGGAAAATATGAGTGTAACAGACATATTAGACAATGTTAAAGAGAAACAAGCCTTTTAAGATGAAATTGAGCATTTCAGAGGCTCTACTCGATTTCTTTAAAAGTTAACAGTATGCTTGAGATCTCAGATTAATTCGACTCACATCTTTAGAGTGGCTTAGAGTTTTTGTAACTTTGTAGGCATCCACAAAGAAAGTATCTTTTCAATGGAATCTAATATTTTACTAAAATATAATCCAATACTATGAAGTTAGGTTTGAAAAGGTACTTTTTTAGATACAAGATAATGAGATACAAGATAATGAGATACAAGATAAAAAAAAATACAAGATAATGAGATACAAGATAAAAAGATACAAGATAAAAAATAAGTTTTGTAGATATATTAAATAAAATTAAGTTTTATGATGCCTTTATAGGATGTTTATTTCCTGCAGTAGTGTAAAATTAGAAATTTGCATGATCTTCTAAGAGTATTAAGGAAAATTAAATGATTTTAACAGCCATATACAGAGTTACTTAGCGTTCATCTAATAGATCAAAAACGGGTTTCTTTTAAAACTATAACGTTCTGCAGCATCTCTGATCCCTCATTTGAAGTCGATTTCCCCAAAACGCATTATTACTGGATCTCTACTCAACAGAAGAAACATGTTTGCTAAATTTCAAGTATGTAAGTCTATTAGATAAAGAAACAAGATTTTTTTTAATTATAGCTCCCCCACCCCCTTTTAGCTCTCATTGAAAGTCAGTTTCCACAAATCCAGTTCTTCGACGGGATTTTAGCGGATTTCTACTAAAAAAAGAAACATGCTTATCAAATGTTATCTGTAGAACTAAGAGTTCCTTTATCAGGACCTTGGATAAAACGCCCCCTTAAACTCCACCTGGAGTTGTTATCTTCAAAACTCTAGTGGATCTCTACTCAATATAAGGAACACATTTACATAATTTCATCCATTGGACGAGTAGTTCAAAAATAGGAACTCTTTGGCTGTAACGCCCCAGTAACCTCTTCCCCACCGAAAATGTTTTTATTGTAAAACCTATTCATTGTGATTCTCTACTAGATAAATAAAACACAATTGCAAATTTATAGTCTGTAAGAGTAATAGTTCAAAAATGGGAATATTTGTTTTGGACTCCCACGCATCTCTCTTTTCGGTCGATTTTCTGGAAAACCTGTTCCTAGTGTATTTTTGCTGAGTAAAAGAAACTCGCTTGCAAAACTTCAAGTCTGAGGTCTAATAGTTCTGGAGACTTAATGATTTCATTCTGTTTTTATTAAGGTATCCGACTACGCTCGCAACCGTGATTTTAAAAAAGCGCATAAATGGATAATTTTCATGATACTTAGTGTCACTTAGATTAGAATACATGTATAAATTTTTTTAAGGACATTATGACAAAAAAAGTTATTTAAATGCAATATCTTGGCAAAAAATTAAATTAGAATAACCTTTTACCTCAAAACCTTTTCCTTTTATAAAAAAATCTTCTATACTAATAATATTTTGTTTAAAATGGCAGAGCACAACTAACGAAATTCATTTGGGCTTGAGACTTGGTGCAATAGTAGTACTCCTTTAGGGTGTTCAATTCTCAATGTAATTACACCGAATGGCCAGTCAATTCGGAGTAAAAAGCCTTCGAAATTCATGCTTAGCTTTTATACAATTAAATTTCAATTTCCTTCAACGATTTCGCAGCTTGGTGTATATTTCGTCTGCATACTATGCGCGAGATCTGGGTTCGATTCATCGGTCAATTTTTTTTTTTGTCCTTTTCATTTAATTATTTTTAAAATAAAATAAACTTATTTTTGAAAGGTTTATTAAATATTAAATGATATTTTATGTATTTTTTTTAATTTTATAAAGTAAAAAAAAATACTATAACTACAAAAACATTTATATTATATTTTATATATAAATATATTTTTATATTAATTAATAAAATTTGTAATAAGATATTATTAAATATTAAATGATATTATACATAAAAATTAGTTACAAATAGTTTTATAATGTAAATAAAATATACTATAAATAAAGTATTATGTATAGAGTAAAATAATTTATAAATTATATTATTAATAATTATTTTATAATTAATATAATAAAAAATGTCTTTTATATATTATTAATAATAATTTTATAATTAATATAATAAAAAATATGTCTTTTTTATATATTATTAATTTAGTTATTTTATAATTTTATAAAACATTTAATAAGTCTTTTTTAAATAAATTTAAATAATTTTCGAAAGTTTATTTAAAAATTTTTTAAAAAATTCATAAACATTTCAATAAAAAATAATAATAAATTAATAATTTTAATAATATCAAATAATCATTTCAATAATAAATTAATAATTTTAATAATATCAAATAATCATTTCAATAATAAATTAATAATTTTAATAATATTAAATAATCATTTCAATAATATATTAATAATTTTAATAATATTAAATAATCATTTCAATAATAAATTAATAATTTTAATAATATTAAATAATCATTTCAATAATAAATTAATAATTTTAATAATATTAAATAATCATTTCAATAATAAATTAATAATTTTAAAAATAAATACTTTCAATAATAAATTAATGTTTTTAATAAACCTTCTTATTAATAATAATTCTTATTAATTTATTTTAATTATTTCAAATAATTTAAAATAATAATTATTTTAAATAATTTTATCCAATAATTATTTTAAATAAATTTTAATTAATAATTATTTCAAATATTTTATAAATAATAATTTTAACAATAAACAATTTAAATAATAAGTTTTTTTAATTGTTATTACTTCATAAAATACAAAAAAATTACATAAAATATCATTTAATATTTAATAAACCTTTCATAAATAAATTTATTTAATTTTAAAAATAATTAAATGAAATGAAAAAAAATTCGCCAATGAATTCAACTCAGACTTCGCGCATAGTATAAATACCATATATCAACCAAGCTACGAAAACGTTGGAGGAAATTGAAATTTAATTGTATAAAAGCTAAGCATGAATTTCGAAGGCTTTTCCTCCGATTTGACGGATCCTTCGGCGGAATTACATGGAGGGTTAAACACCCTAAAGGAGTACTACTATTACACCAAATCTCGACAGCAAATGAATATCCTTAGTCGTGCTCTCTCCTTGTTAGATAAAGTAAAAAAAATTCTCCAGAGAGTCTTAACTAGAAATTTTGAAAAAATTCCCACCAATTAAAATAATTATCGACGTTTTTTCCTTAAAATTTCTCCCCTCTGTTGTAGTAAAGTATGGATAAATCCACTTCTAAGTTATATGTTTTAAAAATTCTAGTTGAGCCTCTGTACAGAGGTCTGAGCTATATACAGGCAAAATATTATTTTAATAGAAGCAATTTTCACACAAAGGAGAATTTTTTGAAAATGAGTCATTATACGTTAATTTTTTGTCAAGATATTTTACTTAAAATTTTTCATTATAATACTATTCTTAAAACATTTTTATATACGTTTTCTAATCTAAGTGACACTAAATATCATAAATATTATCCATTTATACGCTTTTGCAAAATCACGGTTCCGAACGTAGTCGGATACCTTATTGTCGCACTTTGAATCTCTACGGATAAGAAATTCCAAACGGAATATTAATTTTAAACCTAGATCAAGGTGTTAGGGCGACACTTAATTGAGCGCCTAACTCTCTAAACTTCCATGTGGCAGTAGTTGCCTGGTGATCTAGAGCCACCGAAGACCTTGCCGTGTAGAGGTTGCCGATGCATTTTAAATATGTCGAGCCTCGAATGATCTCCTGTTGGTGTTGTATCGAAATTAGGAGAGGAGTGTGCCATCTGAAGTATCGTCCTCGTCACTTGACCATAGTTTAAAATTATGAGATGTGTCACCAATAACTCTCGTGCAATTACAGCGTATCTTGATGTTTCGTATTTTGCTAAAAATACTTTGCAAATAATGTTACAGAATAATAATAAAGAATGTTTTCATAATGCCAATAAATTAAGTAATAATTCTAAAAGAAAATCTAGATGTAATAGAACTAAAAAGAAAAATAGAGATAAAAATTCATTAAATGACAATATTAAAGTTCTAATTGATGATTATGAAAAAAAAAAACTTTAATGTCAAGAAGATAAAATACTTCATGTTTGGTCTTAATAAACATGAAATTGTATTGTTATATGAAACCTTTAATAATGATTCCTTAAAGGTTTGTCATGAGGTACACATTATTAAAGACATTCTTAACTATCTAGTTAATAAATTCAATATTAATGTTGAGAAAATTAATGAACCGATTACAAAGTACTGCACTTTATTATTCATGAATAAAACTTTTGACAAAATTAACTTTTCTAAAGTATTTAATAGACATTTGTCACTTCTTCCAGTTAGAAAGGTGGTTGTAAAGAAAGCATTTAAATATAACAAAACAATGGGCAGATTTATCTTTAATTACAACAATAGTAAGCCCTCTATTAATATAGGAGATTGTATATGTAAAAACTATAATGATTTTATTGATGGTCATCATAAACATGTAGTTACTGGCAACTTAGACATAATCAATGACAATATTTTAAAAGATATAATGAGTAACAGCACTAGTTTTAAAGATTAAATGTTTCTAATAACAACAATACTGTTAAAAAACAAATTATTAAAGATATAGATAATTTTATTCCAAAATCTACAATTAAATTTGGACTACCTATTGAGGCATTTGATGAGTATAAGTACAATATTATAAAAGACTTTATGAATTTTAGCTACCGTTCTCAATATGAAACTACTTTTAAAGATATAAAACAGAAAATTTATGAACTACAAAAGATTTTTTTCTTAATTTACATTGATAAAGTACCTGGTAACTATGCTGTGATTTGTAAGTATTTATATTATAATATTCTTAATGATCAATTTCTATATAATGGATCTTTTAAAAAATTAGATTTGTCACATAATGAAATTAGTAATTGTATTATTGCTATTTATAAGAACTTAGGTTTTTGTATTCCTAAAATTAAGTATCCATGTATATTTTTTACTCCAAAATTCCATAAAAGTCTTGTTAAATTTAGAACTGTGACAAACGGTTTTAAAACATATATTACTACGGCAGGCAAATTACTTCATAATATTATTCAAAACTTTATTAATCAGCAATGTAATAAAGCTATAATTAAAAATAGTAAAGAGATTATAGATTTTTTTAATAATAAAAATATTTATTCAGTTCATAGTTATGACTTTGAAGATCTTTTCAATTCCATTGATATAAATGCTATTATTAAAGTAATTTTAGAAAACCACAGTATGTATAATCTTAATATTAATATTAACAAACTTAAAACTCTCATAGATTTTGTCTTAAAAGAAAATTACATTAATTTTAATGGTTCTTTATATAAACAAGAAAAGGACTTCCACAAGGGGCCCCAGCTAGCAATAGTTTCGCTAATCTTTATTTACATTTTTATGAATATAATTATATTATTAATAATGACTATTGATGATTTAATTATTTTTGGTAAATATGATAATTTAAATCCCATTATTAATTTTTATCCGGCTTACTTAAACTTAGTTAAAATTAATAATAATCCAATCAAAACTAATTACCTAGATGTAACACTGTATATTAAGGATTTGAAATTACATAGTAATATTTATGATAAAAGAGGTGCCTTTAATTTTAATATCATCAAAGTGCCTTACTAGAATTCAAATTTATCATCTATGTATAGAAATATTATTTTTAACTATATTTATCGCAACAATGTATTAGTTAGCGATAAAGCTAATATTTTCTTTAAATCTTAATACATTTTTAATCACTGTATTGAACATGGATATCCTGCTAACTTTCTTTGTAATTATATTTATAATGGTTTTTAATGATACACAATTTGTATTACTGTAATTATTTACTGTCATTATGTTTTGTAATGATTTTTTAAATTTCTACAATATCTAATTTATTCTACAATTATTAAATAGATGCCGCCACATGCTTATTAAATTTTAATAATATTATATTTTTTGTGTTTCATTTATATTTCACACTAATTTTTATATGAATATTATTTTTATGTTTTTTAAAAGTAGTATATATATATATATATATATATATATATATATATATATATATATATATATATATATAAATTTCTTAATATCCTATCGCAATTTTTTTTATGCGGATCTTCTGTCACTCCCTTGTATTTGGCGGGAGCACATTAGTAGTTGATGCACTCCCGAATTAAGTCTACACTGCGAATAAAAGTAGGTTTTTTATTTTTGTTCATATGTTATTTAGTTAAATGATTTTTTAATATTTAAATTCCTCTTATATAATTCTTTCCTTTCCTTTTGATACATAGTATGACAAATTTCAGGTGAAGGTTGGTGGGCCCCAAAACATGTTTAAACCTGCAATCCTGGTTCCTAAGGCCAGGAATTTGTATTATACTACTGTACCTTCTTTCTATTTATAGTTATATTAGGTTATAACTATCTGTTTATTTTTATATTTTCGTTTATATATTTGTGTATATGTATATATATATATATATATATATATATATATTTATATATATGTGTATATATATGTATATATATATATATATATATATATTATTTATATATATGTGTATATATATATTTATATATTTAATTTTTATATTGGATTATATATATATATATATATATATATATATATATATATATATATCAATATTAAAAATTTCAATATATAATTATATACACATACTTACACATATATATAAACTTATACATATACACAAATATATAAACAAAAATATAAAAATATACATATAGTTATATACCTAAGATAACTAAAATTAGGAAGAAGGCACATATTATAATGACAAACTCCTGACCTTAGGAACCAGGATTGTAGGTTTAAACAAGTTTTGTGGCCTGCCAACCTTCACATGTAATTTGTCATACTATGTACCAAGAGGAAAGAAAGAATTATATATGTAGAATTTAAATATTAAAAAATCATTAAACTAAATAACATAGGAGCAAAAGCATAACCTACTAATTCGGAGTGAAAACGATGGCCAAGAGTGCAGTAACGTGTTCCCGCCAATTACGAGGGGTGAGAGTAGAACCGCATATAAATATAATTGCGATACGATAATAAGAAATATATATATATATATATATATATATATATATATATATATATATATATATATATATATATACTTTTAAAAAATCATAAAATAATAATCATGTAAGAATTAGTGTAAAATATAAAAGAAACTCAAAAAATATATATTAAAAAAATTTAATAAGAATGTGGCACCATCTATTTAATAATATTGTAGAGTAAATTAGATATTGTCTAAATTTAAAAAATCATTACAAAACATAATAAAAGTAAATAATTACAGTAATACAAATTGTATCTTAAAAAACCATTATAAATATAATTACAAAGAAAGTTAGCAGGATATCCATGTTCAATACAGTGATTAAATTTTTTTTAAGATTTAAAAAAAATATTAGCTTTATCGCTAACTAATACATTATTGCGATAATTATAGTTAAAAATAATATTTCTATATATAGATATTGATAAATTAGAATTCCAGTAAGACACTTTGATGATATTAAAATTAAAGGCATCTTTTTTATCATAATTATTACTATATAGTTTCAAATCCTTAATATACAGTAATACATCTAGGTAATTTATTTTGATTGGGTTATTATTAATTTTAACTAAGCTTAAGTAAGACGGATAAAAATTAATAATAGGATTTAAATTATCATATTTACCAAAAATAATTAAATCATCAATGTATCTAAAAATGTAGTAGTCATTATTAATAACATAATTATATTCATAAAAATGTAAATAAAGATTAGCCAAACTATTACTAGCTGGGCCCCCTTGTGGAAGTCCTTTCTCTTGTTTATATAAAGAATCATTAAAATTTATGTAATTTTCTTTTAAGACAAAATCTATGAGAGTTTTAAATTTGTTAAAATTAATATTAAGGTTATACATACTGTGGGGTTTTCTAAAATTACTTTAATAATATCTTCTAATAAAATAGTTATATATATATATATATATATATATATATATATATAACTTTCTCTCTCTCCAAACTTCTACACTCTACCATTGTGAAGACATTGAACCGTGGTATATTTCACTTGCATCAATCTCTTTACACAGCGAGTCTTAAATCGCACCAGGATTTGATAAAGCTGAACCACATTGAAATAAAACAAGTAATATAAAACGAATTAAGGCAATTTCTGCTTAGGTCATTAAAGAAAAAAATTAGTTTAGTTACTTTTTATTAACTAGTTAAAATTATTATTACTATGTAACATATGACAGAATCACAATATTAAGTGGCAAACAGAAAGCGATTTTACTAGAATGTTTTCTTTCTATATATCTCGTTGGACTATTATTTTTTGTTACCATTTATTTATTAATTAAATTTAATTATTCTAATAAAATAGTATAGTAAAAAAAAATCACATTTTCAGAAATTAGGCCACCCTAGATGGCATTTGAACCCACTACCTTTGGATTAGAAGTCAAACGCGCTATTCAATTCACTACAGGGACAGAGTAACAACTTTAATTTCAATGTATGCTGTTGGGCTATTATTTTTGCTTGTTACTATTTATTCATCTTTTAATTTTATTAATGAATTAATATTTGAAAAAACTGTAATAAAATTAAGTGTCAGCCACTTCAAGTTTAAAAAAATGTAATTCTTCTTGAATGGATGAGTACAAAGTATTTTATTAACGATTGAAAATTTGAACAATATATATATATATATATAACTATTAGTAGGAGTTGAATAAACAAATATAAATTTTTTGAATTCATAAAATATTAGGAGGAAAACAAATACTGTTAAAATTATATCACCATTAAGTAATTACAAAATTGAAATTAAGTAATATTTTTGTACATAATGGACATTTTTTAAAAAATAAAAAAAGTACTTACAACTTACATCTATATTAAGGAAATAAAGAATACCAGCAAAAGTTTGCACTAAACAAGCAACAAATCTTTTCTATTCTGAAAAATATAATAGTTCCTTATTTTTATTAATAGGATAAATCATTACAGAGAGTATAAGCGAAACGACGAAACAATTTTAAATCAAAATATTTTAACAAGGACGGAAATAAATCAGTCGTAGTAAACATGAATTTGGAAAGTTTCAAGAGATTCAAATCATTTGACTTTTTAAAAGATATTCTCATTTCTAATCTTATTAAAATCTGTGTCGCAATTTCCGCTTTAGTCAGCCATCAAACCACACAACCTCAGGTAGGCCCTAGAGTTTTCACCGAGAGTGATAAGGCAACTTGAGAGCAAGCATACCAATGATTACACACATAAACCCTTAGAGACTATTTAGGAAGAGCGTCATTTTCTAAAGCGCAGTAATTCCTTTCAACTAAAAGTCACATACGGAGTAGGAATTCTGACACGCGGAAAGTGTTGATCTGGGAATGCAGAATAATGGCACTTCACTTTGGGTAAAAATGGTTTTTATTTTAAGGTATTTAGCTATTTTTAATAATCAAAATTTAACTAACGTAGAGTTAAGTACGATAAAAATTATCAGTATTTGTTTCTAATGGTGATATATATTTTTTTACGTAGTAAGTTAAACTGAAAAAAAGTCATAAAAACTTTTTTTAAAGAATTTATGAAGTTACTTATAAATAACGCACGGAATTAGAGCCTATTATTAAGTGGATTATAAATTAGTTTACCGTTGTACATGAAAGATTGAAATTTTAAAGTAGATTTCAATATTTAAAATTTTTAAATATTGTTGGTAATTGAAATAAAAAAATACAAAGAGGATCATGTATTTTTTTAAAAAAATACATGCAATAGTAGCATATATATTATAGGATATATTAATAAGTGATACATGTAATACAGGATACGGTGAAATAAAGTTGTTTATAGATTACAATTTGTCACACTTATAATTTTACAGCTTCGTGATAAATACTATCAACATCGGTGCTTTAAAAAAGCTTTTTTCGGAAATTTATTAAATTTGTTTCAAATATTTTAAGATATTTTTAATTATAACTACTTTACAAATATTTTTATAATTTTCTTCTACTTATACGGATATTTTTTAATATCTTCATATTTGTTTATCTAAATTCAGGCTAAATACATAATGTTCGTATACATATATACTAGCCGTTACCCACCCACTTCACTGGGTATTTCACGTTGTTGTATAAATGTATACTGTTTATATGTATATGAATTATTGATATCTAGCATTACGAAATCGATTGTATTGAAAAAAATATTAATAGCTGTAACTCTCGCCTCTTGATATAAAAAGGACATAAATTGTAATATCTAATTTCTATTTATATCTAAAATAGAAGTAGAAAGATTTTTTGCGCTCACTTAACCTAATAATCAAGTGGTTTTCCACCAAAGCAATTTTCAGTGGATCTCTACTTCATAAAATAAATATGCGTGCTAAATTTCTAGTCTAAATCTAACAGAGCTAAAACGGAATTTTTATCATCAATGCCTCGCTGAGAGAATTCTTAGGGGATTCCAATTCAACAAAAGAAGCATGCAAACCAAATTTTATTATTATAGTCTTATCAGTTCGAAAACGGGAATTTTGTCTATAAATACTCCCCAATAACTCTCTCCGCTACCCCCTGGAGTTGATTTCCGTAACATCCATTCTTAGTGGAACTCTATTCAACTAAAGAAACGTGCTCAACAAATTTCAAGTAAATGGGTTAAATTCAAAAACAAGAATTTTTTTATAACACGCCTTAATCCCTCGCAATCCCACTCCTTTGGGGGTCCGTTTTCGAAAAAATCTTTGTAAAAGGAACTTTATTCCATGAACGGAACATACCATCTAATTTTCAAGCAGGTTGGTCTATTAGTTGAAAAGCAGAAATATTTATCTATTACGCCCCTTAATCCCCCGCAGTGACCCTTGGGGATCAATTTTCCCCAAAATGATTTTGTATCGGATCTCTAAACCATGAAAGGAATCCGCTTACCAAATTTAAGACTGTACGTCTAATAGTTTAAAAATTGAAATCATTATCTATAACGCCCCTTAAGCCCCTGCAACGCCACTTAGGAAGCGATTTTCACAAAACCTATCTTGTAGCGGATCTGTACTCAATGAATGGAATCAGCTTACTCAATTTCAAAATTTTACGTCTAATAGTTTAAAAAAGGAGTTTATTGCCTGTAACGCCCCTTAATTGTCCACAACGCCACTTTTTGGTCAATTTTCACAAAATCCATTTCGTAGCGGATCTGTACTCTATGAAAGGAATCCTCTTACCAATATTCAAAACTGTACTTCTAATAGTTTAAAAATGGAAATAATTATGCATAACGCCCCTTAAGCGCCTTCAATGCCCCTTGGAGGTCGATTTTAGTAAAAATCATTATGTAAGGAATCTCTACTTTATGAAAAAAAATCTTTGTACCAAGTTTCAAGATTGTGCATCTAATAGTTTAATAATGGAAATAATTACATATAAGGCCCCTTAAACCCCCGTAACGCCCCTTGGGGTTCGATCTTTGGAAAATTCGTTCTTAGCTGATGTCTACTCCATGAAGGGAACCTACCTACCAAGTTTCAAATCTGTAAATTTAATAATTCTGGAGATATCGTGATTAGTCAGTCAGTGAGTCGCTTTTCTCCTTTATATATATATATATATATACACTCTGTCGCAAAAAAATATATGCACCCAGAAGAAATCAAGCTACAATCACGAAACTCGGCAAGAATGTAGTCTGGTAAGAAATATGCAAATGATTAAAATTTCGAAGCCAATGAGACAAGGCTAAGTGTGCTATGCGCATATTAGTTGCGCAACTGGGA
Source organism: Trichonephila clavipes (assembly GCA_019973935.1). Lineage (NCBI taxonomy): Eukaryota > Metazoa > Arthropoda > Arachnida > Araneae > Nephilidae > Trichonephila > Trichonephila clavipes. Next base: position 88,853 of record BMAU01007031.1, on the reverse strand, counting down.
GAGATTAAAAGCATGAGTACGAGCGCCGTACGGCTATCCAAACGAATCTGATGACTTTGATAGACGATATTGAGACTTAGGATGCCTCTAAGACGTAACCGGCGGCAGTACGAGCAGCTGACGGACTTTGATAGGGGCCGTATAATAGGCCTCAGAGAAGCAGGTTGGTCGAATAGACGTATCGGCCGCCACCTCGGTCAGAGCGATATGGTAGTTGCTCGGTGTTGGCAACAGTGGATCACAGAAGGTAGAGTGTACCGTCGCAGAGGGTCAGGACGTCCCAGGAACACAAATGATCGCGAGGATCGTGCAATCAGAAGATTGGCCACTTCGGCACCAACAACGCCGCTAGCATCGATTCAACGCCACTTACCTCCTTCCAGACATCCAGTGCCATCAAGAGAAACCATAAGGAGACGACTGACCGAAGTTGGCTTGAGGAGCCGACGTCCGCTAAGACGTTTACCACTGACCCCACATCATAGGCAGTGTCGACTGGATTTTTGCCGACCTCGGGCAACTTGGAGTGTGACAGACTGGAGACGTGTCATCTTCAGTGATGAATCCCGATTCAGTGCGCCAGCGGTCCGATCCGGCATTTATTGTCGAGCGGCATACAGCAATTTCACAAGGTGTGACAGTGTGGGGAGCAATTTCTTGAGACACACGATCATCTTTAGTGGTCCTTCAAGGCACTTTGACAGCTCGCAGATACGTGGACGATATTTTAACGCCGATTGTGCTACCCATGCTATCAAGTCACCCAGGTGCCATTTATCAACAGGATAATGCTCGTCCACATACTGCGCGACTCTCCCAACAATGTCTTCAAGGATATGACGTCCTACCATGGCCTACCAGGTCACCAGATCTTTCGCCAATAGAGAATGTCTGGGACGCGCTGGAAAGGCAACTGCAGCCGTCCCGAGATACAGGAGAATTAACTGCGCAGATGCAAAGACTATGGCAGGATTTTCCACAGGGGGTCATAAGTGATCTAATTGAATCGATGCCACGCCGAATTTCGGCTTGTATAGCTGCCAGAGGTGGCTTTACTACTTACTGATTTTTAACCTTTTGCAAGCTGTAACCGCTTAATAAAATGATATTTTGTTCTGAATTTTTAATCATTTGTTTATTTTCATATACACTACATGCATACCAAATTTCGTGAATGTAGCTCAATTTCTTCTGGGTGCATATATTTTTGCGACAGAGTGTATATATATATATATATATATATATATATATATATATACTGCTGTTTGTAAAAAATGGAACACAATGAAGGAATCATCAGAATTGAATGAACTTTGCAGAAAATATCAATTAAAGGATGCTACGTAAAATACAGAAGTTCAGAACCATCGCGCATGCATGGCGCACATAGCGCTCTTTGAACTGATGCTGAAAGCGTATATAGGGCTGTAGTAGGACATTGAAAATAGTTAAAAATTATTTGTTAGTGGCGAACGTTTATTGAGACATAAGTATGCCTCCACGTTGAAATAAGGAGGTATTGCAACAACTTACGGAGTTTCAACAAGGGATCATTATCGAACTTTGAGAAGAAATATTTTCCTATCTCGTAATATGAGCTCGTGTGCAGTGGAACAGTTTCACAGTGATGCGAGTTTGGAAGCAGTACACTGAAGAGAACCGAACAACTCGAAAAACTAGCATTGGACGACGGAATGAGACGTCAGTGCGCTACGATCAACACCTGCTCCTCAAGGAGGTGAATGACCGTACATCTTCCTCCAAGCAGTTGATATCACGTTGGTGAACTGCTACAAGTTTACTAATGTCGGCTTCATCGATTCGTCGACGTCTGCTGCACCGTGAATTGCGTGTAATGGTGCCTTTATACAGGATCCCCCTCACGGCAATTCATCGACGGCTGCGTCTACAATGGCTCATGAGCACAGAGACTGGCAAGCAGATTGGCACCAAGTTGTCTTTTCAGATGAATCACGCTTCAATTTGTGGGCCCATGATGGCCGCATTTGTGTTAGACGCAATGGCGGTGAATGCTGCATTCCATGGTGTGTTAACGAACGACATAGTGGCCTAACACCCGAAACTATGGATTGGGGTGTGATTTCGTATCATGGACGATGAAATTTACTACGAATTGAGGTTAATATCAATACAAACTGGTACGTCTATGAAGTGCTACATCCCGAAGTCATTCCCTTCCTTAGAGGCATCCCTGGATCAATCTTTCAGCTGGATAATATACGCCCACAAGATGCAAAGACCGTTCGAGACTTCTGTTCCGCAAAACACGTGCAACGTCTTCCTTGACCTGCTTATTCGCCGGATATGTTGCCTATTGAGCACGTGTGGGATTTGGTTGGTCGGGGTCTCGTTCTTGATCCGTGTCCTTCGGCTTCTAAAGACGAACTTTTGCTACGCATGCAGGCAATATGGAATTCTATTCAAAAAGCAAACATTGAAAATGTGTTTTACTCCATACCTCGTCGTGTAGCAGCACTTATTGCAGAGCGGGGTGTCTATACCAAATACTGATTTAGGATACTTAATATTGTTTTCTTATTTTGAAAATTTCATCATTTATTTGTATTAATACGAGTCGTTTGTTAAATTAAATTGCATTTATTTCTGATGATTCCTTCATGGTGTTACATTTTTTACAAACAGTAGTTTATATATACACACACACGCATATATATATATATATATATATATATATATATATATATATATATATGTATTTACTCTGATAAACAACTGGGTTTCAACTTCATTTTTAACAACTCAATAAACACAGTTCAGTCACATTGATGTGATCACCACTTAATTTCGACGTTGACGTTAAATTACCAATCACAGAAGGCTGGTGTCAGCATTGTGCATTTGAGCGTATACAAAGGGTGTGTAAGGGCTTAGGAAGACATTGCAATCGTTGGCGTAATTTAGAAATAAAGTGATTTATCCGACGTCCAAAAGGGCCATGATCTCTGAGTTTCGTGCCAAGGGTGGAAGTATTTTCGAAACGGCTAAGTTTATGAACGATTCGCGTGTGCCACCGTGGTAATAGTATACCGTGCACGGCAAAATGGGGCTGTCTAAACTCAGCGATGTTGAAAATGTAGTGCACCACAGGCCATAGATGACAGAGATGAACGACGACTGCGGAGATGCGTTCGGGTGAATAGACGAGCTACCGTTGAGCAATTGACCACCCAGATAAACCAAGGGGCAACCAACAATGTTTCTCAAACTACTGTTCAGTGAACGTTGCTGAGTCTGGGCCTGCCGAAGCCGACGCCTAGTTCATGCACTTATGCTGACTGATGTTCATCAGCAAAGAATGCTGGAATTTGCACGCGTACCGCAACTGGACTTCCACAGAGTTTTGAAAGGTAGCGTTTTCCGAGGAATCACGTTTTATGCTCCATCGGACTTATGGACGTTGGCGTATACGGCGTGAAACCTCTGAAAACAAGCACACTGCAGCCATTGCTGGAACAGTCCAGGCTGAGGGTGAGAGTATTATGAACTGGGGAATGTTTTCCTCGCATTCTCCTGGTTTACTCATTGATGTGGAAGTCACGATGGATAAATAAAAGTACGCATCTGTCCAGCGTACCATGCCCCCCCCTATATGCGCATTGCTTTCCCTCAGGAGGCGCACATTGCCTTACCTTATCTAGCAGCAGGATGATGCAAATTGTCATACAGCTGGCAGTGTACGTGCGTGATTTGAAGAGTACCAGGATGAGTTTACCGTTCTTCCTTGGCTAGCAAACTCCCTTGCTGAAACCCAATCTAGAATCTGGAGGACCATCTTGATCGGGTTGTTCAAATCATGGATCTTCTCCCACGTAATCTAGTGCAGCTGTCGACGGCATGTTTAAACATCCCAGTAAATATCTTCAAAAACCAGATTGACTCTCTTCCTTCACGTCTCGCAGCAGTCCGCTCTGCAAAAGGTGGTTATCCTGGCTTTTGGCAGGCGATCACATTAATGTGACTGGAATGTGTAGTTTTTAGAGTTGTAAAATAGCTTATTATCAATATATATATATATATATATATATATATATATATATATATATATATATATATATATATATATATATATATATATATATAATTTGGACTAAATTTCTATGGAGGGACTGAAATGATTTGAGTATTAAAGATAAATGCATCATAGAGACTTTAGAAACTTAAAAAGGTGGCTGCTGTAGTATTGTAATACTTGTTGACTCAGGAAATTTTTCAAATTTATATAAAAATGGAGTTATGCTAGTTTTAAGACGTATCAACTCTACCTTTCTTTATTTGCAATATATATATAAATACTAGCTTACGCATTTATAACGTTCGTTTCTTTATTTAGAATTTAGCTTTTCTTAAATTTTTGCTTATGTAAGTAATTATGATTAATGACAATGGAAGATTAAAAGCACGATTTAAAGAAAGCAACGTGAAAAAATAGCTATGTACAAAATAACAACATCAATACGAAGGGAACTTTTTCTATAACAATACAAATGTTGTCTGAGGAGTCATAAAGTAAAAGAAAAAAATCTAGCTCATATTTAAATAAACTTTGCAATACAAAATAATTAGCTTAAAAAGAATCTTTTTTTAGCTCTTTTCACAAAGAATTCGAAGAAAATAAAAATTATTTACCAGACTGATGAAATACTTCATAAATGGTCACTCAATCGCAACCAAAAAATTGAAAAAAAAATATTAGATTTCAAAAATACTAATTAAAACTAGTTCTTGTGAATTGATCCTGAAAATGCCTAAGGCTAACATTTTTTACGTTATTTTTAAAATCTTTCTCACGTTCTTTTTTTTCCCTGATGAGTCGAAAGTCATTAAAATAAGAACTTTAAGCGAGGGAGTAAAAAGATTCCTTTAAGTAAATGTAGCTGACATAATATGTTCCCTTGCCTTTAATACGATGTAGAGGTGTGATTGAATTCATTTTCCCTGAAAATCAATTTGAGCTCTTGTTTCTCATTTTTAAAATGAATATGTGTACATGCCTAAATCAATTTGCACTTAAAGTTGTAAGTCAATTAAGTTTTCGCTTTGAGAATTTGAATCAGAAATAAATCAAGATGATAAATGTGTGCTTTTTTTCCAAGTGAAAATGCAGGTTTTTAATTAAATCGTGAAGAAAAATCTCACAATTCATTGAAAAAAAAACTTTCTTTTACTTATTTAAAAAAAAAATAAAAGTTGGAATTATCGCATGTAAGATTTTAATTCCCACACTATATCCTCATCAGGAGGATCCACGCGCGTTTGGACTTTCTTCCTTTTTTCCGAATAGGGGAATTTTGAAACTTGATATTTATGTAAAGTTGTGATCGTTTTCACAACTTTACATAAATCTCAAATTTCAAAATTTGATATTGAATTGATTTGATTTCTGGTTTTTATTTATTTATTTTGCTGAATTTCAATTTTTTCCGGGTATTTAACTCCAATGCAAACGAGAAAAATTTAAATTATTCTCAGAAAGCACTCAGGAAACGACTACTAAAAATAATTTGTTTACAAAAATCAATCTTGTAATGAGCAAGCATTGGTTTTTATTTTGTTGAAATACAATACATTCGGCTAGCTTTTAGTTGGTCCTTCTACGGACTAATGACGGTTATATATTTATCAAAACAAGTTACTAAAAATATTTTTTATTAATTTTTAATTCGGAGTAAACTCATTAAAAATAACAAGGGAGTTACTCAGATTCATAATTAATTGATTTTTAAATAAAATTGAGCAGTGCTTTGTCTCGTTTTTAAATTATTTTGTGTCGGTGAAAGACTCATCATATAATTTTACTTTTTTCAGGAACATTTTCTTATTCTACAATAGGTTCTTGTAAAAAAGGGGTACATCATTGTGCTTCAAGCATTGTCTGTAATCACGTTCCAGTTAATTAATTTTCTTTTATTCACAAAATAACAAAGTATAAAAATAACCTCAGATGCTAATACACTGAAAAAACATTTTGTATTAAATTACAAATTATATTCATACATTTTAAAATGCGTAAGAAATAGGTGATCATTTTGAAATTTTACTCTTGTGTACTGATTTTACTTTTAAATTATTTCTTCATAAGTCATTTGATGACGACGTGATTTAGGAAAACACACTTTACAGGCATTACCTAGTCATATTGTAATGCTGTTAAATAAATAGAACTTAAGAAAACTGCAGATTTTCAAAAACTAAGACCCTCTTCCCTTCCAATAGTTGTATATTAAAAACATACTTCTATCCAAAAGGTACTAAGTATAATTATTGCTCCAAGAATCAACGTCAACTATTGGCTAATGGCCTCAAATATAACTCAGAATGATGTTGCGCATACATTCTTATATAATTAAAATATACAGAGAGAGAGAGAGTTAGGTATATTGACAACTGAAATGCGTGTGAAATATCTAAATTGGAGATAGCGTTATTGAATATATAGTTATATAAAGCTTGCGTTTAGAATTATACTGTCAGTTTCCATATATATATGTGAAGGATTTAAATTATACTAACTGAAAATGATATGGCATATTTTATATATATAACTATTAATTATAATAATATTGTATCAGTTATATTCATATTTAAAAACTATTCATTTTAAACTTAGCTTCTAATAATCATGCAATTTTTTTTATATAAAAGCAAGTTTATCTTTTGTATATTACCGTGGTTTTACATGTACTAAGGAGTAATTACATTGCACAATCCTAGAACAAGTGTTCCGGGTTTAGCCAGGGAGCTAATTATAGGTGCAGTGAGTGCAGGGCACACACTGAGTATTGTTCGTCAATTCTTACGTTCCCAAAGTGGTTATTACGGACCCTTGGGAGTCCTTATGACACTAAATAGCCGTCGAGCCGCAAGTCCTCTCGTGAGGTTGGTGGAAGTGTAAGAGAAAGGGAAGGCCTCTGGCCACCCCCAGCGTGTTATTCCTCTAAATTTTGGTGCAACCGCGCCAAAAATCGTACTGTCACCTGTACGGCTCTCAAAGCTACGGCTAACGACAGGCGTATTACCAGCCTCTTGCCACGATGAATTTCGTGGGTCTTGATCTAATGAACAGGCGGCATAAGTAACAAAACAATTGGTATCTATACATAAATTTATTAAACTAACTTATACTTTTTTGGTTAAAGTGTAAATTTATAAAACACACACTGTCTTGTTATATAATCCTTATCGATACCATTTCATTTTCATTTAACATTTTCAGGACATCAACGTTAAATTTGTAATTTTTCTAATAAGGAATGAAATAGCTGAGAGCTCAATAGCCAAAGTTATTTGGAAATTCATAGGTATTTGCTTTATATATATATATGATGAATCCCCAACCCCTGAAGTGTCAGTTGGGGTAAACTTCCTACCAGGACAACTCAAAAAACCTCCCGCATAAGAACTTTGACTTCGACTTTCGCCGGACTTAAAGAAGACACGTGTTCTAAGGACTCACTCGCTGCTGATCAACGCTGAAAGAGCTCTCGTTTTTGTCATGGCTTGGAGTGCAGACTTCTTTATTGAATATTGAAATAAAATATAATAGGACAAATGGCTGTCCATTGGATTTCTCCTGCCAATCCAAGAATTTCTCCAAAACATTATATATATAATATATATATATATATATATATATATATATATATATATATATATATATATATATATATATATATATATATATAAAGGGGTCTGTGGGCACAGTAAAATTGCGCAATTAGGTAGCGCTTTATAAATGACGCACAAAATATCAAAAATAATAAGTGCTGTATAATAAGAGCATTCTTTTTATGGTGCGCAATAACAAGTTTTATATAAAAACCCACACGCTGTGTTAGGACAATGAGGTAATTTTTTTAATGTTTTGGGACTAAATGTAGAAAATTTTATCCTCTATTTTAAATTAATCATTCGCACGCAATGTTATATAGTATTTGCAATTAAAAACATTTTCAAACTGCATATTTTTAGCACCTTAGAAAATAATAATAATAATTTTTTTGTGATACACAAAAATTATATACATATTTAATGTTAACTTTACCACGTTAAGTATATATATATATCCAGATTATTTTTATAACAAAAAAAGCTTTAGCATTTACTCTTCCCACACTATTTTCTGAAGCATACATGGCAAGAAATACTGACTCACTTAGAAATACAGATGTAATATAATATCTCGTCTGGATTACATCCATGTAATCAATTATTTTGTTGGTAACTACTATTCAATCACTAATTGCGGAAATGAAAAACAAATGATATTATTTCTCTTGATGTTATTCAGTGATTGACATGCAATTATCTAGATACATAGAGGAAACAAATTCATAATGATACATTTCCTTCTACTAGTGCTATTTATAACGATTGATATCTCAAGAGGGAGATATTTATCTAGAGAGATATAATATCTAGGATTGATTACAGTGATTTTTACTTGAAACATATGTTGTATATGCACCTAAGTAATCTAGTGTCTCTGAATTTGTTTAACGTTTTCGGAATTTGCTTACAAATTGCTTAATACCAGCAACATATTGCATGATTAGTCCTGTTTCTGTAATTCACAATTTCAGTAATAAAATAAAACCTTCTTGGGATAAAAATGTATACATTATGCAAAATTATTTAAGAAATATTATTATTGAGTAGATTTGAATGTATTAAGTGATTGAATAAAATATATTACTTTGTGGATTAAAAATATTGCTATTTGCTTTTTACCTCGACCCATCAAGTTATTCAGTCATAATCAAAGAGCAATGCTTTTAAAAATTTTAACAATTTCCTTAATTTTAAAAAGTATCCTTAATTAGTGAGTATATGAAGATTAAAGATATTGTTTATCAGTTTCATATCTGAGAGAGAAGGTAAAATCAAGAACACGAATAATAAATAAAGATTTTGGCTCTTATTATATAAAATTTCTATGCTTATTACTTTGTTGTTAAAATTATTTCCAAGCATTTTCAAAAAGTGTGTATTGAAAATTATTTAAAAATCATCTTTTTTTATTTAATTCAATTTTAAAAACTGCACTTATAATGGTTGAAGGCTTCTCTAAGGAATTTTAAAATATTTAAAAAAAAGCAGAAGCTATAATTATTCTAGAAACGTTTTATCAATAAATGCACTGAACACCTGTGTAGGCTTCAATGTGATTTTCTTGTATTTATTTCATGTTTCAAACTTTAAAAAAATGAATGAGATACATTTAGGTTAAATTGCAGTTAACAGTTTGATTGACAAATATAAAACAATTAAGGCATTACAATACAATGTTTTAGACACAATAATGAATATTGTGTTATTCACCTACATAGTAATTTTGTATGCTTCAGAATCCAAACATAAATTAGAGTAACTTAAGTATTAATCTTGAAGTTTGAGTATTAATTACATGTCTAAAAGACATATGTATTTCTCGCTCTATATATAGGAGAACAGGGATTCACTCACTAACTCATTGCGAGACCTGAGAAACTATTAAACTTAAAAAATTGAATTTTTGCAGGTATGTTTCTTTTGTTGAACAGAAAAATCCGTTAAGAACATGATTTATGAAAATAGATACCCACGGAGGGTTTCGAAAGCGCATAGATTAAAAAAACGCCTTTGATCTATTAGACCTATAGATTTCAAATTTGGTAATCATGTTTCTTTTGTTAAGTAGAGATCTGCTGAAAAAACTTCTGTGGAAGATTACAGGGAAGTAAGAACAGATATATTTCCATTTTAAAAATTCAAGTCTTGCCATTTTAAAACCAAGAGCAGTAAAAAATGTTTTTCAACGCAATCGAAACCTTAATTTTATGACTTTTCAGTAACTGCAAATCAGTATATAATCAGATATTATCATGAAATAACGAGCAAAGCGGGCATATAAAAGCTAGTTATTTTACAAAAGACTAACAGCGAAAGTTTGGTAGTCTTTTCCATGTGTTTAACATAGTATTTCAAAACATTACGAATTATCTGTCGTTCGGTGTATTTACAATATGTATTGAATTAATAATGAACTAAATATTGACGGAATTAGACAGTAACTAAGCTTCTTTTCAACCTTCAAACTATGTATCATATCATAGAATCTAATCTAAAAGCATATGAGGCTAACTGCTAACGATGGGAATGATTAGAAATCGGAATTTCTCTAAGCTTAGTCGATTCATTCCAATGAATTCATTCAGTTCCAAACGCCTATATTCAAGATGTAGAATAACTCACGTTTCGTCGTGTAACCTTGTTCGTGTAAGATTTGACATCATTCTATACGTGCATGCTGTATGTCACTTTAAAGGCGTATTAGCACTAACTAATTGCTTTGTGAAATGAAGTTAATTATGGTATCCGCAAAACGTGATGATTATTCTAGCTAATTTCAGATTAATTCATTTATCACGATTGAGAAGACTATGTAACTGAATTATTAGATAAAATGTTAAATATGTGTTGGATCAATGGATTGTATGTGCGTCCGGTTTTGTGAAATCCTTTTCAGAGTGTTAAATCTAAATGTATATATTTATTTCATTAATTAGTTGGGATAAAAAACTTTTTCTCTGGTCAAGTTTCTATAATTTCGTACTTTTAACAATAATAATAATAATAATAATAATAATAATAATAATAATATATACATATATATATATATATATGCATATATATATATATACATATATATATACATATATATATATATATACATATATATATATATATATATATATATATATATACATATATATATATATACATACATATATATATATATATATATATATATATATATATATATATATATATATATATATATATATATATATATATATATATATATATATATATATACATATATATATTACCTTGCACTTTTTTGCTGTCGAATAATAAATGTGCATTTTTTATTTTAACTTTAGCACATTTCCAAATGTTTTTATTTCCAAAATTTTACAAAATAAGCATTGAAATTTACTCAGATATAGCTACCGTAAAATCCGGCGTATAGTTTACACCACCGTATAAAGCGCACCAATACTTCAAGCTGTATTTTTTTTTTAATTTTTAGGTATATTCACCGTACAATGCCTCTCCCCCCTTTTATTTAAGAAGGAACCCGAAATATATAGTTGCGCAATTATCTTATGTTTTGAAGTCCTTTATTCGAGATATTATTCGAAGGTTTGGAAAAAAATTGCGTACAACCCATGAAATTCTTTCAAATAATGAGTATTTAGATACAATAAGAACTCTAATTTCTTTCTATGTTCATCTTTTTTTTATTTTTGAAGCTCGCACGTTAATAATTAATTTCTGAATTAGTATGAAATAAATTTAAATTATTACAAAAATGGATTTTCTACTTTTAAGCAAACAGAACTATGAGGTGACAGAAATTTGTTTATTGTTAACAACAAAGAGGCTTGTGCTTTGATAAAATGTATACAAAAGCATCATTGCATATTAACAATCTCGTAGATTAAATATTTAGAATTCAAAACATAAGGAGAGAGTCAGAGTGAGTGGATATGAAATTGAACAGAGATATTTCCTTTTCGAAACACGATTTGTAAAAAAAAATTCCTTTCTGATTTTCCTTAATTTGAAACATCATATATATATATATATATATATATAAGTACGATTTATGAATTTTATCTTTAAAGAAACATTTCATTGAAGCAATGAGATGCCCACTTGAGTAAAATTCGCAGTATTACTAATTTGATTTCGGAACGTTAAATGCTGAAAGTTAACTTCTGAACTCCCTATAATGAATTTCCTACTTAAATTTATTTTTAATACATGTCATGGAAAAATTTTAAATAGTTCGTAAAAGATCGAATATCAACTTACTGCAGGACTCTTAACAATTTTCCGGAAATATTTTTAAAATAAAAATATGCAGAATTAAAAAATACGTATTCTAATAAATAAATACAAATACTAAGTTAAATCCATTGTACGTTTAACGTACATGGTTGATATAATTTCTTTCAAAAACTTACTGAGTAGGATACATTTTTATTTTACTATTTCATCCTGAGTCAACGTTCGATGTAAAAAAATTTCAAACCTTAGCGAAACCAGATAGTCAAACATAATTAGCCAGATGATAGATAATCGGAAAAAAATTGAGCTCTAAAAAAACGTCAAATTCTTCCCACTTTTCCTATGAATCAATGAAACGCAACCAAGATACAAATGAAGATTGTTAACGATGTGTGAATTATCTAAAACTGCTTCTCTTCAATGATAAATGAACTAGGATTAAAAGTAATGAAATTAAGGAAATCAAACAGCCGTACAGTGTACCATGATTTCATAAGTCATCCTACCACTCTTCAAGTTCGCTTGCTCTATTTGAGAACTGGGCAGGCATCCAGAATTACGTCAGTCACGTATTCATTAGCTCTAAGATCAATGAAACTTAAACCGGGTTTAACATCCCAGTCTATTTCGTGAATCACTCGGGAATTCTGAGTTTTTTTTTATGTGTGTGTGAGGAGTTTAACACATTCTTGTTAAGGAATTTCTGAACTAAGCTAATCAAAAAAGTTCATGGGTATTTTAATTCTTAAAGAATTCTATATTTGTATTCTTCTCACCAACTATGAACATCTCATTCATATAAAATCGAATCATTCATAGAATAGGTAACTGAATCTATAATAGAATTGAAATTATTTTGACGAAAAAAGTGTATTAGAGATATAGGACGTTATCGATGCATAGCAATTTCCTTAATAGGACAGATTAATAAATTATTCACACAATTAGATACAAATAAATATCATTAATTGCAAAAGTTTCTAAAAAAGGAAGACTTTTTTAATCACTAAAAAAGAAAATTGCATTTATATATAAAATTATATTTCTTCTTTTATTTGTCCTACATTCATTGATATTTGTGACACAGACAATCAGTAGTTTAAATAAAAAGGCGAATTTATATTGAAAAATAACTTGTGAAGTAAGAAGTCTTTCTAAATTAAGAACAGTATTTAATGAAACGTACACTTATATATTTAAAATATAGTGCTTAAATTTTTTATTATTATAAAAACGAGTAGTAGCAATAATCTGAAGCAGCTTTTTTTAAATATAAAGTATATGATGAAATTTAAGATGCAGAACAAAGTATGTAATTCTAAAATAGTTTTGGGCAATATTTCTCTGAATATCGGCAATTTCATTCCCTGTTAATGAGTGCAGAGAATATTTTTGTACATCTTTATGTAATTAAAGATGCACAAAGTATAAGAAAATGTAAACACATATTTTTTAACGAAGTTATAGGCATAGTAAATGTATCTAGAGAAATTTACAGGAATTAGAAGGAAGATATGATATTGGAAATTTTCTATTTAAGTTTCAAAATTCCAAAGAAGTAAATTTCAGTATTTTGAACTAATTTTCTACTAAAGTAAATTTCATATTATATGACTCATGTTATCAAATATCAAGGCAAAAATTTATTCACCCATAACAAATTGTAATAAGGATCATTAAGTGTTATAACCATTACCTAAAACCATCGCAATCTCACAATACACACATCAGTACAATAAGCATCCTCCAGTTTTCTAATCCTATGCTTACGGTGTTGAATATGTTGAACTGTATCGGGAGTTGGAAGTTAGTGGGCAGCTGGGGATAAATGAGGGACCTATGATGATGTCCAGGTATCATAATGCGAGGCTAAGCAATGTGAATCTCTCGGCTGGATGACGGCTCATGCCTCATCCAGTCTTCTGAATTCAGTAGTATGACAACATATCTCAAATATCTTGCAATATATCAGAGATAGTGATATTTTCGAAATACTAGTGCCAACTCTTCGAGCCCAAATACTCCATTTATTATGAAATTTCATTTTCTTCCTATCTTTCTAAATGTTAGCAGACTCCAATGCCTCAATACTTCAATGGTTAGGGTTCAGATTTAAGATAAATTAGCTTTTATACAAATTCACTACTTAAAATATTTTGCGAAACAATGATATAACGGAAATGTGTCACCGAAATATCGGATATATTTCATATATATAAAAATACCTTTTGTACAAAATTAGCAGAATGCTAAGTCTTACAGAGTCTCATTTAAATCAATATTCAGAAATCTTGATTTTTAGAGCAGAATAGCTAAAATTATAAAACATACATATTCCTATTCTTTTTTTAAATATTTTAGCTTATGACTAGAAAGTCATTTCTTATGCTGTGTTTTAGTGTTTTAAATTTTAAAAAATCGATTCTAAATTTAATTTACAACATTTATCTACATTTAACTTTCATTTCATTAAATAGTTTTTGTTTTAAAAAAGGGAGGGAAAATTTGCATTCTAATTACCGTAAGGAAATGAAGATTTTAATTTAAGGATGAATTGTAACTAGAAATTTAGTCTTATTTTTTTGAAAGTGAAATACACCATAAAAATATTTTTTTTTAAATTTTCATCTTCTAAAAGTCAATTTTTATTTTCAGCTAACCATTTGTGTTTTTATTGATTTAAAAATGAAACCAGCGTTATTTTTTGTCGACTCTTTCATTTGTACTTTTTATTTCATCCTCATTGAGTAGAAAGGAAAAAAAATCACAAGAATTGGAAAATTAAATCAATTTGTAAGAGTAAACTTTCACGTTTTAATTATTATTCTTTTCCTAACTTTATTTACAGTTGAATAAATTTGATACATATATATTCTAAAAAGTTTCGCAATTTTATCTCCCGTTCCTCGAGCGAAACTAATATTTAGTGACACAGTACCTTTATATCCTAGCAGATGTTTTTGCTCGCATTTGCAAAGTAACGAATTAATTCTTTTCCAGTATTATCATTATATTTTAATTAAAATTTTTGGCGATGTGTTAAAAGTCATTCAGCAAATTCACAACTCGGATTCTGCTTCCGATGAATAATATCAGGAATTACAATAGTTTGACTACACATTCTTTTTAAACATTAAGTAAAAATTAATATAGAAGAATCCATTATGGAAATGCAAAATACATCTTTGAAAGAATGCATATCCGAATAATAAATCAGAAACTCTTTTTTTATCCACTTTTTATTCTTCGCCGCATTTCATATTCCAAAAAATCATAAAAAGAAAGGGAAAAATTCAAAATGTATTTTAATAAAATATCCAAACATGTTTTATTGATCTTGAATGTAACTAATAATATGACTCGAAGTAGTAAAAGAAAACAACTATTTTCATTAAAAGAATAACCATTAAGAAGTATGTTTATTTTTTAGCTTGATTACTGAATGTGTGTTGTTACTTTTTATGTTTGTTGATTTTTTTTTAAGTCAGGAATCATTACAAGCTTTAACATCCGATTTTAAAATAAACATTATTTTATTATGAATACAGTTTAGTTGAGAAACATCTGCGCATTGCTGAAAATTGCAAAATGTTAAAATGAGAAGAGATAGGATTACACTTAATGTTTTATTCATAATTAACAACTTACATGACTAGTATTTCTATATATGAATGTTAGTAAAATAAAAAAACACCTGCTTTTTATAGAATAATACTAGACTTTACAGTACGAATAAAATGATGCACTGTTTGTTAATGCTAACCTAGACATAACATTTCATTTCCGTTATTTTTTTCTATTTAAACTAATATTTTTTGTACTTAATTCCTTCAGTGAATACATGATTATTGTTTGAATAATTGCTTACTAGTTTTAAATAATACTTTTAATTTAAATTTTCTCAATACATAATGTTATAGTTTCCAAATTACTTATTCAGTATATAAATATAACATTTTATACATCGAATTCTTAATCATTAATGATTTGAATAAAATAGTTATACAACTTTATAAATGATATACTGCTTGAAATTTGTCTCTTTTCCTTACTTAATCTTTCAGATTTCAATATCTCCAAAATCTCAAAGTACTAATTTGTTTAACAAATTTAGCAAAATTCATGAATTTATTTACATCCTCCAAGTAATTACCATTGAATTATTACATGAAAACATCATCGGTTTACTTTAAACAAATATGTATTCTTGATTAAATATTTGTAGCGTATGTTTATAGTAAATAGTGTTAAAGGAAAATGTTTATAAAGTAACTCAATTCCAATAATTTTTCATCGCAAAGGATTGCGAGGGGAAACCTTGTAGTTATAATAATTCGTATGATTAAAACGCCACCAGTCTTGAATTTAAGCACTATTTTATAACCGCATATAGAAATTAGTTCAAGTTATTTTCTTGGGCTTTCTCCATGCCCTTGTTATTTAGAGATTATCACTGTGTCCAGTATCATTTACACAAATCATGTTTCATATCTGACATAAAGCTATGCACTTCTTAGAGTGGAATAATGCTTTAGAATTCACAAGAGACAAATATGGCCTCAACCTCTGTGAATTGCAAGCCTTGACTTGGGGGTAAACTCAGTTTTCAACGACCTTACTTCATTTTAACGATACCCTGATTATAGCATGAAGTGGAACTAACGATAGGACCTTTAGCTTCAGTAACAAGCTATTAGGCTCTTCAAAGTGCTGCAAACATCGGCAATGGACTGTCGCATAAATTAGATGGGTTCTTTTATGGTTCACTGTTAATAATAACACCATGAACATTACGTCGAATTGTAACCAACGTAAAGCCTCTCAATGCTGGAGGCATTTTTATTAGGGCGTTTAATGCTTCTGACTAGGAATAGAGTTCGTTATTTGTAAAATTGTTTCATGAAAATGTATTTCAAATCTGTATAATTAATTACAAATAGAAGTACTTTAAAAAGATACACTAAACAGTTATTCAGAAGTTGCAATACTTTGATTTGCTAAGTCATTTTAAATAACCGAGTTTCTGAAAGACTCGTATCGAAATATTGTACGGTCGCATGCATGACAAACTAAAGTAGAATCTTTTGTTTAAAATTATAGTTAATTGTTTCCTTTTGATTTTAATAATTTTATGAAACATCTATCTTTTATTTATCATAATATGTTAATAAACTGACTATTCTGGCAATATGTAGGGTCACGAACTCGTGGTCGGAGTATCGTGGGTTCGAGTCCTGGTGCCACTGAAGATCTACCATGTAAAAGGGGGTTGACGCCCGATAAATCTGTCTAAGTTCAATGTCCTCCCATTATATGGTGTGATAGCTAGGAAAAGGGGGTGACCTCGTCAATTGACTGAGGTTCAAAATTACGAGGTTCCTCACTAATAGCCCTCGTATTACACTGGCCTCAAAAAGTTAAGGTACAACATGTTTTTCGAAGCTCACCATAAAAAAAATGGCAGTAACAATAAAATGCATAGTTTACATGAATGATAATAACGAACTTTAAAAACATTAATGCAAAAACGATTGCTACCACTTTTATTTTATAGAAAAGAACGTATATTTATGAGTGAGAGAAAAATATGCAAATATCAAGCTTTCGTACTTTTGTGTGTAAGTTGTGTTGATTTTCAACAGTTGTTGACAGTTTCGGTGACAATAGTCAATAGAGTTTAGAAAATGTCTCAGAGACGTCGTTTACCCAATTCGTTAAGGTGGCGGGCAGTTGGATGGATGGAAATGGTATTGTCGCAGGCTGATGCTGCTAGACATCTCAATGTGTCTCGTAGTGTTGTTCAGCGACATTGGGATCAATACCAATCCGAAGATTCTGTGTCCAGAAGACCTGTTCCAGGCCGACCACGAGCTACAACACCTGCAGAAGATCGTTTTCTAGCTCTTTCGGCACGAAGGAGAAGAACCACTACTGTGCCGCAGCTCGTTGCAGACCACTTTCAAGCATCAGGAAGAAGAATCTCCGCTACTACGGTGCGAAATCGTCTTCACAATGCAGGTCTGTATGCAAGAAGACCAGTTGTGTGCGTTCCCCTCAACAGACGACAGTGAAGGAACCGCTTATGCTGGACAAGAGAACATGTTTCTTGGACGCAGCAACAATGGGCCTCTGTGCTGTTCACAGACGAGTCCAGATTTACAATGGAGAGTGATTCAGGGGGTCTACTGATCTGGAGGGAACAGCGCACTAGATACCATCAATCCAACACTGTTGAAAGACACAGTTATAGAGGTGGTGGAATCCTGGTTTGGGCAGGGATCTCGCTCGGTGACCACACTGACCTGCATGTGTTCCATGGAGGAACCGTAACTAGTCTTAGATATCGGGATGAGATCCTTGATCCATATGTCCGCCCATATGCTGCTGCTATTGGTAACGACTTCATTCTGATGGATGATAATGCACGACCTCGCCGACCTCGGATTGTTGAGGAGTATCTGGAGGATCACGGTTTTGAACGAATGGAATGGCCAGCTCGATCTCCAGACCAGAATCCGATAGAACATCTTTGGGATTATCTTGGCAGAGAGGTTGCTGCTTTAAATCCTCTTTCAAGGTCGTTACATGAGCTGAAACAAGGCTTACTCTGTGTCTGGTCTTCGCTTCCTATTCCGGTGTCCGATAACTTAATAAACAGCATGGGAAATCGATGCCGCCAATGCATTCAAGTTAGGGGTGGACACATTCCTTATTAGAACCCATTTTTGTATTGTTTTTATGCCATTTTACCACATAACACTGTGATGTGCTGTTTTCTCCAAGAATGGACTTTTCCGCAGAGATTGCTTTTTTTTGTTATAAATCGTTTTTGCAATACACTTATACAAATTTCTATGACGCATTCAATAAAAAACTATTTAATGCACATATCCTCCAAATTTTTTGTTTCTACATTCATTCTTTTGCAAATTAGACACAAAAACCCGGTTGTACCTTAACTTTTTGAGGCCAGTGTATTTTATATATATTGAGACGTAAGTAAAACTCTCTCTCTGGCAATAATGATTGAAGAAAATATTTTTGGCTTAAAAATCAGGTGTTTTTTAAAATGAAATCAATTAGTTTTTTTCTTCTTAATGTGAGTTATGCATTAATATTTACCCAAAAGTTGCAGGAGATACGCGGATGTATAAAAGTTGTAAATTTTAATGACATTCGAAAGTTAAATACGTAAAAAGGAAAAATGATTAGGGGGGTGATAAAATGATAAATAGGGACTAAAATATGAAAACTAAATTATATCAGACATAAGTAATTATATAATCTCTATTAGTACTTATTTAGATAACTTATAAATTATTAGTAAACTAATGTTCTCAAATTCTATTTCTTATAGAAATTTAACCTTTCTGAAATCCTGTATAATAATATTTGTTTGGAACAATACGAAAAAGAATGAGTTATGATACCGAATAATTTTACAATGAATATTCCACAAAGGATGGTGATATAAAAATGTTACATAATGTTGAAATTAAGCCTTCAATAATATTAAACTGAACTTAAATGTAATAACATCTTAATTTTTCTTTGGTTCAGAAAACATAATGTGGACTTTAGATTATTATATTCCAAAGTAATCCAAAACTTCTTTTGAAAATGTAATCAGCAAGTTTGATATGTTATGTATTTGAATATTTTACATACCTCAGATAATAGTTATATGCTATTTTATCCACTCTGTAACTTCACGGATATGCAGATGTATTGTCTTATTTTGCTTCCAAATTGTCTATTCATTTCACGTAGTAACCTTGTTCGTGAAGCATAATAAAAATTCTACATAAAAATTTAAAACTCCCTCTGGTGGCCAAAACGAATAAACACAATTTTTTAAAAAAAAGTTACTGATGCATAGGTAATAAAGGCGCTAAATAGAGCTGATTGTGATTTAGTGTCGAGTAATTGGAAGCTAAAATGCCATTATTTTTAATTTCTCACAAATGTGTTCTACTTTATCGTGAAACAGGGTATTTTCTGAAATAGATGTTTCTTTTTTTCATCGAAACAAAGCCTGATGTTTAATCACTGGCAATAAAGCTTTATGGCAGTAAAACATAACTAACTAGAAAATACAACATTTACGCATTTTAACTTAATGTTAATCTTATTTTCCTGGAAATAGTTCTAAATATTTTTAGTAAATTTCCATAATAGAGCATTTATACTGTTATGTGATTTAAGGGAAAAATCACTTAGTTGAGAAATTGTTCGAACCTGCTTTTAATTTAGAATCAAAATATTTTTTTAAGCCATAGAGGAATTTTACTGCGTGTATTTATAGAACGAGAGCGTCTTCAAAGCGTTACATTATTTCGTATGCCTTTCCCCAATTGACTCGACCTTTTGATAAAAAAGGTGCAAGAAATATTGTAAACTAAAATGAATTCCAAAATTGATATTTTTCAAAGTCAATTGAATGACACGTAATAAGATTAAATAATTCTTATTTAATAAATATTACTTGTGTGTGTGTGTGTGGTATGCAGTTCTAATTTTTCTAAAAAATGTAAATTTTTCTGCATATTTAATATTAACAAGCATAAAAATTCGTAGCATCCTTACATAATTCGAGATCTTGTATGCTTTCTTATACACATATTTTCTACTCGTTTGAACACACCAGAAAGTGAGTAACATATTAATCTTTTTATGAAATTTAAAGTAATTCCATACAGCATTAAATAATTTGTAGTTAAAAATATTATTCTATTAATGTAACAAAAGGAAACATTGAAAGTATTATAAGCAAGTATAATCAATAAAAACAAACTTACAGAAAAGGGAAAAAACCAGAAAAATGTTATTTGTAGTAGCACCTGCATGTTGAAAAATAGGAATTGTATAATAAAATATATTTTTAAGAATAATATATTCTCATCTCGATTAACTATTTATGCACATGCTTTCATAATATTTAAGGACCATTGGTACCCTTTGAGTCACTTTCTTTCTTTATGTATTTAAAATTATATTTTAACATTTTATCCAGCTTTTCTATTCAAGAAAATAATACCAGATGAAAATTTGCATATATTATTCACACAATTTTAAAAATTTAAATTTTTTGTAGAAAATTGGAAACATTTTAAAAGCCTACTCCTTTTGTGAAAATCAATTTTTTTGACCTGAACTTTTTTATAATATTCTTATGGATGTTCTAAATAACTTTGGGGATTGATTTTAGTATAACTTTATTCCTTTCCGAGAAAAAAATAAAATGTTGATATACAGGCTAAAAATCAACGAAAAAAAGCCAACATGTCTTACATTTAATTTTTTTAAAAAAAAAAGTTCTCCATTTATAGCAAAACGGATCCCTAATTTTATTACATGCTTTATTTTTGACACGCAGGAAAAAAATGGAAGTGATTGGTAAATAATTGTCGAAGGAGTAGCATTTTGAATGCACTAAGGTTTCGAAAAACACAAATTGAGAAAAACCACTTTAAAGTTTATAATTCTGAAAAAATAATTATTATAAGCTTAATTAAACTTAATACCACTTTAAGATATTACTTATACGTTTTTCGTTAAAATAATTGCATTTTCATATGTTTTCAACCCACACATTTTTATAAATGATCAACTTTTAGAGAGTACTAATTGCACAAGAAAACTCAAGAAAAACTTTAAAGAAAATTTTTTTTCTGTCACGACAGAAATTTTAGCTGTTTTTCTTCTTATAATATTAAAGTATTACATTTGTATGAAAAATATATCAGGAATAAGAACTGAAATTATAAAATTATTAATATAAAATGCCTTAATTTAAAAATTTTACATGCACACATTTCACAAGGAAGAAAAATTACATTATTGTATTGCCTCGGAAATATTCTGCTTTTAATACTACACATTCTTTTTTATAGTTATTATTTCTATTTATAAAATAGATTTTTTTATCAAAATGCTTTTTTTTAGATTTTTTTCTAAAAAGGGGGCGTGGCCTAATTGCCTAATTTGTTTTCAAATGAAGTTTTATTCAACTTCTAACTTTCCCACATGCACAAGTGATATATCATTTGAAAGAGAATAATGCAAATAATAAGATTAAATGTAAATAAAAAAATAGGTCTATGATTTTTGGGGTACCCCAAGTCCTCTTAATATGCATTATTTCAGTAGTTTCTTCAATTGATTGATCAGTTTCAACTTCCTTCAATAAGGATCACAGATGTCCATTTTTTTAATATTCTGCTCATTTACATTTATAAACCATAATAAGTCTTACAACACAGCAATCAAAACCACAAAATTGCTCATGGGGAAAGTGTTGCATGTTCTAAAAATAATTGTGTAAAACGTTTTTTATTATGCATTATGTGTTTAAGAATACTCATAAAAATAAATATTGGCCAAATAAATCTTCAAAGTGTTTAATATGCTTATCCATATATCATAAAACTCTTTTACATGGAAAAAGGCGAAACAGAAATATATTATATATATTTACAACTTCCCTAAAAAAAGGGACGGAGATACCCTTACCAGTAAGTTCGAAGGTCAGCTAAAGTAAAATTTTAGGTTAAAAGAAGCGTAATAACAAAATCTCTCATCGTGAGATTACAGCAAAGCAAACAAAATATATATTTTTTAATTTGGTTATTGGATCAAAGATGGCTAATGAGCGTTTGAAGTGGAATCTTTTATTTTTGTTGATTACCAGATGATAAAAATGAATTATATCAGTGTAAATGTGTATTTTTTATTATGTCACACAAAGCATTTTGTTTTATTTCATTCCAAAAAATAAAATTTTTTAAACCTTTTATTTTCAATATGCTCGCGCCCCCCTCTCAGGGTTACCGCTTCCCACAGTTTGAGAAACACTGGATTAATATATACTTTTAAAATTATTTATATATTTTTGTGTGTTGTTCTAGACATTGATACGTACATATATTTATTCTGCTTTCCTTAGCATACTATAGTAGAAACTTACATGAATGACTGCTAAACTCGGTTTGTAATTATTTCAGAAACTTCAAAGTCCCCTAGGAGTTATAACCACATCTTTGAAACAAAATATAATTTCATAACCAAGACAAATCAATATTTTAACTAAGATTCAACTATCGAGACATGAAAAAAGCTCTCACAAACCATATACACAGCAGTAACTTTAGTCAGAGAGTAATCTAATTTTTGAAATCTATCGTCTTGCCGACTACCTAGCGATCTTGAAGTCGTAATGTAATTTAAAATCTGACTGTATTTCCTATCTAAGCGGAATGTATATTTGTATATAGAGAGGATAAAGAAAAAATGGGGTGTATGGGCAGAGAAGAAATAAGATAGGAAAGAATCAGAAAGAAGAAGCGAAAGAAAAATGTCTATCAGAACGCTTATTCAAAAGGGAAAGTTTCGTGCTTTAAATTGCCTCTCCCTGTAGCGCGACTTCACGCGTGATATATGCAAATTGATATTGTTTCTTACAGGGAGGAGATAGTCGTGGAAAGCGGGGAGAGCAGTTGAAGATTTTTCTTTTTCATTCCTTTTTGTTCTCTTGAATGATTATTCAAAGACAAAGACCAGAAAATAAAATGTACAAAAGAAGGGGTTGAAGATGAAAAAATAAATCAAAAGATAAAAAAATAAATATAAAGGAGTTAAAGGCAGTTAAGAAGTTATTAAGGAGATGGTAGGTTTAAAGAATACATAAAAGCATAGGAAGAATGCGTGGGGACAACTTCTTAGAATTTCCGAAACTTACAGTCAAATATCTGTGCCGGAATGGAATTCTGAGCCTTAGCTTATTTCACGATTATGTCCGCCTATTTATTTCGCTGTATTCTAGCTTAAAGACTTTAAACCGTGTGTTTTAAGAAGAAGATGGCAAATTTTCTAGATGTTTGAATTACGCTTTGACATTGATCTAAATGATACTCTTGCTTAATAGAGAAGTGTTATAAAGGAAATAAAACTCGAGATGAAAAGAAAAAAAAAACTTACGTTAAACAAGAGAGTTACCTGATTTCAAAAACGTTCGGGAATTCCAATTTCTCTAATAAAAGTGTTTTAGGTCACAAGAAAAAACAAAGATAAAATATTCGAAAAAAGGGAATAACTTTAAAACCATACAACGAATTATTTTTAAAACTTAATTTTTTAAAAGATAATTATATAGATAAGAAACCCATATGCGTGATAGTATTAAACAAACTTTGAATTCAAAATAATTTAAACTAGCATATAAATTTAGCTTATTCAATTAAAATGATTAAAAATAAAGAATAAATGGAATTAATTTTGTATAGTTTTAAAATTCTGATTAGACATAACTTTTTTTTATGAGAGCTATTTTATCCAATTACCAATACCCGTAAGACGTTTAACCGTTTAATTGTAGTATTTTTATAACAGGTTATAATGAATAAAACTAATCGGAGGTATAAAATAATTAAAGCGAATTTTTTGTGTACTTAAACCGAAAGGTTTATTAAAGAATACATTTAAAGACTTTAAACCTTTACTCAAAGTAAAACAAACAAATATTTTGAAATATGTTTATAGCACACATCCTATAATGACATACATGTCCCTTTATTTTCATAATTTTATTTTAGTCCTTGTTAATTACTATTATTTTATGAAGGGTCTCCGGAATTCTTTACTGATACAAGTCAATATCTGCAATTTTGAATTTATTGAAACTTAAAAATCCATACAAGAGAGAGGTTTGTCTTTCTTATCAGGTAAATCAGGCAACCAAATCAACAAAATCTTAGATATTCTCATTTAATGAATATTCATTTGCTTTCGCGTAAACACAATATGTTTGGAAATTAATATATGTTCAATATACATTACATACAATCAAACTCAATAAAATCCCTTTAAAATTATCTGTTATGGATATTTAAAATAACATTTCGCCATTGATAACGTCTGATTTGAATTCAAGCAGAATTTCAAGGTCATTTGAATTATCATTTTTTGATTTCAGAGATCAAAAAGGGAGTTGCTTGATATGTCGTTTGGGATCTGTAATCGATCAACAGTTTGACTATCAAGAGTCGCAAGATAGTAACAACGACCTCGTCATGCTGTTCTGTGATTGGTTGAATAGTACTATATATAAATACAAACATTATTTAAATTTCACATGAAACTGTGATAAAATGATATTAAGCTCTATTTTCTCTCTCTCTCTCTCATTTATGGTTTAATCCTATAATAAAAATTTCCTAAGATATTTATTAGATTTCAGAACACAGAAATAGAATAACTGTGTACGGACAAAATAAGGGTAATTTTATTTATTTATTTTTTATTTTAGAAGGAAAAAACAGATAATTTTGCATTTATATTGAAAATCTTGTATCTAAAATTATAAATGTAAACATTTTAACTATAGTAATTAATATGCAGTATGATTTTTGAAAATTTTCGAAAACTTAATATTTATGGATAACATTGTATTTTAAGCATGATAATCAATGAACAGACGAACAAGTGAACCCGAAAACGTACTGATATATAATGAATTGAATATGTTATTGATATTATTGCGTTAGATTGAAATAAAAGCAATTAATCAAGGTAAAATTTTGCTTCTTATTCAATTTCCGGACTTACATGTTTAATTTTAAAATTGTATTTTGTATAACTTGGCCTATATCTTTTCAATAAATCAATGCGATTCTTTTTTAAGTTATTTAATCCAACACGAAGAAAAAATACTTTGAATACTCAGTCAAGCGTGTAATTATATTTCCCAAAAAAAAGGTACAACTCGAAGTTTTTTTTAAGAAAAATTAATATTAGCTTTTTTATAATAAAAAAACAAGAACTCCCATATGTTTTAATGCCATAACAAAAACATTTTAATGTACATTTCAAAACGATTCAAATAGCTTAAGTCTTTTACAATGAAATAAAAAAAAATCCAAAAAGAAAAAGGTACTTTCTTCAGTGACTTTCAGTAATGTGATTTACGCATAAAATATATTCCTTTCTAGGTTCCATAATAATTATTTAAACATTATTCTTCAATAAATGGATTGTATGATAAAATCTACCGTATCATCACATTCTAGTTACTAATAATCTTTTCATTTGGCGATTCAAAATTTAAATCGATAAAAACGTGAATATTCTAAATTTTTAATGGAAGTATTTTAATATTTAAATATATTACGGAAAATATAAGAAAGAAAAAACTCAAAGAGAAGTTAAGTGTTTGAAATTGTTATTATCTGTCATATTATTATAAAGGGTGTTTTTTTAGAGGTATAGAACTTTAAATTGCAATAAAACATCGATGTATTATTCGATTGACATGAATTATTTTTATTCGAAAGATAATCTTGTGGCATTACATTTTAAATATGATTTCTGGCATATGACTGCCACGGCTGGTTTGGATGTAGTCCAATCTGGACGTTCAATTTTCGATGACTTTTTCCAACATTTGTGGCCGTATATTGGCAATAACATGGCGAATGTTGTCTTCCAAATGGTCAAGCGTTTGCGGCTTATCCGCATAGACCAATAACTTTACATAGCCCCACAGAAAATAGTCTAGTGGGGTTAAATCACAAGATCTTGGAGGCCAATTCACAGGTCCAAAACGTGAAATTATGCGGTCACCAAACGTGTCTTTCAATAAATCAATTGTGGCACGAGCTGTGTGACATGTTGCGCCGTCTTGTTGGAACCACAGCTCCTGGACATCATGATTGTTCAATTCAGGAATGAAAAAGTTAGTAATCATGGCTCTATACCGATCACCATTGACTGTAACGTTGTGGCATTCATCGCTTTTGAAGAAGTACGGACCAATGATTCCACCAGCCCATACAGCGCACCAAACAGTCAGTTTTTCTGGATGTAACGGTTTTTCGACAGACACTTGTGGATTAGCTTCACTCCAAATGCGGCAGTTTTGTTTGTTGACGTAGCCATTCAACCAGAAGTGCGCTTCATCGCTAAACAAAATTCGCTTATGAAAATCGGGAACAACGGCAATCTCGTTTTGGGCCCATTCGACGAATCTACGCCTTGCTTGATGATCCGTTTTGATGAATTGCCAAACCAAACTGAGAATAAATCACTTGACAGCTGTTAATCGGTCACCATCTTGGAAAGTAATGCCAGCTTAAACTTCTATACCTGAAAAAAAAACACTCTTTAGATTTATTAATTCATCAAACGCTTTAAAATATTTTAGAAACAGAATATTCGAGTTTGTTTTAAAATTCTTCATTTCCTTAATCAAAGTACAATCCAGAATGTATAATTTCATTGTAATGAAAATTTTGAGTTTGGAATAGAGTTAATGAGTTCCTTTAATATACCAATGGACTTTATAAGCACACATTTTCATTTTATTAAACAAAAAGGGAAATAAATTTAGTATCTTCAGTTAATACACATGCCAATTAAAATTGCTTAGATTTTTTTAATTAAAGAAAGTTACTTTTGCTTTAAGCTTGTGTTATTTTTTATAGCATTTTGCTAAAGAATTAGATATAGATAATGTAATACATGGCTCAAAGTTTTTTGTACTAATTGGTCCATAAATATCATGAAGAACGCAATGAAATATTTTGGAAAAGAAAACTAACAATAGATAAAGTTTCTTTCAATTTTTTTAATTGTTCTTCTGTATGTTAAACTTTTAATGGAATGTTCAGAAACAACACTTTCTAACAGACACATTTCTGAATCTATCAATATTAATTTAATTATTAAAGATTTTCTATCCTTTTAATCGTAAATAGAAAAAAAAAGTTTCAATTTGTTATTTTTATTTTAAAAATTTAAGAGTTACGAGATATGAGCAATTAAACATTTTTTAGTTACAAACCGATGCTCTTTGCAATACAGTTCTCCAAACTTTAGATTAATATTAACTATCATCTCTTAAACGATAATTTAAAATGAAAAGAAAATTGTAATTGGCTTTAAATGCATTGGGATTTCTAATTGAATCATTTTGAAAGTAGGCTTATGTACTCATATCTCATTAAAGGAAAAAAGTGGCAGTTAATGTACTTTTGATCACAAAAGGTAATAGTAATGTAATATATCCGATCTTGTTGGAAAAGGAGAAAAACGCAGCGTAAGAACGATATCGAATAAAAGCTTACGCAGCAAAGGTATTGGAAAAGTATTTACCTACAATGAAGCTGCTAGATTATTTGACAGGTAGAGTCTACAAGAAGCAAAGAAACAATGGGAAATCATTAGTCCAATAAAAAGAATGTTCTGTTCGTATCGGATTGGATTGAGCAATTGTGATTGGTGTTTGATTGATTTTGTATTACATCGATTAATGTCAAGAATGGCTGAAACTTGTATGAGATTGCGCAAAAGGAATTCTAAGAGAAAAGGCGTGGCTTAGTGAAAATTCGCAAAAAAAAAAAGAACACAAGTTTTAATTGGATAAGAATATCTACTGGCCATGCATAAAAATACTATATTACCTTTTGGAATAACTGGTAAAAATGGGTGTTAACTTCGTCTCGGAGTCTAAAAATAAAAACAATTTTCGAATAGATATAATTCTTTAAAATTAAAATTAAACAATTCGAAAGTTGTATACATTACTTATAAAGGAATGAGCTTTCAAAAAAGTGTAAAATGTTTAAAATGCAATCATAAGTTAAAAAATTATAAGCGGATGAAAATAGTAAACATTTCTGTAAGAAATATTAATTAAGGTTTACTTTGCGCATGCTATTTTCTAAAAATAGTAGCTCTAATTACTAGCAATAAGTTGGTCTATAAATTTAAATGTATTCTCAATAAACTGTAGCTATTTTTTATATAAATAAAGTAATAAATTAAATTTAAAAAAATTGCTTTAATTTTTTTTTAATTTCAAATTTTTAAATATTTTGAAATACAAAAGATACTAAAGTTAGGTAGGATTTAACGAGTATCGTACATTTTAAATTCTATTAAGGTTTATACATCAAAGGCTAATATTTTAGAAAATAAATTGAGCAACGAAAAATTTACTTAATATTTATAACGAAAATTTTTCTTGATTTCATATGCTTATAATTTTTAAATTATATTTTAACATATTATATTTTTTGAGACCTCATTCCTTTATAAATAATGCGTAAAAGGTTCTGGTTATTTAATTTGAAAGAATTATATCTAATTATAAACTGTTTGTATTTTCACCTCCCCGAGACGAATACCCCAAGACCTCTTAAGAAATTGGTTTGACTTTTCATATGTACACTTCAAGTAAGACTATTAAGAGTTTAGTATTATCTTGAGAAAAATCATTATTTAATTTTAACGGGATATCTATTTCCCAGTGCCTCTTTCAAAAATCTGCCGATGCATAAAGATATTTAATTGGTTGATTAAATAAGATATTTAATAGGTGGAATATATATATATATAAATAAACTTTTGTACTTTTTAAAATAATTCTTAGAAATAAATAATTTAGACCGGTTTTTTTACAACAATTTAAAGTTAATTAAATTACTGCAAAAATTTCTAAATTTCTAAAATTGAGAACTTTTTTGATGCATAAATCTACTATGTCAATATCAATGTCAATTTTTCTCAACATTTTAAAATAATGTCGAGCAGAACTCGTAAAAGAAAGCAATATTTTTGGTTTTTGTAATGTTTAAATTAATTTCTTGGGGTTTTTTGTTGCAGAAATTTACAAAGGATAAAAAAAGACAATATTTTTTTTTTAAATGCAGGATATTTGGGAGTGATAATTTTGCGTTGAGAAAAATTTTGCTAGTAAGGACATCACAAGGCATATAATATTACTTAACTTCACTAGAATTATCCAATATTGATTCATTATTAACGCGTGATTTTTGTTTAAAATTATATAAATTAATATTAAACTATACACAGCTGTCATTTTTTCAAAGCATTTGATATTCTATAAGCTCTTTCATTTAGAGTTTTTAGATTTGATTTTTTATTTACATCCGAACCTACAGTAATTTTAGTGCAATTTGTAACGGACCTACTTTCGCTTTAGTGTGAGAGGCAACAGACCGAAAAGACATCTCGAAAACACACAACAAGCTTTATTCCAATTAATTCCAAATATAATATGGTTGGAAATTGCTATTGGGAGCGAGTTAGCCCTGATTAACAATAATAGTTATAAAATATACTTTTTGTGCATTTGTTTATACAAAGAGATACATGCGTACGGGATGTCATATCGTGACACTGATAACAAGGCTCCAGGTCCTATACCAAAATACTTCGATAATCCAAAATATAATTTTTCTAAATGTAACTCAAACTAGCACTACACCATCGTACTGTTAACTTCTTCATGAAAATGATTTCCATACTTTTAAATATCAACCTTCATTTACATGTATCGCGGTTCCTATACAAAAAGAGGTTCTCAAATTAAACAATTCATCAGATGAATTTCTCATTGAAGCTAAGTCGAAGGACCCGAAGAGAATTCGCTATTTGGATATTTTGAACCTCGGTCAAGTGACTGAGTCGACGCGTTAGCAGTGGCGTAAAGGAAAACATTAGGCCCCACCCCGCAAAGTCAGATTTTGGGCCCCAAGCCGGATCTTACTTCCTCGGCATCACTCAGGTTTTTGGAGCCCTGAACTCTAGCGCACCCTGTGGTACAGATATTGCGAGGTGTAAGTTATGCCACAGCACCTTAGTTGGTAATATTTTCTCTAAATTTCTTCACCGCAACAACGGGAAGATGTTGATTCTCAACAGATGTAACGGGCATCAACCCCTCTACACGGCAAGTATCCAAAGGCATCAGGGCACGGAGTCACGATATGTCAGCACATGTTGAATGATTATGACCACTCGCGACTACCACATCCATTTAGTTTTTAAATTTTTCCTGTTAGTTTTTAGACAGTGGCGTAACGTACACCCTCGTAACTCCCACGTCGCGGGAGGGGGGGACAGCATTTTAGGGGGCTCAAAGCCTGGTTGACACCAAGTGCTTGATTCAAGCCCTTTGTTAGATCCAGCTTGGAGTCCAAAACCTTATTTTGCAGGGGACTCTAATATTTTCGTCACACCACTGTTTTTAGAGCTTGATCAAAATAGACCATATTACTAATTTTGAACAAGTTTATCTTATGCTCCGCTCACACTTTCCCTGTTCTTTTTAATAATAAAAGTATACATTACCTTAGTCTTGAATATACTGGTTTATATTTGAAAATATATAAAATGAGAAAAGGCTTTGAGAAAGTAGTTACTTAAAACACACGAAGAATTCATAATTTTAATTCTAAGGATTGAAGAGCATATTCACTTGTCGATTCCGACAAAATGTTTAAAAGAGGTTGGTCAGAATTTGAAGGAACTTTAATAACAGGCTGAACTCTTCACGTCTGAAGATTTTGTGTAAGAGTTTGTTCAAAAGGCATCAAAATTTAATATGCCTAGCACAGTTTAATATCCAACGCTTGATTTAGTCAACTACGATAGTTTTAAGTCTTTAAACATTTATTATGGAGAGCAATAACAAAGTGCGAAATTAAATCCCGTTTTGTGCCATAAAATTTGTCACATTGCTTTGAGTTAAAAACTGATGAATCTAATCTTCTAGGAAATTTTCTTAAAATTCAAATTACATCATATGTGTAGAGGTTTTATTTTAATAACATTTAATGTTACGAATTTTTTTATTTTCTAAAAAAAAAGTACACATTATTTCCAAACCACACTAATAAAATAAGCTAAGAGCATTGGAGAGAGAAAATACGAAAGTAATAAATATAGTCATAAAATAGTCAAACAGAAATAAGAAAATATAGTACAATAATATGTAAATACATTTCAGTACGAGATGATTTTAAAAGACATAATATCTTTAGTATAAGTATAGAAAATTCTTTATTGTCCCAATAAAGAAAAGAAATAATTTTAAGGCACGTTTACAGTTAAGAAAATAATAATATGATATGAAAACAAACTTAGGGAGAAACAACCGTTTTCTTTTTTCTTAAAAAAACATTAGTTTTGAAGTTATGAACCATATAATATCAACATTTACATGGTTGCTCTTAAAGACAATGTTTTCTCTGTAAGAATTAAATTTTTTTACTTTGTTTCCTTTCACTTCATTAATAATCATTTTACTTACCTTATTATCATTATTAATCAAACAAAAATAACACTTTAGAATTTCTTTCCTAATTTGCCACAAAGATTAATAAAGTGTATGCATTTTCTAGTCACTATTCCAAGAAATATGTATTTCTTTTTTAACATTCTTTTTTCTATTTTTTTTTTCAAAAACATTCGTTTGTTAATCACGTTTGGCATGGGTAATAATTACGCTTATGAAAATATCCGCATTAAAAAAATCTCCGAGAAGCATGTTGATATAAAATCATAAGGCAGAATAAAGTGAATAGATTACTTAGATATTTAAATAAACACGTGAAAAAGTTTACAAACTGTAAAAGGGGAAGATAACTTCTCCCACTTCTAAATTGCTACACCATTGTAATCTGTTTAGAGAGTCATGAATATTCATCATTAAATACTTTTTTATTTATTTCGCTGCATTTAATTTTTTTCAGAGCTCTTTTGAATGCTTTTTAACTTTTTCTATCTGTAAAAAGGCTTAAATTATTTTCTCATCAATATTTAAGTCTCTAAAGAAAATTATACTTATAGAGTTATGTTGGCTAGAAGGATAAAATGTTTGTTCGCTGTGTTAAAATGAAGGAAAAAAATGCTTTTCTGAAACAAATTTAATCAAATAGACGTTGTTTTGCGTTTATCATGTATATGACTACGAAAAATCAACAAAATACAAAAATTTAACCTTAGCAGAGTTAAGTATTCTTCAGGGTTTTTTTTCTTACACTTGCGTTTGAGAACAGCTTGTGTGAAAAATTAGAATTCTTCTACATATTTCAACATTTTGAATATGTTCACTGAAGCAAAGTGTTTATGCAAATACGCTGATACAAAACTCGACGATTCAATTTCTTTAAAAGTAAATTCACTGAGAACTGATAATCTCTCGCTTCCGATGTACTTTATTGTTTCTTTGAATCTTTTCTTTTTTCTAATTTTTATTTTTCTCTTCTTATTTGAAATAAAGATACAGATCGTAAGCTGGACAAAAATCAAAAAGTACAATTGGATCAAGATTTAAAATCTCATATCAAAAGTAAGGCTTATTTTTTGCTCTTGTTATTGTTAAAAAGCATTTAAATATTTTTCTATAAAAACTTAAGAGACTATATTGAATCAAAATATGGAAATTTGGACAATCTGGTCATCCATTTCTTCAATTTTTGGTTTCATAAACCATAAAACATGGCTATTATTTTCTTATATTAGATTGTATTTCAAAATATAATTATAATTTTACGTAATTTACAACTTTACTCTGATACTTCTCCCCAGATTATTAAATAACAATTGCTAAATGATATAATTCATAAGATTATTTCAAGTAAAATTTATTGTTTTTTTAGTATTTTAATGTGTTTAGATAACTTTCGGAACTTTCACAGTCATAATTTTATCATATAGACGACATATGTATATGTGCATGTGCATTCGTGTCTATAAATAGTTTGAATTAATGTATTTTCTAAGCATATAAGTGCAGCTTTAATATCTGAAAGTCAAAGACTTAAAAAATATTTATTGTTATCATTTAGTTTCTTCTTCCTGAGTTTGAGTATTAAGTATTATAGTATTATAAAATATGTCAATTTTAAAGGTAGTATATAAAAGTGCATAATATATAAATATAGATTTATCATATCAAGGTTCTTAGTGATCACGATAAACTCTTGTTGATACTGATGGGCAAAGGTTGGATCGAGACCCACGAATTTCATCTTAGAAAAGACGGCTGTCGTTAGCCGTAGCTTTGAGCACCATACGGGTGACAGTAGAATTTAGCCCATTTTTCACCCCACTTTTTCAGGAGAACACCCTGGGGGGTTATCAGAGGCCTCCCACCTCTTATTCCCTTCCATCAACGTCACGAGAGGACCTGCGGCTCGACTGCTATTTAGAGTACCCCCCATGCCGCGAAGGCACTATACATTTACAAACGTTCATGCCTGCACAAGGATTCGAACCTAGGCCCTACGGCTCAGCAGTCAGCGTTATTAACCATTACATCGGATGAGTGACAAGCGATAACGTAATGGCTATTGTCACGAACTCGGGGCTGGTGTGTCACAAGTTCAAGCACTAGTACCACTGAACATCAACAGCGGCTAATGAACATTAAACATGTCGTTATTCAAAGTCCTTCCATGGAAGCGATGTGGTAATTTGGAGGGTAAATGGATCTCAGGTGTTGTTCTCGTGAGTTCCCCGAGGTTCAAAATTACGAGTTCTGTTGCCAATAGTCTATACATTATTTTATGGTGCGATACTAATAAACACTCAGTCTAGGTTCCTAAGACTGCGAGTAGAATATCATGAAAAAAATGTTTTTAAAAAAGAGTTACTTTCATTGTGATTCAAAAGAAAGTTTAAGATTTTTCTTTAAGGTTTTTTATAATAATTGAAAAATACATAAATAACTAAATGTTCGTGATATTATCTCGCATCTTAGAAGTTGCAAGTTAGCTTTTTTGAACACTGATCAACTTTGAGGTTAATGTACCTTGTTACTTAGATCTGAAAATTTAAAACGTTTGGGGGTTAAATAGTAAGGTCATATTCAATCATTTGGGCCATAGTTGAAATAAAAATAATATTCTTGTACAGGATAATAGGTAGATGATTTAAAACTAAATTTTATCCCATTGGTTAATATAATTTTCCTTAATACGTTGAAGTAAAGTTACTTTCTTCTAAGCAAGTAATTGGCATTTAGTATCCTAAGTAATTATTTGTGTGTGCATCAAACTAAAAATGCCTAAGACACGTACATTAGAAGTACAGAAAGATATTAAAAAAAGTAGCGTAATGGATATATTAATTCCTTTTATTTTAAATCTGATTTCTTTATTTTTATAATTTTTTCAATTATTCTCTAAAAATAATTTTATTAAAATAACGAAAGTTGAAGTTTTCTACTTTAAATTTGTATTTCGACAAAGTCTAGTGACTTAAAAAAGATCAATGAATCTTTCTGAGATGTATTCGTTCAATATTAAAGTATCTTATAAATTTATAATGAAATTAAATTCGTGACAAGTATAAATATCGCATGGATTGCACAAAACTATTTGCTGGACAATTTAGTACAGAGATCTGGAAAACATGCATAGTAGAATGCCTATGACTCCCCTAAATCCAGAAAGCTGCCTTGGCCAGTCGTTTCTACAGAATTTACGAAGTGAATCCTTTCGATGCTACTGGACTTTCTAGCGCGATTACGGGTCGAAATTACCTGCAGTGATATATGGTAATCTAGTTCTCACTCACGTGGTTTCGTCGTTTCGAATTCTGCGGTGCTATTGGAAAGAGGTATACGCCTGTAGTGTCAGCTCACGTCTTCATTTCTAGTGCTAGAGGCTAGATAGTATATACAATTATCACCACTTCTGGAGAGTTGGATCGGAAAGTGATTACTAGGCAACAAAAAGATTTGGGCACTTTTCGAGCAAGATGAATTCCCTCTCAATCAATGAATACTATTTTAATTGTCCCACCAGCAATCAGGCAAGCTACTATCGATTCTGATAATATAGAGGAATAACATTTTTGCTGAGTATAAGATTGGTTAAGATGATTGCCGTTCTCATTACTTTAATTAATCATTAGGGCGTTGTTTTTGGAAGCAAATAAATAGAATACTATTTTAATTTATAAATTAGAATTATATTAGAATATATACTCACATTTTATACATATAATTAGTTTTGTAGTTATATGTGTGCATTTAATACTCTCTCTCTCTCTCTTAATTTTGAAAATAAGAAGTTATCAATTTTTGATAAAATACCACTTTATAATGAATTCCAGCATAAAAAATTTCATTATTTTAATTTTAAAAATGATAAATTAGCAATATCGCATGAATCCAGCAACTTTAATTTTAGTTGGAACAGAAGTATGATGGTGGTGCAATATATAATTAATAATTATGTGAACAGCTTTCACTTGCACATCAATATTTAATTATTTGCCTTGTAAAACGACTGCACGTAGAATACTTAAGACAACAGTATTGACTAATTATGACAAAACAAGTTTAATTACAAACTAGAAAACCTTTTAGAGTAATTATTTCACTCGAGTGTTACAAGGTTTATTCACTTAACGAAGATACAACAAGAATGAGTCCACATTTTTAATAAATTTCGAATCAAGTTGACACAAAAAAATCATTGTAATTTAAACCGGCTTAAAATACATTTTGTAACATTTCATTTAACTTAAGAAATACAATGGCTTCATTGCTTTAGTATAAAAAAAAAAGATATTAGATCAACTTCTGGAACTATAACACAAATTTCGACCTCAATAGTCTACAATTTCACGATTGCTACTTATTAACATTGTTCGAATTTTAGTAAGCGGGAAAATACTTCTATATGTGTTTTAAAAACACATAACGCTTTATAACGTAACTTTAAACAGCTGAATTGAACTCCCTTAAAATGAATTTTTCTGCTTGAATCGACGGAGTCATGCTCGGAGATGGTATAATTTTTAGAATAAATTTCACTCCCGGAAACTCCATGTAGCATGAAGTCATTTGTTTCATAACTTTAAATAAGTTTGATTTTGCTTATTGTTTGTGTTGATTATAATAATTACTGTTCACTTATATGATTTTGTATTGTACGCTTAGTCATGGGATTTTATATTGTTCATATAGTCATGATTTTGTCATCAGCTTGCAAAGACTATTGACGTTGTTTTGCTCTTAACTTATATCATTACTTTTAACTTAAACTTTAACTAAGTTGGATTGATTCTGCCACATAATTGATCTCGTGATGCAATCTTGATTATAGACCACCCTTTGGATAAGCACAATAACACTTACTAAACACATATACATACATTTGTTAAACTTCTATACTCTCTGGCTAAATTATATTTTCTGTCTCATAAATGCTACTAAAAATAAAAGTTAACACTAATTTTTAAGTACATTCAAAGCAAACTCGTTTTTAACATGCTACGCATTTATATATTGTTTTGTTTTTCTTCAGAGGACCTCTAAGGCAAATTTTTTGGGATTCTAATTTTCTTGATGTTCATAAAAATCTGACCAATTATGTTCTGTACATTGGATTTCTTTTAATGTGAGAAAACTTGATGCTTTTTATATGTCAATTCTATTAAAATAATAATACAACGTTAGTAATTTATAAGAAATAAAAATAGAACTGATAACGTGAGTTTTCTCGTTGTCTTTCAAATAATCTCAGAGCTAATGTGGCTCATTATTCCAGATTGTCAAACTAAAATTGCTGATTTAAAATTGAAGCAAAATTTGTAAGATCCTCAATTATTAACCTTGAAAACCATCCGTGGTAAGGTAGAGGGAAAGGCAAAACCGGTCTAGATTTTCTGGGAAAATGACATTAGAGTTTATTTTAACAACAGACCTACCTGTCCATACATACTCCTCCTACGTTTTAGAGGACTGGGATGAAAAACCGTTCCTATACTCAGGTCAGTCATTCAGGTATCCGACTTCGTTCAAAACCGTGATGTGGCCGCGGTAGCCGAGTGGTATAGGTATCGGATCGTGGCTTGCCTGGTCACGAGTTTGATCCCCGTACCACTTAAGACCCGCCGTGTAGGGCAGCGATGCACGTTAAATCTGTCGAGAGCTGAAACGTCCTCCCGTTGGTGTGGTGTGGTAGTTAGGGAGAGGGGGATGCAGGGTCAGGTGTCGTCCACGTCACTTGACCATGGTTCAAAATTACGTGGTCCGTCGCCAAAAGCCCCTCGTGTAGCTGAACAGTGCGACGTTAATATTAAATCAATCAAAACCGTGATTTTAAAAAAACACATAAATGGATATTTTTTATGATATTTAGTGTCTATCAGATTAAAATACATGCATTAAGTTGTTTTAAGGAGATTTTGACAAAAAAATGTATTCAAATATAATATTTTGGCAAAAAATTAACTTAGAATAATCTTTTTCCCAAATGTTCTCCTTTTGTGAAATATGCTTCTATTATAATAATATTTTGCATGTATAGAGCTCAGACCTCTCTATAGAGGCTCAGCTAGAATTTGTGAAAAATTCACATTATTTTCAGAGTTACCACCAATTAAAATAATTATTCGCGTTTTGTTCTTAAATTGCTTCCCTCTGTTGTCGTAAAATAAGAATAAACCCACTTCTAAATTAAATATTTTAAGGATTTCCTTAAGGAATTTTTTTTCGTGTCCTTTTTGTTGTTTGCGATTTGCTGCAGGGTACGAAAGTTTATGGAAAGAGATCGAGTAGCCTATGAAACTCTGTATCCGCAGTTAAAGGTTAAGCTTGAATTTTACTTAGTTATCTTATTTGTGTTGGTTGAGATTTCTTAAAAAATAGTCAAATGTTTTTTGTCTGAGATCATTCCTTTCCTTAACGTGAACTAACATTCTGGTTTCACTTGAATTTAGAAATTTTACAGATGGCAAGAAAGAAAGTGGCTTTACATTCTAACTGATTTCATGTTGATGCTGATTTGAATAAATGTTACCCATATATTAGGGTTATTGAAGATAATCTAGAAATTCTGAATCACAGTTAGATATCAAGAATGTTATTTAAAATGCTGCCTTATTCTTATAACAATTGGATTAGCCCCATTCGATGATTTTGACATCTATATATAATGTATTAATTTCATATAGCAGATTTCAGAGGTTCTATACTTAAGCCCTCACATCTCTATCCATGACACTAACGGTTATAATCAAGCAGCAACTGAGCTTTGAATGCTCATAAAAGATAGATGTTGTGAATGTAAATGAAGAATTTTGGAATTCTATTTGTCGATATTTTTTTAGAGAAAAAATCTTCCGTAATGCGATACTTGATTATATTAAAATTACGTATTCCTTTAATTAAACAAAAATATTTTAAATAAGCAATTGCTTTTTATATTGTTTTAGCTCAAATAATTTTTTTATGAAAATCGAAGTTAATCCTCGTTACGTGACAAACGGAAATTTAAATTCATTCTTTCTTTTATTTAAAACGATTTTATAACAAATAGTTAATTTAAAATGAAGGGATATTGGACGCAAAATTTATTTTAACTAGAATTTTTATTAAAAAATCACACACAAAAAAATCATTTGAAAAATAAGCTAAATCGAGTGTTATTTTACACTTAAGGGAAAAATTTCAAATGTCTTCTTTGCTAAACTACCACCTGGATCATCATATATAAAAATCTTTTTTTTTCTCTTAGAAATAATTATTTCATTTGAAAATATTTCTAAAAGTACCTTCCTGGCTTTTTTAACTATTCTTTTTTCACATGTGTGTAGCAAACTTATTAAAATTTAATGATCAAAAGTTGTCTTGTATGTGAGAACAAAAAACGAAGCATTTCATGCGCGTAAAAATTATTGAAAAGATACAAGCAATGAATTATTTTTTAATGCCAGTTACTGCTTAAAAATTATCTATTCATTTATTTTTTTCAGTTACAAAAGTTTATTTAAAAATAATAAAACCCACACTATTAAACATAATTAATACTCACTTAAACTTAAAGTATTTCAAAGCAAAAAAAGTCAAAAACAGAATAATCCTTTAATCGTGCAAAAACAGCGAATATTTATTAACTTTTATCTTTTCGTTCTGTATCTCATTCTAAGAAATTTGTTAAAAAAAACGTTACATATCAATCTCAGAGCAGATTTGTTTGAAGCAAAACATTTTTTCCCCAAGTAAAGCGGAAAGTTTCAATTACGAGGCGCATTAATAAAGTCATTAGTCACGAAATTGAAGGGAGGAGGTAAGTAACTATTTGCTATGTTCAAATCAAAAGTTCATTTTTTTTCAAATTTCTTTTCCTTTTCACATTATAAGAGAAAAAGATATCGCAAATTAATCAAAGTTTCAAAAGAATGCGACTTATTTATGCAGCTAATAGGCGATGCATAAAAAATAATATCCAATGTATGATTTAAAATGACATTTAAAAAACTATGCATTCCCCTTTATTCTAAGCCTACTTGAAGAAATGTCTGTAGATGGACTTCTAAGATCTAATGTTATAAATATATATATATATATATATATATATATATATATATATATATATATATATATATATATATATATATATATATATATATATATATATATATATATATATATATATACACTTAAGACACGAATGGCAAATGTCTTTAGTTCACTAGCACGCAAAAAAGATGAGCATTAACAGATGTTTCAACTCAATATACTCTTTTTTTTCCATCTTTATTTTTAATGAGACTTAGGTAAGGGGAATTAAATTTAATTCCATCCAACGCTGATTTCACGTGCTGCAACAGCAGTGACTACGTATGAAAAAAAATGATTATTTTTTCATTTGAGAATTTCGCAGGATTTTTTCCCCCTTTTATTTCTTTTCTTTGTTTTTCCTAATTTTATTTGAAGGCGTTGTCGGCGTTATATTCAGAGCAAGTTCATTAGAGAAGCGTTCTTACAATGTGAAAATTTCTCATCTCTGTTTTATTTACATTGATTATGCGGTTTTTAAAGAATTCTGGAAATTAGAAAATGGTCCTAATAGAAGTACTTCAAGTGTTTTTTTATTCCTTTTATTTTTCACTTTAGAAAGTCCGTAGTTAAGTTATAATTGTTTTATTATTTTTTTTTATTATTTTTTTCAGGTAAATGTTTTTAAAGCTTTATCGATTTGTTGCATTTAAGATGCGTGTGTGGATATAAATTCTTATTTTATTTTGATAAAAATAATACGGAATATAAAAATAAACATTTCCATTTTTTCCCCAGTGAAATGAGAACGATAGTAAAAACTAATCATCTAGAAAATATGCACGCAAAAGTATTTTGTGCGTGTCTTGATGTTTTTAGTTTTTGTTTTGTATTAACTCAATTTCTAAAATGAAGGATATATTTAAATTTCATTTTAGAATACATCTTTCAGATTCCTAGTTTAATTACGTAACTCGTTTAGTAAATTTGACTTATTGAATTTATTTTATTAAACCTTTTCTTTGATGGATACCGTAACCTACTTGCAGAGTATAGTTTCTAATTGGCCATTATATCCAGAACATTATTACCATAATAAAGATTTGTTGCTAATTCTGATGAATGTTTAAAATGAACTGACATTCCATTCAACTGTAGTGTAAAAGATCTGAAATAGATGTACTAGATCAAGTGTCATCTATATAATTACATTGGCCTTAAATACAACATTTGCCATCATTAGTTTGTCATATTACTGTATCACGTAACTTTAATCAGATCTAAGAAGAAAGCAATAGTAAATAGAGAGAAATTACATTGGCAAATTAGATAATTTTTTAATATATTTCTTGTATATATATATATATATATATATATATATATATATATATATATATATATAATATATATATATATATATATATATATATATATATATATATATATAATATATATATATATATATATATATATATATATATTACAAATGAAGTTTTTCTACAATTTTGAAAAAATTCGAACAATTTTCTTCGGTGACATAAAATTTATTTTCAACATGTTATGTGCATTTTTTATCAATTTCCTTCCGTCACTTTCCTTTTGACTTAAGTAAATGATAATGATTTGTGACGGGAATATGAAATATAAATTTGTTATTAAGTAGAAAATTAATTACATATATAGTACGCGTTTAAATACAAATATACTTTATGTTTGTATTCATCAGTAATATATGAACATAACATATTATATTTATATTTCAGTAACACATTGATGAGAGGTTTATATTACTCAATTGCATTTGTTATGCCGTTTGGTTTTGAAAAAAGTAAATTAGAAAGGTATTGACCAAACTGTTGGTATCTCAAATAAACTGTTAAATTTCAAATGAAACAAGTCATTGATATTTCTGAAAAGATTATTGAATGTGATTTCTGAATATATACATATATATTCAGGTTTCATACATATTTATCAAGGTTTATATATATATATATATGTATATATATATATATATATATATATATATATATATATATATATATATATATATATATATATATATATATATATATATATATATATATATATTATATATATATATATATATATATATATATATATATATATATAAACCTTGTTTTTGTTTACGTTCTTTCTTGTCATCCTTGCGGACATATATTTTTGTGGACTTAACATATCTTCTAAAAATGTACTACAGCAATCAGATCCAACACATTTTGATCCAACTTTCTTTCAATTTCCACAAAAATGTGATTTATCAAAACTGTAAAACTGCAAAAAAGTTACTTTTTGATCTTATTTCCGTGAAATTTCAACAAATACATTAAAAACTACTTCACACATATAAAGTTAAGACTAAAATAAAATTATTCTTATTTCGCTAAACTTCTAATCATTAAAAATGTCTTTTACTTCCCTTTTCTATTCCTTGAAATTTTCTGAGAAATAATAGTAATAAAAAAGAATTTAATCTATAAAAATGAATCATAAGATTTTAGCAAGCCCCATAATTAAATTTAACTGCTCTTTTGACTTGATAAAAGCCCGTACTTAGAGAGAATTTCAAAACTGCCGGATGTGAACCCCATTTCAGATTAAATAAGCCTTTTTGGATGAAATTCTCCTTCCCTCTAATATTAAATAACATCAATATTTCTTTTACCATTACGCGTTTACCATATTGTTCTTTATTTCTTTTTCTAGAAGCATTTTTAATCTGTCTCCGTCGGAATACCCGTACAATCATTAATTTTTTTATAGGCTTACGAGATCTTTAGAAAAAGGCAAAGGACAACTTGCCACCGGAGTAGACAGAATCGTGTCCAGGCGTACATGAATTCTAATGACGCACCATAAATCAAGAGGCTTAAATGATCTAACGTTTTTTAGCCCGTTTTTGGTCGGGAATCCATTGATGTTTTGTCCATACACCTAAGTAATTAGTTTTCAACGAGAATCTGGATCGTTAAGATGAGTGTTTTACATGCTACTAGGTTACTAAAGGAGATATTGTGATTTAAATTTATTGACATTTTGTGCTTGGGTTGTAAATCAATATTTTGCTTAATTTCCCATCCTTTTGAATGGATATCTCGGTAAACAATAAAGCATGTTAGTAAACATTTTTAATGTTTCGCGCCATTTAGGAAATGAAAATTTGCTTTTGTGTCTCGTTTAATTCGTGTCTATGCATTACTGTTTAAGACAAATGTGTATGAAAATATGTGTAAGCATGCAGAAAGCGTGACTAAGTTTTAAATTCAATTGCGGATAGTAAGCATAAATCTTTTAAAGAAAATCGTTAATTTTAATATTAATGTTAGGAAAGTCAAATCCAGAAGTAATACAATATTCTTACATTTTTTTTTATCTACGGATAAATATATTTATGACGAAGGAAAAATTGTTCTTTTAACACACAATACATGCTATTTCGAAACTAAGCTTGCTGCGATTGCTAGAATATTCTATTATATTCTATAAATAACTTTAATGGGATAGAACATTATTTTCAGTTAAATGAAATCTTAGTTTTACTGAGTTTTACCCACCTACACAAATTAGATGTCACTGCTAATATCTATAAATATTATTCTTGCTTCCAAACATTCATACTGACAGAAATAAAATTATGTGTTTTAAACATATTAGCAATTAAATTTATCTCTCGTTATTAATTAAATATACGCTTACTAATTGCTTAAGATTATTAAAATGGGTATTTTAAAGAAATAGATAAGATTTCAAAGTAAGCAATTATTGGAGGAATGGTGGTTATTTTCTTTTTTTATCTTAGTAGTATGAAACTCTTTAAATGAGGTATGAAAATTTAATAGAAAACATTTCCTTTTTAAATAAAAAGTAAGAACAGTGTTCTAGGAGTAAAAAAAGCTAAGTTACTAATTAATGGGCGCAGATGCTGTCGAAATTCATGTCGAAATATTCATAATTATTGAAACAGCAGCAAAAATATAAGTTATTCTGAGTGTTTAATTTCATGTGTTTTAAAATTGTTGTGAAGTATATCGTTTTGAAAGAAAAAAGAAAAAACTAAGAAGAATTATCCCTCATTAAGGCTGTCTTCGGTAAAAGTAAGAGAGCTCTACCTACACGCGAAGCACATTTTCAGACGGAAAAATTGCCCAATTTCCATGGAAATTTGCAATATTATAACTCGTACCTTTGTTAACAATATAGTGCATTTTAAAATTTCAAAATATTCCGTGAATACCTTCTCTTTTTGTTTTAAACCGTGAAGACAAAGCCCATTTAACTTTACGGTATA
The DNA here is from genome assembly GCA_019973935.1 of Trichonephila clavipes. Classification (NCBI taxonomy): domain Eukaryota; kingdom Metazoa; phylum Arthropoda; class Arachnida; order Araneae; family Nephilidae; genus Trichonephila; species Trichonephila clavipes. The sequence continues at coordinate 44,568 of BMAU01007031.1, read as the reverse complement.
GGATAAAAAATGTGAAACACATTTTATACCAGAAGAAAGGATTCAACTCGGTTAAAAATGGGAAGCATGATAAGAAATGATGCTCTAAAGGATAGTGAATCCAGAATATCATATTAATTTTTCATTTCTTTTATATCTGAAAAAAGTTTCTAAATTTGGGTCATTTTATTTAACATTAACTGAAAGCAGCCTTAACTCCGTTTCCTGGAATCGAACGAAGCACAGTTTTAGTATAAAAAAATAATTCGTTTAAAGATAACTTCAAATCTAATAAATGAGGTATATATAAAAGCTTTTGTAATAAAAAAGTGATTAAAGTATATTAAACGTTTTTGAAAAAACACATATGTTATAAAAAGTTGAAAAAACTCAACAAAGAAAACAAAAATCTGAATTATTTTTTTAGATTTGATTATTAATTTGCTCCACAAAAGAGAAAAGAAACACTTTTAGTAAATTTAAAATATAATTACTTTTTAGAAAGACAATATTTTTTTTATTGCATTGGAATAAAATAATCGATTTGTGGATTATTTTGGAGACATAATATTTCTATTGAAGAGACTGTATGTTTAATATTTATTTATAATTTAACAAAAATTGAAATATGGTATTCTTAAGAAAGGTGATAAAATTCTGATACATATACGATTGATTGAATAAATTATTCACGATATTTTATAGTCATGTTAAATAATTCAATTTGAATTTAGTTCCAAAGAAGCAATATAATAATTACATAGCAAAGAAAACGAGTCAAATGAAAATATGACCTGAAATTCAATACTTTTTTATGAGATGCAGCTTTACTCAGTATGGACCCAACAACAGTCGAGTAAGTAATTTGAGTAATAAATTTAAGTTATTATTGATAGCGATTTGGAAAAAAATTGAGCTATAATGCTTCCAGTAAAATGATATTGCCAAAATGAACAGCATTTATTGGTCAAGGTTACTATATACCTTGAATAATTATGAGTTGATTATTGTGCTTATATGCATGAACTCAATCACCAAGAGAATATGTGAGTGAGTGAATATTAACGTCGCGCTGTTCAGCTACACGAGGGCTTTTGGCGACGGACCTAAAAATCTTAAACCATGGTCAAGTGACGAGGACGACACCTGAGCTGCCACCCCTCTCCTAACTACCACACCACACCAACGGGAGGACGTTTAAGCCCTGGAAGGATTTAACGTGCATGGCTCCCCTACACGGTGGGTCTTTATTGGTGCTGGGATCTATCTCGTGACAAGCCGGCCATGATCCGATACCTTGATTACTAGGCTACTGCGGCCACGATCACCAAGAGAAAGGGCTGGTGGAAGATACTACCCAGAAAGATAGCTTACCTTAAGCCTTTACAATAATTTACGTTTCCGGTATGGTTGAAAATATGATTCACGTTTCCTGAATCACTTTTTAATATTTTTATGTTTTTTTATATTCTTTTAACCCATTTATAACAAACGCAAAATTAAAAAATAGTAGACGTAGGGAAACTTGTTCATGATTTAAGCTTAAGCGCATCGGGTGGAAACGATGTCATATAGGGCATTTAAGCAGACTCTTAACTTCTATATGACGAGCCAATCATCAGTGCGTGAGAACGAGTTCATGAAGATCGTAAAATTGAAGAGAAAGCGAGGGGAAAAAATCGTATTGACTTTGAAGAATTTTTACAATGCATTTGGAAAAGCAAGGAAGTTTATTTAAAAAAATGATCCAAATGAAAAAAAAAGGGAGACTGTGAACAAATCGAAAATTAGAAAATGGTTTTATTTCTTATCGTATGATGTACGAAGAAAAAATGGTGCGCAAGACACTTTTGCTGAATTTCTACTTAAGAGAAGTATTTATCTCTTTTTTTTAAAATTTTATTAACTTAAAACGTAAAAAAAAAATTCCACTACTTCTAATTTTCACTCTTTCATTATTTTTTCCATTAATTTTCGGTAAATATATAAATGTTTTGCTTCAACATCATTTTGATAGAAATAAATTATTTATATTTTTAGATATACACAATGTTTATCTTTGCATGGATTCATTTAATATGGTACTTTCTGGAAACTAATTAACCGTACTAAGTGAGGTATTTCTGTATATTTATTTATGCATACATTCTTACCTTAGATAATGCATTTCCCAGTTGTTTTCATTTATATTATTTTAGTTCGGTTATTTTGTCTGCTAAACTTTAATTCTGAAGAATATAAGTTAACTCCTGTAAAGGAGTATATATAATTAAAGTTCTTAAAAATGTAGCTTTTCTAAATTTTTACCACCAAAAGAAATAAAAATAAATGGGCTTAGTGCTCTATTTTTATTATAAATGCTCTAAATTCTTTGTACATATTAAAAAAAATGATATACGCTTCTTAAATTCATAATTATATGTAGATGACAATTATATGTATGAACCAAATTCATGAAAATAAATACAAGATTTATACCTAAAACAAAAAGTAAACAAATGCTTCAATTGGAATAAAGATCACATTTTTTTTGGGAAATAAATATTTTAAATCGAATATAAGAGTAAAAGTATTTATGAATAATGCGGCAAAATTAAAATGCATTATTTTTTTACTGCATACATATGAATTTATTTTAAAATAAGAGTTGTCTTTTTGAATTGAAAACAAATAAAGAAGTGAAATCGATAAAAAAGTCAAGGAGCATCAATTTTTTGATTTTCTTTTGCTTACATTTAGTAAAGGTGAAAAAGGACCATTTTTATGCAGCTGTGTTTCATTGTAAAATGTTTTCTCTCGCTACAATTGAAATATTTTTAATAAATATATTTCAATATTTGCTATTCCAGAAGCTGATTAATTTGAATCGAAATCATGAAAAAGTAATTTCAAAGTCAAGAAATAATTTCCTTCGGTAATTTTATTTGTCGTATTTTTTCACTCATTTCTTAACATTTTTTATTCAGCTTCAATTCTCAATTGATAAATATCTCAAATGCTATTACATGTTATATACTAACTGCTCACCGCAGCTAGAAATGAATCACTAATTTTAAGAATTCTTAGTTGTAGTCAAAAATTGTCTGGGCTTTTCGGGTAAATATTTAATTAACTTTTTCGTGAATTGATAATTACTCAGCTTTGTGTAAGTACAGCGAATGTAACGAGAAAAAATGTTTCTCATGGTGATACTGACACTAATGTGTTCCACTGATCGATTGCTGATCAAAGTCTCTTGTCTCAGTAATTGAAAGAGTGATTGAAAATTTTGGTTATATGATTAAGATAGTAAGGAATTCTTGGTAAGCAATTCTTTCGTACTAGCGGAAATTGAAAAATACTCGACAACCCTCTCAAGGAAATAATATATATATATATATATATATATATATATATATATATATATAAATAAAATAAACATTTCAGAAGATAAAATTTTGCTCCCCCCATATAGTTTAAATAAAGATTTTATTTCCCTGTTTTATAAGGATATCTAAAGAACGTTTGCGCTTTTTAACCTACGACCATCAAATATTCCCATAAATATATTTTCCTATTTTCGGTAGTGATGCTTAAATAATAGTGAAATCTATAACTCTAAAATATTTTCAATTCCAGTTCAGATTTACACTTTCGATTATTTTTATTATTCACAGTATCTTAAAGACATGATATCTGACATTATTGATTCTAATTTACATTTTTCTTAGACAAAGCCAAAATTAAGTAAATAGTACCAATTACTGCTATAAGTGTTAATATATATATATATATATATACATATACATATATATCTATACACATATATATGTATATATATACATATACATATATATCTATACATATATATATACATACATATATATATATATATATATATATATATAATCCAAAACATAAAAATACACATATAATTAGAACCTAAGATAGCTATACTAAATAGGAAAAAATAGGCACAGTAGTACAATAGCAAACTCCTGGCCTTAGGAACCAAGATTGCAGGTTTAAACAAGTTTTAGGGCTAGCCAACCTTCACCTGTAGTTTGTCATACTACGTACCAAGAGGAAAGGAAAGAATAACATTTGGAGGAATTTAAACATTATAATAAAATCTATAAACTAATAAAATTATAGCATTCACATTATAAATGTAAATTCGATGCAAAAAGTAGATAGTAAGACTTACTTCGGGAGTGTAGCAATTATTTATGTTTCCCGCCAAATACAAGAGAGCGAAAACAGTTCGTCATAAAGTTAAATTATGATAGAATAATATAAAGTTTATATACATATGTACTTTTAAAAATCATAAATATATATTAAAATAAATATTAGTGTAAAATATAAATGAATCTTAGAAATATTTAAATATTATTGAATTATTAAACATGTGGCTCCCTATTACAACATATACATGTATATATATATATATATATATATGTTATAAGTGTATTTTATAATTCTCGTACATTTGTAGAAGAAAAAATATTTTCTTAAAAGAAAAATTTTGTAAAAAGCAAACGTTGGCAACTACAAATTACATGTGTCTTTGACGTCATATGAATTTATGAACATATTGGCTGGAAACATGAGATTGCAGTTATAGGACTATTACGTCAGATAAATTTAGCTCATTGTTCATCTGAAAAGAATTGCATTTTAATTCATAACAATACATTGTTTCAATATAAATCATTAATTATTTAGTAGCCAAAACATCTTCTTTTCACGTCTTATGGGTAAAAATAAAAAAAAATTAAAATTAATTAAATATGCTTAATTTACGAAACAATGTATTTACGTACATTTCTTGAAAACTTTCAATATTGATATTATTATTGCTAAAATTCACTCAAAGGGGAAAATAGCTACATAGAGGGATTACCTTACCCTACAAAAAGAATAAAAAAATATTTCAAAACGTAATCGGAAAAAAAAAGTTACCGCAGGGTGGAAAGTAACTCCCCCTACAATACAGATAATCATCCCCTTCTCCAAACACTGATCGCAGGTGTTTTGAAGAAAAGCAATCTACGTCACTGAATAGGATCTGATGAAGATATTTCGGAAGAAACGTTGGGATTTTATGGGAGGTGGGTTTACACTCCTTCATATTACTAAACAAACGAGCGATTGCTATGTCCAGATTTGAAGTCAAAACGTACGTGCATTTTTATGTCTTTTTTTTTAAAAAAAATGAATAAATATTGCACTTTTTTATTTGTATCTTGTAATAAAGAAAGCTTTTTCTCATCGATAGAATTGGTGGATAGAAAGGAAAATCTCTCTCGAGCGAGATAGCTTAAAATCTGAATATATTGATTTTAAGACCTTAGAATTTTCTTGAGTGTATATATATATATATATATATATATATATATATATATAAAAATACCTTAAATTAATTTTTTTCGGCATTCATTTTCCTTAATGATTAAAATTAAAAGGAAAATTGTGTTGCAGAAAAAAAAAGATAGGCATATAAGTAAAAAATACATAAACATAATATTGTAGAAACTCCTGATGTATTTTAATAAAAAGACGTCTTTTGAATTAGAAATGAAATGTAATTCATCAGCTATCTAGCTTAATGATAAATCAATTAAATAAATTTGAATCCAATTTTTTTTTTAGAATATGTATATATATATATATATATATATATATATATATATATATATTTAAAAATTATTCATCGCATTTTTGTAGAGAGAGTTGCTTTCATTTAACTTAATTCTTTAATCACACTTAGTGGCTTATATCAAGTTCGAAGGGCCATGTTCCAAAAGTCATGAAGTAACTAAATCATGCTCTTCCTGGATATGATTTTATGATTAGATACCACCTTTTTAGTAAATATGATAACGAACAATGGTTTTGAGACATTCTCGATGCACGGAACTCACAGAACTACAAGACGTTTTAAGGTAACCCTATTACACATAATGTATTGAAATAATGTATTTTAAGTAGAGACCAAGATGTTATTGCAACATGTATGTGTAAGGATAGCTTAGAAGAACATAGAATTCGTTATTAAAAATTGTAATGTAATTTGTAAAGTAATTTACGTATTCTTAATATTAATCTTTGATTCAAGTGTGTCATTATATTTACACCAATAGTCGAAATCTAGGTGTATTAAAATTATCTGCATTCGCATTCTGCGTTTAATTTAATATTTTATTTTCTTGCCACTCATGTTGAGAAACATTTCTCTACATTGCCTTTTAAAGTATTAAAATATTTAGAGTTGTGTGAGAAATTCTGCGTATTTTGCACGAATTTGCAACCTAAAATTTGGTGGCTGAGAAGAATTTTAGAATATGTTGATATACATTGTCCCCTTACTTTCATTATAGGTGTTTTTTCTCTCAAATGTAAAAAAAGTGAATTTTTTATTCGAAGACTATTTAGTTGTGCAAAAACATTGTACTGGCGGGTATAAAATTATTTCGTAGAACTCCGGATAGCAAGCAATAGAATAATCATAATGTAGTAGGTAGTACAAATATAAAGGAAAAACAAACGTTTTAATGTTATTTTATAGTATTATAGTAAAAGTTTTAAAAATATTAAGTAATGAAGTTATTATCTTTCAGTTTTAATGGCAAGGATGGGCTTTAGGTACTTATGGTTATAAAAATTCATAGAGAACATTAATCCGTTTCGCATACTCATTTACAATTTTCTTTTCGATTTCATATTGTGAGTCATATAACCCGAGGGTTCCGATGAACACAGTTTGAAAACCACTGATATATAGTAATTGAGGATGCATCATAAGCACCAGATGGAAATTTTTCCTCTCTGAAAACCCATATGGTTGGATTGCCCATGTCTGAATTGTTCATTGATAAAACTAATCGTGTATTGACCTTAGTTAAATGATTTTCAAAGTTTTTATGTATTTTAAAATAAAGCGACCTATTCGAATTGCATTTCCAAATAAATACAGGGAACATGGGACGCTGCTTACAAAAAGGTTATAATTTTTGGGGAACACCGACAGACTTTCCATCTCAAAGATTTTAATAGTTATAAGGATTTCTCATTTAGTATATTTCCATAAAAAATTACTTAAGTAAATATTTAAAAATAGCATTTAGAAAAAGGAGACGTTTTAATGCAGAGTAAATGATTTAGTGAGTAATAATTGATACGCTTAAAAAAGATAAAATTTTCAATCAAATTACTGATTTCATACCATGAAATTGCATTATTTAATATAGTCTATTCCAATTCTATCATAATTTACAAAATAACTATTAAATCATTTGTTTAATTCCTTGTTATCAAAAGTTTTTTCTCTTATAAATTGTACAGGAATTATTTAAGACCTAATAACCAAAAATGACTGATTTGTAATTCAAAGTATTTTAACTATCTACGCTTTCAAAGTGTGCTAGTTGTTTACTAAAAAGTGTTAGCTTTCAAATACTTCTCAATTTAAGCCAAATAAATACTAAGGGATTAATCATTCAGAAAAAAATAGATTATTAACAGAGCATGAACCAAAGTTACTGCTGTGACATGCATGCCTTAGACTGTTACAAAGAATATATTAAGTCAGAAATCATGAATTTCATCACAATAATTTTCTTTTCTTGCTCGTCCTTAGAAAACCGGAAGAAATGTCTTACTTAATGAAAACATCCGTACCATGACAAGTGAAAATGAATTTTCAAGAAAATGACGAAAAATTCCCGAATTCTAGGTAAATCAGCATCCGAATCGATATACGACGGAAAATATTTTACAAATAGTTATTCGTATCTGCACCATTTCTAACACAGGCAGGAGTAATTTATTTTCTATCCTTATTACAGAGAAGGAGGAAAATTGTTCCTGATGGCTTTTTAAGTACTCTCTCTCTCTAAGAACAGAGACAACACCGTTTCAAATTGAAGTTTTTCTTAATCAAGCATCTTCACCATGGAGTAGTGAGAGAGGAAGAAACTGGAAAATCTTTTTATTTTATTCCCCTCTTTTTGCTGCTAAAGCGAATTTTTACTTTATTTGCACGCTATAGGACGAATGACAGGTTTCTGAGGAACTAATTTGCTTTCATTTTACCGCTAGCCTTTCTTCCTGGAATCGAACACGCTAGTCACGTGACTCGTTGTGCCTTCCGGAAAGCCCTTGCCCACTAACGATGCGTCTAGTCACGTCTAAACAGGCACGGGCACATCAGGATTCTGATTGGAGGGCTGTTATTCAACGCGTCGAGAAAGAAGAATGGATGAAGGGAAAAGGGTGGGACGGTGTGTTTAAAACGACGAGACTTCACACTTCGTAATGTTGGCGACATTATTTATCCTAATTATCTTATTAAAGTTTTGGCGCTGACAAGCTCTGATGAATAGAGCCAAGCGCCAACGTGTTGATGACTGGAACGACATTGTACCACAAATCAGCATATTATTACAATACTAAGCGGTCATTATGAAGTGTACTTGACGTCCACGTAATAGGACAATACATTTCTGAGGGTTAGTAATGAGTGCTGGAGGGAAGGACGAAGTGAGAAGAGGAAGTTTTAATGGAATTCATAAATATAGGTTGGGCTGACACTTGGATCAGGTTGTTAAACATTGTTGATTTAGGCTCAAAAGTTGATTTTCTGAATTTTTAATTTGAGGCTACGCACATTTATAATGAATGGCGTGGAACCCTTTTCTCAAAGCATTTATATTTGGATAGTTTCTTTGGTATTCGTGCTGCCATCAGAGTCGAGAAAGCTTGAAATTATTTGTGTTTGTCAGCTTAAGATTATTGCTCTAAATTATTATTGATTAAAAGCACAAAGGAAAATTCATAATATGACTTACGAGCTGACAAGCTTTATAAGTTGCTAAATATTCTTCAATCTAAGTCTAAGTTTCAGAATTTTCAGTTTCATGAGCAATAAATAAAAAGGCCAACGTTATCCTCTCTATTCCCAAAGCTGATTTCACAGTATTTATATGGACCTTGCTTCCCAATATGTTGTATATTGTGCCGTTAAACAGAAAAGAATATTTTATTGGATACAAAATGAAAAGTAGGACAATTCTTTATATATTAAATTTTCATTCATTTGTTATTCAAAATTAACAAATAAAATCTTAGATTTCACATTCTCAATATTTAATTTTATTCATTTTGCCTTAGAAATCACACTAGAGAGCGATTACAAAACTAGTACGACAATCGTGAACTATTTCTCACAATCAAATAATATGAATCTTCGCTGGTAACATCTAGAATGAAAGATACATCTCTTCAGTTGTAAGAGGTAAATTTCTACGTAAGAATGAACTGATATTAAAGAACGTATCGAGAAAAGATAAATTTTCATCATTAGTTTTAAAAGAAAAAGATGTAGTGCATTCTAGCGCGTGCTCTCGTCACATACCAAATTTTCTAATTTTTTTCATAAGCCGGTGGTCATGCTGACAATATGTACTGTTCACGAACTAAAATTATACCCCCTACCTTTTTAAGTCATAAAAACTACGTAGCAGCATTTACTTCTGTATCTCTCCAATCTTCCTCAGAAGTAATTTTGCCTTTATACCGTCCGCTGAGAAGAAATAAGAGAAAAAAAGCTTCTTTAATATTCTACCTCGGCAATTCGTGGGATCTGCATATTTTATTGAAATCTTCAGCATAGAAACGTCAGGATTCACTGAGGTCACGTTGGATATAAGAAGACTTCGTTAACCACAGTATCTGTGTTAACACGTGTATAAGCAGCTTTAGGAGTGTCGGTGGAAATGCAAGAAGATTCTTCATATTCTCAAGGTACATTGTCTTAAGTTAATTAATTTTTTTCCTTCATGGAATAGATAAGTGATGATATCACACGAGAATCTTCTCTCTTTTTTGCTTCTACCTTACAAAATCTAAATCCTGAGGCATTATACGAATAATAATTTCTGCATTTTCATAACTCGTAATAAAAAGATACAACATAAAAGTTCCACAAGGGATGAAAGAAAAGAATTTTGGAGTTCATTAACATATTTAAGAATTTTAATCTCATTCTCGGAAATGAAGAATGTGGTATGGGCCAGCTATCTATTAAGGAAATAATTATTTCTTGAATTTTAAACCGCTTTTCATAAGGACATAAAATTTATGCATGCATTAAAGTTTCCTCTTTCATTTGCTTGCTACTTCTGGAAATGGAAATTTTCTGTAAAGAACGGTTATAGTAAAACAGAAAAGAAATGTTCAATTTAATAAAATCCAATGTTTCGGAAAAAGTGTATGTAGTATATGACTTGTATTTAAATAATTTATTCTTTAAAATAGCCACGTTGAGTCTTGAGTTATATAATATATATATATATATATATATATATAACTTTTACTCTAAATGTATATATATGTATGGATTGAGAGAGAGAGAGAGAGAGAGAAAGATAAATAAAATTGACTCTGGAGGATAATAGTACAAAAACAAGTTGTTATATTTCTGGAATGTTCTCAATTATTGTTAAAATATTCTACACTATATAAATCTGAATGTTGTTCGACTGAATGTAAGATAAATAAAAACGTACAGCTTATTTTTTTCTATAAAAAAATATGTTGTTTTAGTGTACTAAAACAGTATAATTTTTACAAATTATATCTAAATGTTATTGTTCAAGTAATGAACTATTTTGTTTTTGCGCATTCTACATTTACTGCGGGAGTTTATATAATCTACCATGCTATATAAACCTTAGAGTTCCTCAAGAAAGTATTGTGACAAAACAATTTCTCAAACATGTTTAAGAGATAAATAAATTATTTGTCTTGCAGGTCATATCTGATAACTATATAAATAAAGATAAATACTTTTTAATTTGAATATTTATGCTCAACAATTATAAAATTATACATTTTTCTTGTTCTAACTGAAAACAGATAGAAAAAATGGATCCCTGCATAACCCAGCATGATAACTAAATTATTCCGACAAATTAACATCATAAAATCATTTTAAGCTTCATTTATTCGATTTGAAACTCGAGGTTTGATACTTGTAAACTACATTGTGTATATATAGTATAATAATAAAAAAATAAGATACCAAGTGAAAACTTTGTGTAAACTACAATACCAAAGAAGGAAGAAATTGGAGTTCCAGAAACATAACAAATGTAGATACAAAAACAGTCTTTGGACTAAAACGAAGACCTATTATAATTTATAGAGCTGTCGCTGAATTAGGGAAGTGATTTAGGGTTAAGCAATGCTTTATGGATCCACCATCCCCGTACATCAGAAATGTTCGACATAATAGAAAAAAAACAGAACAATGTTGAAAAGTTAAGCCTATTCCTAACACACGTGGATGATAAAACAGACAGTGAAGTAAAATGAAATTTCTAAAAGAGAACAATAATGTTTCTCTCATAGAGAGGAATAATAATAAAAAAAATCTATAGAAAACTTACATGTAATAAGGAAACCCAAAATAATCGCAGACGTGCCTCTTATACCAAAATTCCCGTGCAAACTGATGGAAAAATGGACGTGTTAACACAAGAAGAAAAATAGGTGGTGCCATCTAGATAGTTATTTTGAAATTAAAGGAAATCACAAAAGATATTTAAAAATTAAACTAATCATAAGATATTTTAAATAGATTAATAATCCATATTAAATAAGTTAATAATTTTTTTTCAAGTCCTTTCCTACTTAGATCAACAAAGAAAAAAATTTTTTTAGCTATGTTTTATTAAATAGTTACAATTAATATAATTATGTATATACATATGACAGAATCACAACATTAAGTGGTAATTAATTTTTATTAATTATCATTAAAGTATCGTATTGTCATCCAAAACAATCGTGTATATAAAATTTCAGTTCAAATGAATGCTTTAAAACGTGAGAAAAAAACCTTTTTTTGCCACAAGTTGCCAAAATGGTTGCTAATTCGCCAACGTGGCTGCATTTTTAATTCATTAAAAAATTTATTTTAATCAATCAATTTTTATTAATTTTAATTAAACTATTGTATTGTCATCCAAAATAATCATGTATATTAAATTTCAGCTCAATTGAGCTCTTTAAAATGTATTTTATTAATGATTGAAAATTCCTTCAAGATTAATAAATAAATGTAGAGTTTGAGTTAATAATAGGAATTGAAAAATAGAGTTAATATAACATATAGAAATATATTTAAAAATAAATTTACTTGGATAATTGTATTCCAGACAAATATTGCAAAATTTAATGTAATTACTTCATTTCAATATATTATCAGTAACTAAATCATTGTTTCTTTTTATATAATTTAAGATAATATTTCTAATTATTGATAGGTGTAGGCTACTACTCCAGAAAGGCATTTTCCTAATGTTAAATCAAAAGTGTCTCTTTTATCAAAAATATTACTTATTAGCAAATTATTCTTAACGTTTAATTGAAGGTCCAAAAAGTTAGCTGACTCATTATTATAATTAGTTTTTTATAGTTTAAAACAATGAGGATAATAATTAAAGCTAGGAACATAGTCAACTATATTACTAAAATAATCAGGTCATCTATGTATGTATAAAAGTAACAAGATTCGTAACTAATACTATCACTCTCAGAAAAGTGCACACAAGTATTAGTTAAAGAGTTACTAAGCAGGTCCACCTTGTGGAAAACCTTTAATTTGCTGATAATAAGAGTTACTATGGATAATATAAGTTTCATTTTATACTAATTGAATAATAGGAATATATTTATCATATTTTATTATCTTATTCAGAAAATATTTGCTATATGATTTTTTAAGAATCTTCAACATGTCTTCTATATCTAGGGAGTTAAATAAATCTTCAAAATCATAGGTATGTATAGAGATAATTTTTTACCTTGCATATGCCTAATAATATCCATACTATTCTTAAGAATAACAGAAATATCAATTTTGTCTAATGCAAATTGAATAATATTTTGTAGCTTCGTGTCGAGATGTGTAATATAAGTTTTAAAATTTTCTAGTTATATAGTTATAAATTTAACAGGAATTTTATGAAATTTTGGAGTTAGGAAAATATGAGTGAATTTAATACCCTAAATATGTGTAAATCTAGGGTTTTTTTTTTTAATAAAAATCAGAGATTCGATTAAAAATTTCTCCTTTGCTTGGATTAGATTTTTAAAAAGCAGTATTATTTTAAAAATATTTGCCTGGCATATTAGCATACAGCCACTTGCAAATAATTGCATAATTACCCGGAACTTTATCAACATAAATGTTAATAGTTATTTTGTAGACCTGCGATTTGTTTCTTAATATTATTGTAAATTATATCACTATCATTTTTATAGTTAATGATCAGCAATTCATTTAAAATTTTGCATTTAAATTCATTTTAAGCTACGATAGGAAAATTGTATTTAATTGCTTATTTTGTAATGAAATTACTAATATCTTTAGAAATATGATTTTTTTAATAGCATTGTTATTATTAGAGATCATTAATCCAAAACTATAGTACCTTTGGTCATTATTTCTCTGAGAGTATTATCTTTAACAATATTTAAATTACTTGTTTCCACATGTGTTTGTGATGATCATTTATAAACTCAGAATAATCTTTTCAATTACAAACAATATTATTGTTATTTTACAAATCATTAATATTATTGTAATTAAAAGTTGAGTTACCTATTTTTTATTATATTTAAAAGCTTCCTTAATGCAAACGTTATTTATAGGTAGGCAATGCACATACTTATTAAATATTTTTGAAAGATAAATGTTATTGTATGATTTATTCATGAATAGTATGGTACAATACACAGTAGAACTATATATTTACTAAATCTATATCTACAATATTGAATTTATGAATGAGGAAAATAATAATATCCTTAATAATATGTAAGACGTGGCAGTCTTGAAAATCATTCTCTCTTTTTGAGGATTATACCTAATTTCTTTTTATTCAAACCGAACAAGAAATATTTAATTTGTTTAATGTTAAAAGACTTTTCAAAGTTGCTACATAAATCTTTAAATTTAGAAACTATCTCTTCTGCTAGTTAACATGTTCTTTTCTTCCTATTTCCTCTTTTTATTCGTTAAGTAGCTAAGTAGGACATTTTTTCCAAAGTGAATGGTATTCAAACCATATCGATATATAGTGTTATAGTATTTTAAGAAGTGGTTTTCCCACCACTATCCATTTTTAAAATGTGTGACTACTCTGAGAACGGAAGTATCAATATTTTCAAAGCCATGTAGATGAAAGTGCCTAAGTTCAATTTTATTAATGTTGTTATTATGCTTGCAATTTTTGGTACTTGATCTTTGTAGACTAATACGAATATTGATATTATTATATGCTTCGCCAATATATTTAAAATCACATTTTTTACAGTTCAACAACATATAAATGCAATTGAAGGTTTTACATAAGGTCATGTATATATATATACATGGCCTGAAAAGCCGTCAGAAATTCCTGTTTATAATATAAAACTGGTGACTTTTTATTCGATTCGTAGGAAAATCGCGAGAAAATTTGATGGATCATTAAATGTAAGTCTATCTACAGTTCAAAACACACAAAAATACAAGTTTAGTTGAAAACAACGCTTTCCTGAAACCAGTACGGTAAAATTCATATCGAAAGTGTGTCAGAGGTTTAAAGTCCGTTAATACAGAAAATCCCTCCATTGGGTTGATAAATGAGTATTGCTTGGGAACTTAAGCCTGGGAATTTCGCGTCAGACTGACCACCTGACATCGACATCTACTCTTGCACCTCAGGCTGAAGGTTGCGTATACTGAGTTGAGCACAGTAGGCTGTCACGCCACTGAGTTAAGTTAATACAGAAAATGTCAAAAACACTTTAAGAAAGTAAAATTTTCATGGAGAAGTATCTAAACAAAATCATTTGACTAAAGCAAACAGAGTGTAAAATAGAATTCCCTGAAAGCAATCTTCAAAAGCCTCCACACTTCCTAAAATCAGATTTATCTGTAAATGAGAGCAATGTTTTTGATGATAATGGATTGCAAATGATGAGGCCGAAACTCAATACTCAACTGGAAATTAAGAATCTTACTTCTACTGTAAAACAAGGAGAATGAAACCAGATAGAGTGTGGAGGTGTATGATTGCTGCTGGTGTTTTAAATCTTAATTTAATGGGAAAAATGAACATGTTTAATTAAGTATTTTGAAGCAGAATTTGAAACAAAGTGCTCAAAAATTGTCATATTACAAATTTCAAGCTTTTTCGGAGTAAAGACCAAATACATAATGCTCATGTTTCAAGACTTGAGATTTTGTATAACAGTCCACAAATAAACTCAGAGCTTTTGCAAAGAAAAACAGCGGAGCACAGTTCCTTGGAGCTTTGGGTTCATTTGGAAAATAGAATCCACGAATTTAAAATTTGGAACAAAAATGAGCATAGAGAAATACTCATATGTGAATGGCAAAAAAAAAGAGAGGGACAAAAACAATAGAGAGTTTTTGTAAAAGTCCAGTAAAGTCCGAAGCCCAGTGGCAGAGTGGTAGTGCATCGCAAATCCCGGGCTGGGCAAGGTCAACTCAGCCTTACATCTCTTCAGTAGGTCGATAAATGAGTACCAAGCTTGCTTGGGAACTTAACACTTTAGCTTTCGCGTGAGGCTGGAGATTTGCTCATGCACCTCAGGGCTCAAGGTCACGTATAATAAGATGGGCACAGTAGGCCTTGGCCCTCAGGGGCTGTTGCACTATTGAGTTAAGTTTAGTAAAGTCCATGTACAAAAGACTGAATGAAATATAATAATGCATAGTAGGCCCATTACATTATTAAAGAATATTTGCAGATGTTTTATACAAAATGCATTTGCTGTGTTTCAATAATTTTTATAGTTTGTTTATAGTTAATACACCTGAGGTGTACAATTTTGTAGTTACATAACAATGATTAAAGTTAATCTTAAGTTTTTTAAAAATTTTATTAAGTCATTGGAAATGACATGTAAGTAAAACCCCTTGTTAAAAGTAAAGGGTTAATTTTTCTCTCAACCACGTGGGAAAATTTCCCTTGCTTCAATACTTAATTGAGCCATTATATATGTTTTGAAGAAATATGAGTAGGAAATAGTTATTTTCTGAGATGAAAAATTACGTATTATAGAAGCTTCAAAAATAGTATTTTAATAATTATTTAAAATTTTACAAAAAGAAAGAGAATTATATATATATATATATATATATATATATAATGAAAATAAATTAATATTTTTTCTTGAATACACAACAACAAATCAATATTTGATCATATTTAAAATAGATTTTTACTGTCGTTATACATAGTCGTAATCCACTAGCATTATACTACTGTTTCTATACTCATTAATACTGATGAGATATATAATATTGTAACTAAAGTAGAAATCACTTTAAGAAGTCATCACTTTGTTTAAAATTGCACAACTTTATTCGAAAATCTTGTTTCAGTATAATAAAAATTGTATGTGATATGTAAAGGGCCTTAACGCACCCCCATTCCTACCTACTCATAAATTGAAAGATTGAGTTTTTGCGTTTGTGAAGCCCATTCCCGTCGCTTTAATTTTTTTGACACAAAAGCCATTTTCGCGATGGAAATCGATTATGTCAGCTGCAAAACAAGCTTCAGTAACGTCTTTAGTGGTAAGCTTTTCTCTATAACGCAATCTGTTGGTGTCAGACAAAACAAGAACTCTGTCAGTTGTCCTAACACGCAACACTCGGAGGCTTTGCTTTGGGACGATATAGAATGTTGTCCAAATATACCAAGAACACGCTATTTGAATATCATTTCTGGAGAGTTCTGTAGATTTGATAAATACAAAAGATAACAAAAATTAATGAGTTTTAACAGTAAAACCTACCCATTTGAGGTTCAGCACTATTTAGGATACGAATTTTTTTAATAATTTTATCCGATTAATTTAAATAATAAGCGTTTATACCAAAACATTTACATTTCTATTAAAATAGTGAATGTTTATTAACCTCACATTTTGAAGCTACACTACTAATATTGGCGACGTAAATCGTTATTTTGAGCCACGGTCAAGTGACTGGATAATGCTCTCCAAACTTCCACACCACATCAATGTGAATATTTTGAGCCTCAATAGTTTTAATGAGGACCAGTGCCTCTTCATTACGGGTCTTTAGTCACTTTACTTAAAGATTGGATAATATCTATCATTCATATAATGTACAACGAGAAGGATTATTCACTTAAACTTCATTCTTGTATGTTCTTTTCCGAAAGTTTAATATTCCGGAACTAAAACTTTCTGCACTGTTATCAGAATTACTTATTTTGGTGATTCAGAAATGGACTTTATACATATTTTCAAGCAGGAGTAATGTGAATTTCAATCTACACACATGCGCATATACACCCAACTACACATACATTACACACGCATGTATATATATATATATATGTCATGACATCGTGGTGGCTTTATTTACTTTAATTACTAATGATCAGTACTATACGGTGGATGTGAATGTTGTTGACTTAATGAGAAATCATTCTGTTGAGGGATGAACCATTTTTTATTGCATTTAGCGACGGCACAACGCAAAGTTACACAAACACAGAACAGGAACTAGCGTATCATGATTACAATAACAAGAAGTAGCGGCAACTTTTCCATGAAACGGATACACAAATATAAAAAGGCAATCTGAAGTTCTCAAACTCACATGAATTCCGTGATAGGCAGGGTATTGTACGATGCGGTTATGGAAACGAATAAACTAAAATCGCTGACAACATATTTTTTAAATGTTAAAAGTTACGGTAAACTCCCGTTAATTCTTTCTGTGAAGCCCTGGAGGTTTCAGGATCATTACTAATTAAAAAGCCCTCAAGAGAAAAATTAATGTGAATTTATAAATATATATATACATACATAGGCTTAACTTTTCAACGTGGCTCTGTTTTTTTCTATGCATGTCTGTACTTATTTTGAGTTTCATTATTACATGTATGTTTCTTTATCCTAATTTTTTTCTATATAGTTTTTTTCTTATTATTCCTGTCTACGAGAGAAAAATTATTGTTCTATTTTAATAATTTCATTTTAATTTACTGTCCGGTTTATCATCCTCGTTTGTTAGGAATATCTTTAACTTTTCAACAAGGCTCTGTTTTTTTTCTATTATGTCGAAAATTTCTGCTGTACGATGAAGGTGAATCCATAAAGCATTATATATATATATATATATATATATATATATATATATATATATATATATATATATATATATATATATATATATATATATATATATACTTAACCTAAATCGCTTGCCTAATTCAGCAACAGCTCTAGAAATCATAATAGGTCTCCATTTTAATTCAGAGACTCTTTTTTTTGTATCTTCATTTGTTGTGTCTCTTGAACTCCAATTTCTTTCTTCTTTGGCATTGTAGGTTTTACAAATTTTTCACTTTGCATGTCCTTTAATTTTATTATACTATATATATATACACATATATATAGTATATATATATATATATATATGTGCATAGATATATATACACATGTTAGCCTTCAAATTATATAAAACAAGGTCATTTTTTGCTTTATTTAAAAAAAATGAAAATAAATGAACAAAATTTGGCTTACATGAATACTCATCAGCAGTTTAAAAAAATACCTTGTGAAACTATTAAACCTACTACTATTTTTACAAGAACTGAGAATACAAAAGTAAGTCAGAGCAACTCTGAATTCGCCTCTTTGGCAATATGGTTGGCATTAGTTAAATTCACTATTGTTGATCTATAATTGTCGGTATTAAATGTATTGTTAAATATTTCATCTCTCTCTAATAAATGTCGCTTGTCTAATTTGAAATGATGTCGGGTAATCGGAAGGATAAGAAGGTATATATTATAGCCAAAGCTGATTCTTGTAGTTATCTTAATATGTTTCGTAATTCAGTCCAAAGAATTTAGAAGCATTTTGAATCTGAGAAAACCTTTTCCGGGTTGCTTTCAGATTACAACTGCTGTACAAGTTCATTTTATAGATTAATTAGCCTAAAGGAAGAAAAATATTATTGTACCTCAGCTCACACACTCTTCTTTGATTATTGTACTGCAATAGGGAGACGATATCTACTATAAAATTACACATACATTTTCCTAACCGATGATTCTATATAAGAAAACCACTTGTGTGTGCTTCTCGTAATCAACAACATAAAATTTCACATTTACAATTGCAAAGAGACACTACCTGAATCAGACAGCAATTGGATTTTAATTTGTTTGTTCTGACGAGTAGCGGTTCACTTTGATGAGGGATTCAGGTCGTTGGTTGATTCGCAGTGAAAAAGACATCATATATCTTTAGTATAATATTTTGGAAAGATTCAGTTATGAAAGAGACAGAATCTCTCTGAGTGGACCGATTGTCCGAAAAGTGCCCATGAACGAAATATGACATATAAAACATCGGCACGAGATTCTTGCTCCTTATGTATCATAATATGCTGTTGTAAATGAGGTTGAATTCATTCATTCTAGTGGTTAATAAGGCTCAACCTCAACCAGTCACTTTTGTTAATGGATATCTTGAGGACCATGGTTAAGTGAGACTGAAAAGGCCAGCTCAATCTCCAGATTTAATCCTACGGAATATCCCAGACTCAGTAGTACAAAGGCCGTATCACACTGTACACGTTTCAAAAAATGTTTCGACCAATTTGGGCAATTTTTACTCAGTTGCTATAACAACGGCTTTCTAACAACTTTTTTCTAGTGAGCTCGAAAAATTGTTCCAAATAAAAATTGCTTGATATTCTAGCCAATGGGGTTCTTCGGTGTTACACGGCTTCGTTTTCGTCTAACACATCAGACATGCCGTATAATATTTTAAACAGGATGGTGCTCAATTTCTGTTTACGCCCATCAACAAAAGTGCAAGCGAAATAAAATAAATAATTTTGGATGTTCGTTTTCCCGAAGCAGAAAAATCGGCGAGTAATTTTTCAATATGGAGATAGAGCGCGGCTGACGACAGAGCATCTCGTTTTGTTTATGGCAACCCTTCCCCCTCAGTAGGATGAAAAATTGCTTGAAAAAATTGTACCAAAAATGTACATGTGATACGGCCTTTAGACTCCTAACTAGCAGGTTCCTAACTAACGATCAACTAACATGAATGTATAAAGTTATAAATGTGTTACATCTTTCAGCCCAGAAAAGTTAGTTATTTATTATTTAGACCAGATATACGCAACCTGTATCCATTGCTCTGAAAAATTCCCTTATTTAAGAACAATATATTAAAAATATTGTGTCAAGAAGTCAAATATATCAATTTTGCTTTTTGTTGTCGATGTCGTACGAGTGCGAATTGTTATTCTTTTTTTATTTGTAACTGTTACGATTAGTGATTATATACAAGAGTGGAGTAGTGACAGTTTTATATGGGTGAGACTAATTTGTAACTATCTTTCATATCTTGAAAGCGAAAAATAGCTGAAGAAAATGTATCGTTTCAAGACGATTGGGAGATTACCTATTTTGTAATGAAAAACAAACATAGATCAGTAATTGTTTGATTTGTCACGAAAATGTTGTATTTAAAAAATACCAATAAACATGAATCATTCAATGACACTTTTTCTCGAAGATCTCTTTCAAAAAGTAAGAAATAGGCTTTCTTGAATAATCTGAATAATCTTTGCAATAGCAACAAAGTGTTTTTTCAGCGGTAACAAAGACATCCTATGAGGTTTGTTATATTATTGGTAATCTTACGAAACCACCTACTGATGCAGAAATTTTGAAGGAGTGTTTCTTAAGTGCTCTTTTAATTCAGTGTTAGTGACAAAAATTAAAAATAATAATTAAAAAAAGCAAAACAGGAGTTAAAATATTTTGATCAATTTTCCACATTTTAAGCCCCTTCCTTCCCCCTTATCCTCATGATGCGCCCCGAGTGAAATAGCTAACATATGTATGCGGCCCACCGTGAAGTAGCTAACATATGTATGCGGCACAGCAGAAAAAAGATTGAGTACCCCTGATTCAGACGAAAAAAAAATTTGAATTATCAAATAGTTTTAATTCCTCCCTCCCTCTCACACTGCACGCAGTTAATATTGTAGCACTGCTACAACTCAGTAATAGGTTATAATCTAGTAAAGAGATAGGTTAGGTAAAAAATAAATATATATTTACTACAAATATATACTTAAAAAAATTTAAAGACGAAGGCAAACCCTTCAGTGTAAATACTCTGATTAGACAAATCGCTAGTGTCATGCTTAAGTAGTGTTCTCATTTTAAATCGAGCCATAACTATGTATATAAAAACCTATTACTTCGTAAGTTTTTTTTTTATCATTTCACTGATTTTTAATTATTTAAACACAAATTAAAATCTAGCTCACTTCTTTAAGAATATGTTAAAAATCAATATACAAGTTGAAAAATTATTTTATACTGATCGTGAAGTTGGAGAGTTGCATGGCAATTTTGCATGAAGAAATGAAGACATCGAAAAGGATGGTTTCAATGACTGATGCTGATCTTGATTTTATTTCAGCCAATAATTAAAATTTATCTTTAATAAGGGAGGAATAACAAAAAAACTATTACACATTCGAAAACACAAATCGTGATGACACACTTGAGAATTGTTTTTAAAATGTTGCAAAAAAGGTTCATTGAAAATCCTTCATTTATTCCTTGCTGTGTTTAGGATACATTTTTTTTATTTTCAAAATAAAAGTAGGACTTTTCATTTGATCATCATATCTGCAGAAAACAACTTCGATTCTAACTAAATTTTGATAGCAAAAATACGTTTTATTGCAATGTTAATAATTAATAAAATTTCTTAGCAGCCTTATAATTTACAATCACATTTTAAAATGTAAGATTAATTGTACTTGCACAAAACAGCGGTCTAATCATTTTGTCATCGGGGATTGGACGAAAAGCTTCTACTAAGCATCAACAATTTAACTGGACTTTTACTGGTTTGATTGGGATTATGAAAATCCAATGCTACCAATGGATTTTTAGTAGGGATGGACACCTTCCTTAGTAGAACCCATGAAATTAATTTTTTTTTTCAGTAAAAGTTTGTGAACTATTTTTTAACAAGGAAGTTGAGCCAAAAAAAAGTGTGATTTTGTATTCCTAAAGTATGTTTGATGGTAAAATTAATTATTCGGAGCACAATCATTTCAAATCTCACGTGCTTATGTTTATTATTATTTTCAAATTACACAAGAAAAAATTTGCACCTAAACTTTTGGAAGCCAACAAACACACACATTAATAATCTACTAAATTGCTATGTATATATGTGTGTGTATTAATATATAAGGTATTAATAATTAATGGGGATTAAGAAAGGAAGTCGCATTTAGCTAGTTGAAAATAGACGATTCATTTTATCTATGTCGAATCGACTAATTTACGACATAACATTGGCAATTTATTGTGCGTGTGTGTTTGTGAGTACGTGTCCGTTATAACAGAATGCTTCAATTCATTGCTCAAGAAAGGTCAATTCGATCTGCGTGATTTAATAAAGGGCTGAATTATTGGTGTAGGCTCTTTGTCCACTTCTAGACGAGAAAATAGAAATTGAGTTCAAATAACATCAACTCTGAAAGGAGACTACATGAGAATAAAAGTCCATATGTTCCATGTAACAATAATTAGGACACAAACATCTTTTAGTAAATCAATTGATTATTTTTGTTGGATTTCTAAAATAAATATACGAAATTTAGTAAGTTATTTCAATGTGCACACTTTCTCTTTCATTTATTTCCATCTAAAAAAAGCAATAAAAACTTATAGAATGATTTAAACTAGAAATCAATTCGGGTTTCTACATTTATTTACATATTATTGAATATATTATATATCACCATAGGGAACTTATATCAAAGCAAAATGTATTCTTAAAATATGCGTGTATTTATGTGTGACCGAAATTAATCCAAACTGCGTGCGTTTTGCAAACATTTTTCTGCCGAACAAATAAAATGCTGGGAAACTTTGCCTTTTACTGTATTAAACTAACTATAACTAATAAAATGAGATAACTGGTAAGATTTAATGTATTATAATATTGTACCCTAAACATTTTATTGTTTAATAACTGCTACATTGTTGGGGTTATGAGTAAAAGTTTCCTTTATCATATGAGATTTGAATGATTGATACAAATGTCACAAATTCATCGAAGTATTAAAAATTATTGTATACATTTAAATTGAAATTTGAAGCTTACTCGAAATAATGCAAAGCTCCAAACTTTTATAGATATTTAATAGTATTGCGCGAAGCGAAAAAATAATTAATACAACATAAATATATATTGTGTTAAATGTATATATATATATATATATATATATATATATATATATATATGAAATAATTTGGCTTACAACTTCAAGCCTTTTAAACTTGCAATATAATATTGTGGGATGAAATCATTTAATTTCATTGTTGTAATCGTTAAGTGGATTAATGAGGAAACATTTTACTGCTTCAAAATCCCATTTATTGACGATCACAAACACAAAGGGATGACATGTACAACAAACTCGTGTACAAGCAATACAAAGGACAAAATCATTCTTTGTTAGTATCCGAGATATATTCTATATATTGTCTTGGTCAACCAGAATCTATTAAAATCTTGTGATTTTCACTAAAGGCTTTTCTAATTGGTCCAAATAAGCAGGTGATGCAAGATTGCATCCTCCTGATTTTAGAAAAAAGATAACCTTTTAGTTTTTTCAGAGAAAAAGTCGTGGTTTAGTTCCCGTTAGGCGGTTAAAATACAAAGTAATTTTCCTGCGATGTGTTGGAGGGCTCAAGAACTGTATGAACTAAAATCCTTCGAGAGATATTTTAAGTGAATTATTATACATATAAATATGCATGCATTGATCTTGTATTTGTTAAAAAGACATTATTAACCTTTCGTCATAAGTTATCAAAATATCTAGACACTTTCAACACTATATAATACATTAAAACTATTTTAAATATCTTCATATCGAAGGACATAGTACCTTTTGTTTGAAAATTCTTTCAGGATAAAAAAGATGGGAGGAAAAAAAAAACTTGGAAAATGGGGGCTTCGAACCTATTAACACAACAAGAAGAAACCGTTACTTGACGGCAGTATCTCACTAAAATGATAAAAAAAAGTCTTAGAATAAAATAAAATAAAACACGAAGATAGCTCGCTATTTGAGCTAGATGAGTAATTTCGATAATGCTTTCGAAAAGGGGACAAAGTAAGGCTGAATGGGTTTGTGCTAATTATTAAGCACTTACAATTCCATTGACGTGTGTGGAGAACATAAATATATCATTTTTAAAATTAAGTGAAGACCATACTATTACTTTTGCACGGGGTGAAAACGCGTAAGCATATTCGTATGTTATTTTTATCCGAGTGGGAATACATTTGAAAAAAATGCAATGATTATGAAATGCATCCTATTGATATAGGTTGTTAAAAATGAGAATTAACTTTTACTTCCTTTTTTTATTACAAATAAATGAATAATTTTGACTTTTTCTTTGAATAAAAAATGAAATGGATTGCTTTTCTTCTAGCCATATGCACTACTGGGATTTTTAAAAATCCATTAAGGATTATATTTATTGGCTGGGAGAAATAATATACCTACTTTTTGCAGCATTTGCAATTTTATAGGAGTAAAGTTTTCTGAGTTACTGGGTGAATGAAAAATGGATGTCTTCCTAAAGAACTGTCGAAAGAAACCTGTTCCACAACTACATGATGTATAAAAAAAATAATACTTCAACTTAACATATCAAACGATGACTATTCCATTTAGATAATTTACAAATAGTACAAAATTTAAATACAAAATAATACAAAATTCTATGAGTAATCAAAACATAGAAGCATATGTTTTTATCTAAATTATTGCTACAAAAATTCGATTTAAAATACACTAATTTGTTCATTGCTGCTACTAATTTTATCAGACATTATCGCTACATAGATATAGGATAAATAAAATTATATATAACTAATAACTTGTTTACTATAATTTAAAAAAATCGTTAAATTTTATTTGTAAACGAATGTGAATCCAATGAAATTAAATATATTTTGGCTTAGGATTTTACAAAATAAGAACATTCAAAGAAAAAACCTCTGATTTGACGAATGTTAAAGAAATGAAATTATACGCTAATAAATTCTACTTATGAGAATAAAATTAATTTAATAATAAAGATAAAATAAATATCATTGGAATTTTGCATATTTTTATAAATGATGCTACATGAAGCCAATCTTAAGTTTATCTAACTTTTTACTTTTTCTGTTAGCAATACTGAGCAAAATTCTGTGAAATATAACTAAGATAACCCCTAAAAATTCATTATAAATATAAAGATAACATACCTAAAAGTAAATTCTAAAATACTTAGATCACGAAACAAAACAACAAGTTTATTACAGATTCAATGATCCAAGTACACATTCAAAGCTGGATAAAAAGAGGTCGAATAATAACTTAGCAAGAAGTATAAAATTATTATTTTTACTAAAATAATTATATACTAACAATATATATGAAGTTAAAGACTGAAATTGTAGGAGGAATGTTTACAGTATTTTCGTAATTTTCTACGCTATAATACAAATGGTTAAAAACATTTATTGGAATATATTATTTTAAGAGCAACATAATCCAAATCTATGAATAGTGTGAATTAGGAGATACTATTTATATATTGTACTGATTCCCTATATTAGTTATCTATAAAAGTTGATTCTTCTTAGTGAGATCAATACCGACTGGATAAAAAAATATTGTCTCCGGATATTTAAAAAGTCTTCAATTATAAAAACTTTCTCAAAAGTACTGCGATGTCATTTTTATAAAACTTTTGTATCATAGCAAAAAATATATATATATATATGATTTACAGTTTTTAAACTTAAACCTCAAACATGTCCATACACATGTCATAAGAATTTTAAAGGAAAATATGATTTCTAAAATTAAAATTATTATTATAAAGAAACATCTAGTTACTAAGTGAGGTACATGTTTCAAAAAATTAAGAAACACGACCAGACTTCATAAATCAGTGATTGTTAATATGTTTTAATATAACTTAAATACTTGATTCATTTCTTTCTTGAATATTAGATATTATGATTTGATTTTTATTCCGTACGTTATTGTATTAGTTAATATTATTTAATTTGTATAATATGTATTTAAATATTTGTTACTCTTACTGAAACTGAATGCAAAGTTGTGTTTGCAACATTCTTCTGTTTTATTTTAACTCCGTATCATATTGAGCAGGCAAGATTATATATCTTATAAAACATTCTTATCTCGTTATACGCACTCGTTGTGTATCATATATTTTTTTAAAAATATGCTGTTATATTTTTACATCTTTGTTTTATCTTCTAAGAAAGTCCTATCTATAATGTCACTTTACTTTATCACAGAAAAAGAACGTCCGCAGATTCTAAATTCTCATAAACATTGTAACTAAGCACTCACACAACAGAAGCACCCAAAGATTTGTTAAAGCGAAAAACAAACTGGAAAGACGAAACAAAGTATCGAGTCTATTATTGTTGGCACAAGGATTTTTCTACAATTGTAAATATTCATTTAAGTGACATTTTATAAAAGTTGCATCTAAAATTGCACTTAAACTCTCGTAGCGTCTTATGAACACTTAGTCGTACGGAAATAAGCAATACTATCCACTCTCTGGTTTACAAAAACATTGAAGATTATTCAAATTTTTTTTTTCATGACTAGACTATGAAATATGTGTCAAATAAGATAAGATTAAATAAATATGTAGTTTTAATGCAAACACTTTGTTTCGGTATGAGGTGCAGTAAAACAGGCAGCTAACTATTTTACTATATGATGAAACAAAATGAGTTAAAAAAGTTTTATTTCTTAAGTAATGGTTTTTATTTTGTATGCAAGACAGAAAAGATTTTATACTACTACAAGAAAAATTCATGTTTATGTCATGTCCCTTGACAACTCTTCTCTGCTACTTTCTTTCCTATTTTGGGAGAATTTTTTTTAAAAAAATCATCGTATTATTGTGTGCCAATATATTGGTCGGGCCCCAAAATTGTTCGTTGTAGACCCCGTGTGGCCCATGGGCCGAGAGTTTGACACATCTGCTGTATGCGATCTCTACTCCATGAAGTGAATTTGCTTACCAAATTAAAAGACTGTACGTCTAATACTTTAAAAATGGAAGATATTATTTATAACACAAAATCTGTTCTTAGCGGATCTCTACTTCATGAAAGAAACATGCCTACCAAATTTCAAGTATGTAGGTTTGATAGTTTGAGGTATCGTGTTGAGGTGAGTAAGTGAGTGTGAGTCACTTTTCTCTTATATAAAAGGGTGTTTTTTTAGAGGTATAGAACTTTAAATTGCAATAAAACAACGATGTATTATTCGATTGACATGAATTTTTTTTTATTCGAAAGTTAATCTTGTAGCATTACATTTTAAATATGATCAAGCAAGGCGTAGATTCGTCGAATGGGCCCAAAACGAGATTGCCGTTGTTCCCAATTTTCATAAGCGAATTTTGTTTAGCGATTAAGCGCACTTCTGGTTGATTGGCTACGTCAACAAACAAAACTGCCGCATTTGGAGTGAAGCTAATCCACAAGTGTATGTCGAAACACCATTACATCCAGAAAAACAGACTGTTGGTGCGCTTTATGGGCTGGTGGAATCATTGGTCCGTACTTCTTCAAAAACGATGAAGGCCACAATGTTACAGTCAATGGTGATCGGTATAGAGCCATGATTACTAACTTTTTCATTCCTGAATTGAACAATCATGATGTCCAGGAGCTGTGGTTCCAACGAGACGGCGCAACATGTCACACAGCTCGTGCCACAATCGATTTATTGAAAGACACGTTTGATGACCGCCTAATTTTACGTTTTGGACCTGTGAATTGGCCTCCAAGATCTTGTGATTTAACCCCGCTAGACTATTTTTTCTGGGGCTATGTAAAGTCATTGGTTCAATCGGATAAGCCACAAACGCTTGACCATTTGGAAGGCATCATTCGCCGTGTTATTGCCGATATACGGCACAAATGTTGGAAAAAGTCATCGAAAATTGGACGTCCAGATTGGACTACATCCGAGCCAGCCATGGCAGTCCTATGCCAGAAATCATATTTAAAATGTAATGCCACAAGATTATCTTTTGAATAAAAAAATCATGTCAATCGAATAATACATCATTGTTTTATTGCAATTTAAAGTTCTATACCTCTAAAAAACACCCTTCATATATATATATATATATATATATATATATATATATATATATATATATATATATATATATATATATATATATATTTATATATATATATATGTACCCACTTAGATAATAATTGTTTTCTATAATAAATAATTCACACTTCTTGAGTTCATATCAAGTGATTTTAAATATAATTTTAATAATTTTTCACATCATCCTTAATCCCTTCTTGGTCTTCATGGCATGTCACACTCAATTTTTTATCCGTATGGTCGACATTGCAGATCTTATGATGAAGAGTAATGTGTATCATATTGAAATTGAAAAAAACGTAACCATTTTTATTCCGTATTATTTTACTTTCTTGAATTATTGCTGCAAGTATATTTAATTATAATTATGATTTTTTTTGTCACAGTGTTTTTTAATCCACTATTATGCTTAAGAAAAACTATTAAATATATTTTTGGTATTCATTGTTTGATACTCATATTGTCTTTTAACAAAATGAGTAATACAATATTTCAATGTGTTTTGTATGCTTTGATTATTAAGAAAGATTGAAAAGTTGTTTTCAATGTAATGTCGTTAAAACCATTTCCCAAAACAATTTTCTACACAGTTACTTTTATGCAGAAAACTATCTTAATTAGCACAAAACTATCAACTTAATAATTATTTTATAAGATAGTACTTTTTTGTAAGTTTAAAAAATGGAGGCATTGGTGGAAAAATTAAAAATTAATGAACGAAATATCACAGATGTTATCACCAATAGTATAAGGAACAAATGGGTTACTGACAAAAAATATTTAGCATTTTCAAATTCAGGACAGATCACACACACACACACACATATCAATCATCAACAATAAAAATTAATTTTTAGGGGGAAAAGGCTTAAAAATTTGAAAAGGAAGTGGCAATCCTTCCAAGAAAGGAGTAAATCTAAAATAACAGCTTTACACCATATTGAAATAAAACTACAATGTATAAATTTAACCCTCCTATCACAGTTATTTACACTTTGAGTGTATAATTTGTACATAAATTTGAATAATGAAACTTCATTTGTCTTAAACTTCTTCCTAAACGTTATGTCTAAATCCGGAGATAAATTCCTCTTGGCTGAAGTGGTGTAGTTTGAATTATCCAAAGAAGAGTTTGCTAATTTCTAACCCATTCCATGTGTATGTGTGAGTCTCGTGTCAATGATATTCTCTCTGTTAGAGATACACATGCATTAAGCTCGGCTAAATTTGAAATCTGCAAATTGATGTGTCTGGTCAGTGCCATTTCCATTATTACGAGATATTACGATGTATCAGAAACACGCAAAATCTTCTTGTAGATCATGGATAAAGTTTTCAACAGATGTATTCCAATTTCACCAGTATTATGTATATAATTTCATTTTTATACAGATTTCACATGTGCTTCTATATAATAAATTTGTTGAAACATAAAATTTAGGTGACATATACAGCAATTAAATTTAAAATGCCTTTTTATTTCTTTGAGTGCTAATATATTGTTTAGTTCTTAAACGTAAGATGTACTTATAATGAACTTATATGTATAAAACGTATTTTGCATACTGATTCTATGGAAATTCAATGAAAAAGTAATTTTTCAAGCTATGTATTATAATGGTTTGAATAAAAGTTTGAATCATGATCTATGATGAGTTTTAAATAGCTAGCAAATGATTGTATAAAAAGTGAAGGAATGTTACTTTTTATTACTATGAAGTAATTAAGATTTTCAATTAGAATATGTTGAAAAATCTGTCCTTTTGAAGTAATTGCTTTCAAAGGCATAATACACTCTGTCGCAAAAAAATATATGCACCCAGAAGAAATTGAGCTACATTCACGAAATTTGGTATGCATGTAGTGTATATGAAAATAAACAAATGATTAAAAATTCAGAACAAAATATCATTTTATTAAGCGGTTACAGCTTGCAAAAGGTTAAAAATCAGTAAGTAGTAAAGCCACCTCTGGCAGCTATACAAGCCGAAATTCGGCGTGGCATCGATTCAATAAGATCACTTATGACCCCCTGTGGAAGATCCTGCCATAGTTTTTGCATCTGCGCAGTTAATTCTCCTGTATCTCGGGACGGCTGCAGTTGCCTTCCCAGCGCGTCCAGACATGCTCTATTGGCGAAAGATCTGGTGACCTGGCAGGCCATGGTAGGACGTCATATCCTTGAAGACATTGTTGGGAGAGTCGCGCAGTATGTGGACGAGCATTATCATGTTGATAAATGGCACCTGGGCGACTTGATAGCATGGGTAGCACAATCGGCGTTAAAATTTCGTCCACGTATCTGCGAGCTGTCAAAGTGCCTTGAAGGACCACTAAAGATGATCGTGTGTCCCAAGAAATTGCTCCCCACACTGTCACACCTTGTGAAATTGCTGTATGCCGCTCGACAATAAATGCCGGATCGGACCGCTGGCCGGTGCGCCTCCAGACACGTGTGCGGTGGTCATCATCACTGAGACTGAATCGGGATTCATCACTGAAGATGACACGTCTCCAGTCTGTCACACTCCAAGTTGCCCGAGGTCGGCAAAAATCCAGTCGACACTGCCTATGATGTGGGGTCAGTGGTAAGCGTCTTAGCGGACGTCGGCTCCTCAAGCCAACTTCGGTCAGTCGTCTCCTTATGGTTTCTCTTGATGGCACTGGATGTCTGGAAGGAGGTAAGTGGCGTTGAATCGATGCTAGCGACGTTGTTGGTGCCGAAGTGGCCACTCTTCTGATTGCACGATCCTCGCGATCATTTGTGTTCCTGGGACGTCCTGACCCTCTGCGACGGTACACTCTACCTTCTGTGATCCACTGTTGCCAACACCGAGCAACTACCATATCGCTCCGACCGAGGTGGCGGCCGATACGTCTATTCGACCAACCTGCTTCTCTGAGGCCTATTATACGGCCCCTATCAAAGTCCGTCAGCTGCTCGTACTGCCGCCGGTTACGTCTTAGAGGCATCCTAAGTCTCAATATCGTCTATCAAAGTCATCAGATTCGTTTGGATAGCCGTACGGCGCTCGTACTCATGCTTTTAAACTCTCCCAGTTGCGCAACTAATATGCGCATAGCACACTTAGCCTTGTCTCATTGGCTTCGAAATTTTAATCATTTGCATATCTCTTACCAGACTACATTCTTGCCGAGTTTCGTGATTGTAGCTTGATTTCTTCTGGGTGCATATATTTTTTTGCGACAGAGTGTATATTAGAATAACGCATATGAAATTTAGAATACGCATTCCTCTACTAACTCTTAACTTTTGATTTTTATGGCTGTAGATGGTGTTTTATTTTTGCGTTTTTAGCAATATTAAAACATTGTTTTAAATATCAAGTGAAAACAAAATCATAAAAGGAAATCAAACATATACTTACTAACATAATATGAACATACATCATCTTAGATTGAACTTTTCATGAGACTGTATTGAATCTGAATTTGAATTTGAATTTTAATGGCGCAAGGGCCAACTTCGGCCAAGCTGCGCCAAACACTCGCGCGTTAAATAGAAAAAGTCTTATTTTTTAAATACATAAAAGTACTTGCACGCATGCATATGTATACATGCATGCATGCACACATACATACATATAATATATTAAAAATCTAGACGGGGAAGGAAGTAAACAGGGAAATGAATGCCAAGAAGTAGGGTCGAAAATAGAGAAGGATCACTAGGGTACCCCGTGGTTGTGACACCCGAGTTTACCAAAGATAGTAAGACCCTTGGGAAAAGGAAAAGATCACTAGGGCACCTCGGGATTGTGACACCCGTACTCACCTATAGAAGGTGAGCCCCCTGAGGGGGAGATTGTATTCAAAATGATTACTGAATTAACATAAAAGTACAAGTTTCTCATTTATGAAAATCTTACAAAAGAAACTGCATTTTTAAATGCAGATTTTATAGGTATTAATTAAATATTCATATTAAATAATAATTATTATCGGGCATCAAACATACTTGCATTACAGAAATAAATTAGTTTGCATTAAAATATTTCTGTACAGCCATTGAAAATATTATATATCTAATGTCATAAAAATTTTATAATTCCAATACATTTCAATTTTGGAACTAAATTCTTAAGGGCATTCCATTAACAGATTTCAAAAACCATTTTTTTCATCATTTGTAATTTTATCATCTGCGCAGAATGTTCTTTTTTAATGCGAGGTTCGCATAGCTGAAAGAAAAGTTTTGGAGTTCTGTCATCTATATAAATTGAGTGCCGGCACTTATATTTGATCATATTACATATATATATATAGCTTTATAAACCACCTTTTCTTCTTAAAGTTATGTAATAATTTCTTGTGTTACGTTTTCACTGCTATATACTTATATAAAAGTAATTTCTGATGGTTTTAAAAAATTAATTTTTTCAGTATATCTTATCCAATGTAAATGTAAAGTACTCACTATTCAGAATACACCGCGAAACTCATTTAACCCTTAATCTATACTATAAAATATAATGAACATTTTCTGTAAATACTAAGATTTCTTTTCAATGTTAAATACATGCAATGAAATATTAATTGCAATCACTTTTTAGCATGTTATTTGACAGATTTTATTACTATATCTATTTATTAAGGTCTTCGACTACTTGCAACAATTTTTTTTAAAAAAAATTAGAGATATGGAAAATTTTTTTGAGGACTAAATATTTATTTAGTACATTTTAAGAAAAAATTCTAAAGTTAAGAATAGAAAAATGAATTATATTATTACTAAAATGTGTGGGAAAAAATTGTTTAAAAGTTACAAAAAATTGCATAAATGGCGCCCACTCTGTACAAAACGTATATGAACCACTTCTCGGTTTTTTAATTTTGATGTGTTACTTTGCCATTCATTTTTAAAATGACCTTCAAAACAAGATGTATCTTAATTTCTTAAAACACCTAGAGCCCTTTATCGTAATTATTACATGAAATTTCTTAAAAAAAAAGTTTAATTTTGTAATAACACAGGGATTGATAAATCTAAAGATTTAAAACACTTCTACTATTATACATAAAAATATATAAAACATTTAAACTAATTATTTTCAAAACTTTTTACGCAATCGCTGTCCGAGTTTGAGCATTTTCTAAAAAAACACATTTTAAATGTTTGACACCTTGTTTAAAGCTATAAAATCTGCTTTTACTAAACACTTCCATTTTTTTTCTAGTGAATTGAAAATAAAAAAAAAAAATAGTATTTTTATAATGCTAGTAAGATGACCTATAAAAACAAAACATAAAAAGTTGTCAATTTTTGAAAAAAATTCATGGTTTTAGGGTAGTCGGATACCGTAAAACAAAGTTGACTAGCTAAAAGTTCAAATATATATTTTTTAAAAAATTACAGGATAAAGTACAAGTTTTAAGTCTGTCAACAGACTTTTGTCTATAATTTGAATAATATGTCTATATAAGATAAGGGATAGACAAAATATTTGTCTCAAAGGCGAAGTATGTGTCTCTATTAATAAATAGTAATTAATTTTATTTATTTCTATTTTGAGGGTTGTTTTTAATTTAACCTCTTCCTCCTCCTAAGTCCTTTTCACATAATATTGCTAGTCCTTTCTGACACACCCTACGCATTTAGGAGAACAAGATTTCTGATTTAATGGGTGCTTGTCCAAATCCCGTTTACTTAAGCCACATTTCGTTTGCTAATGCAGTCACGCAAGGCAGGCAGAAACTGTTAATGATATCAACGTTGGCACCAACTGAGTCAAGATACAGTCGGATTTCCTTTTTCTGACGTTTACGTCATGATGTTCTTCTTTTAGAGATACTAAAACGAACGGTTATTCCGCCTGAGAAGTTTTACAGCTGCTGTCATAGATATTCGATGTTATACAGTAATTACAAGTGAACTAATTATTTTATAAACTTGCCTCCTTTTTAAATTCTTTTTTGAAAAAAGTTAGATTGAAGAGACGGTTTTTTAATTTGCGCTTCATGGGAAAGGTAGCTTCATTTGCATAATTTTGTGTTCAGAATTATTTTCCGAGCAAGATTGTAAATTGTTTTATGCTACATTTGATTTTCTCCTTATTGGAGCCTTTTGTGAAATAAACAACACTTTTATTTTTGTAATATACAGAAGAGTAAACAGTTTTTTTATTTTACGCATTTTAAAAGTAGTTGAGTTTTTCTTCACACATTCTTTTTATCAAAATTGTAATGTTCTTTAAAAAATGATTATGTTATACCTACATGGTAATATTTAATGAGTAAAAATATTCCTTTAAAACTGTTTAATACATGCAAAGTAAACTAAAATGCACAAAAACTTGGCATGATTTAATTAATGTTTGGGAGATATATTTTAACATAAAATAAAAGAAAAATTGTATTAGACGAGCCAGATATCGATACATTCTTTCAGTATACATTATTATGTTACTTAAAATATCTTGAAACACGCAGAAAGGCATTTCACGCATTTCCTTTAGTTTAACAGATATGTGTGAAATGTTGTATATAACTTTATATAGTGTATACTCCATAATATATTTAATATATAATTTCATGATTCATCGTTTGATGTATGTATTACTTTCAGAGTCCATAAGATATTTTGATATATTGTGCAATTAATTATAAAAGAACACACATAATCCTCCGATGATTTCTCAGAGCCGTATACCCAGGCATATACTGTTAAATAGCTAAAAGCACAACAACTGCTGCTAAAATATTAACAATATTAATGGAAAGCAATTGAAGTTATTTCCACTTTTAAATTATGAAATACCGGAGGATATAAAGTATTGTGCTTTTTACTTGATTAATTTTTATTGTAATTTATCTGCAGCTTCAAAGTACTAATTCTATGAAACAATGCTTCAAAGAGCTTAATGGTAAAAACTATTCATTTCTATTATTCTTTAAAAAATGTCAACCTAATACAAAACAAAAACTTCACATTTTGTTATTTTCTTTAAAAATATACTACGTGTGTGTGTTCAAAATCAATTTACGTAAAACACCTAACACAGATTTAATAAGCAATTTAGTTATATTTTTAGTAGACACGAAAATGCATCAAAACTACCTAATGTAAATAATTTTGAAACTCATTGTTTTTGTTCTAAATTTATAAGACTGAGAATAATGGTAAAACGTTGCATCGACATAACTCTTTAGAAACTAAATTAGAATACCGTTGCCACATTCAAACTGGGTTGAAAGAATAGAAACTAATATCATTAATTCAATTTCCTTAAGCAATGTGGTTGATTTTAATTTAAAATGATTTTGGAAGATAATTGTCCCCCAGATTTCTCAAATTGTTTCATTTCTGGTATTAAAGACGAAAAGAATGCGGTTATACCGGTGCAGGCATCGGCCATTCTGTCATCTACTTTCAATTTAAGTGAAGATATTCTAATTAGCTCTGATTATATATTAGAGACTCAGATTAAATGGAAACTACTCACCCATAGGAGGTCGACCCAACCCGCATAGAAAAGCATCCTTGCAGAATATATATCATCAAACTCGCAAAATTGTGGAAGTGTCTTGAAAACAAACAGCAATGGATTACTGCAGAACTTACTTGTATCAAGTTGCTTCAAGGTATTAATCACACTGTGTGCTAACAAACAACAGGAACATGGTGATGTGGGATAATTATTAATCATGATATTAAAATTGCTGGCTGGTTGCGTTTAGGATTATTTTATTTAATAAGGATTTTAACTGTGTAGGATGCAATCATGAGATATGTTTTAAAGTGTTGTGTGTTGGCAGTGGAGATTATGGGTTGCTACTAAAAAATTAACTTAACAACTTTCTTTAGATTATGTATCCAATCAATTTTAATCTCCCTAGAAAATTTCGACGTGCTTTATTTTAAATTGCATCGTACTACTTGAAATATAGAAATATATATTTAACGTATTGTGCCTTAAGAATGCATTTTATTTATCGAATTAACTTTGTATGATTGTGTGTGAAGTAGTTCTAAAAATGTATTAAATTTATACTGTTTATTTCAAGGTTGTTTTAAAAGTAATGAATTGAAATTTCAACAGCTGTAACATATAGCTTATCATGTTAATGATTTTAACCAAGGAATGTTTTTGCAGGAATTACTTTCCCCAAATCCTTCCCCATTTTACAGAGTTCTAAATATGAAGCAAAAGTAAAAAAAATTCCGTGTTGCAATTTAAATTCAACAAAAGAATACTAGCATCAACTGATTTGCTTATTCTTGCATTTAATTGAGACAACAAACTTTATATGTATGGTTAAAATACTTTGACTAAAATCAAATATGTTCAAGCATTACAGTCTTGAAGTGCAAAGTGTATATTAAAACTTTCAATAAAAATTGAAAATAAAATGTATATATGCATGTGTGTAATCCTTCATGATTTAATTGTTTCATTTTGTGCATTTTAATTTGATAATTAATTCCATTTAATTAAACAAACTATTTATGGACAGATTCAAATGTCAATGTATTTTCTATCTCAGCAGAAATACATTTTTTTTCTGAGAACAGTCATTATATAAGAAGACTCAAAGTAAAATCAATTAATATATTTATTTAAGAGTAGCATTACAGTGAAATTAATAAGAAAATGTATGTTCATTAATTTTTTGATTACTCTTTAACATTATCCATGTAATTAAATACACATGAAGATAATCCTATGTATTACAAAATAATTCTAAATAGTTCATGCTTTTTTTAAAGGAAAAAATATATATTTTTTTAAAAAATCAAATGTTTAACAAATGAAAATGATTGAGTAAATATGAAATATATATTTTTTTAGCAAATGTAATTTGAAATTCCTTTACAACTTTTTAGAACTTATACTCATTTATTTTGAAGAAATACGAGCTAAGCCTAAATGACAGCTATTTTAGAACTCTACAGTAGAAAACTGGAGCTGTTTCTTAAAGTTACATTCATTTTCTAGTACATATTAGAGTTTTTTCTGGACTCTTTACTTTTAGCATTTTATTTAAAAGAGTGCTCGTTGAATTTCTCACAGTAATTTTCGAAAATAGTAATTCAAAATATTAAAAGCAATAATTAACCGATACAAATATTTTTCTATGTCTCATCGAAAATTTTGTTGCAACTGTCAGTAACATTCATGTAATGGGAAGTTAACCTTCTTTCAAAAACTTTACTGGGGATTTCCCGCATGACTTTAAAGACCTCACAAAATAATCGAAAATGTCCTAGCCGATATATCCTTCCACGTGGAGGACAGGCTAGCCACTAACAGCAAAAAAAGCATTTATTCGACATCCAAGCCTTGCATAACCCGTTAAATAAAATAAAACAGTTGTATTTATGACCCACCTTTAAATTTTATGACTTGAGCATTTCTGTGCTTTACGGCCATACTGTCATTGAGTAAAGGAAATGGCCATCTTGCAAGTGAAAATGGGTTTTTGCTCCAGCAAGTAACCATAAGGGACTTTACTTCATTATGTTATCAGAGCCTCAGCTATATTTATAGTTGAAGTCGGATTTCTCCTGTTGTATATTTATTCTTCTCATTCTATAATGATTGTGCTGAGACGAATAATTGCTTGAGATTTCCTCGATCGAAGGTAAAAAGAGTTTTTATTGAAGACTTTGAGTTTAAACGTACAATTAAATCTACCTCGTAAATCTCATAAATCGGTTACTAAATCTTGGGCGTATCAATTGGTTGCAGTAAAATTGGGTAGATTTTTCTGAACTTTTACAGCGAAATCCTAAGATTTAATAACAGGGGTGAAACCACTCTCTTATTTTCAAAACGCTTTACCAGGGACTAAATATTTATGACTTAATTTTTAAGCTACTGGTATGATGAGATACTCATTTCAAAATTGCTGTTCAAAGAACACATATATTTGACATTAATCGTCAATTTGTAGAAGCAATTCTTTGCTTACAATTTA
Organism: Trichonephila clavipes; assembly: GCA_019973935.1. Lineage (NCBI taxonomy): Eukaryota > Metazoa > Arthropoda > Arachnida > Araneae > Nephilidae > Trichonephila > Trichonephila clavipes. The sequence continues at coordinate 6,293 of BMAU01007031.1, read as the reverse complement.
AAATGAAACGCAAATTTGGTACTGTTTTTCATTTTAGTTTCATACAATTTTTAATATGGAAAATTAAAGAAATGTATTTCATATTCACACACACAAACATCGCTTTATAAATACATATGATAGAAATACAAAATTATGAGTTTTTTTCTTGTTTGTGATAGAATCAAAGTCAAATAATCTTTTATCAGAGGTAGTTTAAAAATTCTGGAAGTTTGAAATTTTAATTATCCATCACCACCTAAATTTCGTGAAATGGCAGGATTTTTTATTTAAAAAAGGTATACTTTTATAAGAGATGTATAATTTATCTGCTATAAATCGAGCTATGTGTTTAAAGTAATAGAACTGTAAGATGAGTTTATTCATCATTTACATTCATTTATTGTACATTCATTTATTATTATAATTTAAATATATTTTTCCCATATTGTAGTTATATATAATTTTACCACTAAGAAAAAGGAAATTAATTTGCGTTTGTATCTCATGAAATGCATTATTTTCCTAATTTCGAAGAAAAAACTTAAACGACTACATAAAGTTTGAGGAAAATTTGGGCAGGACAATGTATTATTAGCTCGTTCTTTAATATTTACAAAATTAAGTTTTGCGAAAAACCTAGTTTCTGATTTAGGCAAACACTCTATTCATGAACAGTTTCATAAAAATATATATGCAAGATACATACATACAGTGAAAATCGTCTTACATGAAATTGAAGGGAATGTGAGAAATATTTTTTCGTGTTAAAAGATATCACAAAAAAACCCCTAAATTTATTAGAGTGGATATGATTAGATTAGAGTAGATTTATAGATATGTGTATATCCATGTATTTAATAAAAGCCGTTCAAACATAGACATAATTTACACTCTTTTTTTTTAATTATTGTGCATAAACTAGAGGTATCAGATTTCCATTTTCAACTCCTGTTTTTGATCAACAATCTTTAAAAGGTCCCTTTTCACTTTAAGCGAAATACAGCTTGTTTTTACTCTGAACTTTTTGCCATCGTGTTTACAAAAAAAATATAAAAAAAAATTTTAAAAATCTTCTAAAATAAAAAAATTAATTTTGAACCAAACTCTGATCTGATTTTTATTCACACAGCGATGTAAAAGTCATAGAATTTCAAAGCCAACTTTTGAGAAATTACATCTCTTCGTGTTGTGTTTGTAGGGATGGGGGTGAAAGAAGCTTTTATTGATAAACAAAATTGGTTCATGTCAAGACTATTCCAAGGCTATTTCAAAGCCAGCGTTCTTCCTACAAAACATGTGAAATGACCTCTTTTTTCATTTCACACCCTTTTTAAATCTCACCCGTGAGGTTGGTGTTTTCCGCATTTTGTTAATTCCCAGAAGATAAATATTTTCGTATTAAGCGATTTTTGTTTCGTGTGTGTTTGCATGGATATACATAGTAGTTTGTTGAGACCTATGTATTATTTTGTTGTAACAGAAATTTCGCCTTAAGCGTTATACGTATTTCACAGTATATAATTTTTGAGGTTTAACAACCATCCATGCGCTTAAAATTTTATAATGCGGTTCACATGGGGGAAAGTTCCCTATTTTGCGGAGGGGCGAATACGAGGAAGAAAAAGCTAGCATGCGCAATCTTTTTCTTTGCAATTTGTGATGGATGATCATGATTCCTAATAAAAATAAATAAATAAAAATTGCCCGTTCTTTGATGTCTTGCTTTATACTTTTTTTGCATTTTTTCATCGCCACGAAATAAAAATATTATTTTCTGGGGAAAAAAGAAGCCCTTACAGCTGTCAAATAGGATCTGGTGCTTTTCTAAACTATCTTCTGCTAATGTTCTTAAAACATGAAACTGATTTTTGCATGGGAATAAATAAAAAAAATAAAAAATATAAGACAAAATCTTATTATTAACTGACATTTTTCACCGAATAAAACCACACTTTAGTTTACTATAATTCTGTAATGAATTTTGAAATGTTATTGGAACCTTCACTATTATCATTTAAAAATGAATAATTTAAAAACGTTTTACAAATATTTTAATGAAAAAAATAGTATTATATATATATATATATATATATATATATATATATATATATATATATATGTGTGTGTATATATATATATGTACATATATATATATATGTATATATATATATATATATATATATATATATATATGTGTGTGTGTGTATATATATATGTACATATATATATATATGTATATATATATATATATATATATATTGCAAAAAATTATAATAATATTTATTTCGTGAGTAAATGCAGCTTAAAACAGCATGCAGCATTAACAACATTTTATATAAATATACGTTTCACTAAAATATTTTTATTTATAATTTATTAACTTTTTGCTCAAATTTTTGTAAAATTTAACAAACAAATATTTGTTGAATTTTTAAACTGGCATTTCGTAAGATTTCATTTAGTATATTTAAATAAATCAATTTTAGGCATTAAAATCAATACAATTTAAAATTAACGTTGCATACGTATTACAATAAATTAATTCAAATATATATATAATGTATACTATTTACCCAATTTAAAGACAATTTATAAATTAAATGAATTTTACGAATTTTACCTCTTAAATATGAATTTATGTGCATAGATTTGAAAGAGAAAATAATTTTACAAAGAAATTGCTGAATTTGTGTTAAAAGTTATTTTTCTACTATAATAGTGAAATGAATCATGTAGCTTTAGTGTTACTTTGTGGATGTCAGGCATAAGTGCGTGTGTGAGCTATCTAATTTCTGCAAATGCATTGATATTTTAAGTTTTGAAAAACATACTTTATTTTTTATGATGATAAATTAATTAAAATAAAATAAAAAATGGATAACTTTTATAGATACTCACTGTGACGTATATTTAATAATTCATAATTTTTTATAGGGAAAATGTATTCTCTGATATTTCAAAGAATTTTTATTTTGCTTAAAATATAAGACAAATCAAAACTAGGAATAACAGTCAAGCTGGAACAAAAGAAATGTCTATTTTTTCTAAATTACCAGAAAGGAAAAAAAGAAGAGACAAAACGATAATGTCCAACTCATCTAATGTCTGAGGTCGCTTAGTTTTAGGACTAGTTCTTATGTTTGAACGTTAATAGGTTTTTTCGGAATGGACAACGGTCATCAAGTCTAACCGAAACGCCCATTCATGTCTGAACTTCCCCTCCTCACTACTAATTCTCTTTGATATGCTTTTTGTTATATCTTGATATATTTTATATCCAAGATTTCAACTCTCTCTCTATAATCTCAAAAATATTTTTTATTTACTAAAATAATATATAATTTCAGTTTTATTTTTATTGATAATATATCTTAATAATATTTATACCGACTTCCTGCTAGTCATGGTTATTGAGTTTTGGTTAAAGAGATAAATTCCATAGAGTGTATAATATTGTGTTTCTTAATCATTGATTATAATCTATACTGGTGTTTAAAATAATGAAAATTAGTTAGATTCATTTATTGATAATAAGGGGGAAGAATAATGCTTTCTCAAACTTATTTACAAATTTTTAAAATCAATTACGAAGCGTACATTTGCGTGCATGATGCACATAAAATTAAGTAATCTAATGAAATACTGGCTAAGTGACAGACGGCTTCAAGTTCCAAGTTAAATTATACGTATATATTTTAGTAAAACTTTCGTTAATGTGAAATTAATGTTAATTAGTGCCCTTTAGTCGTTTTAACCTAATATAACTCATGCATACTGACAATAAATGTAGTTGTGTCAACACGTAATTGCTGTTAAATTTATGAACACGCTTTTATTTTTACTGATGAAAGCATCTGTTTCATAAGTCAGTTAAATAATGTACTTGTATACAATGAAGGCGGGGATGAGTAGGAATATATAGTTATCCCGAAACAGAAAAGTGTTAATATTCAGTAAAGTGAGCTAACTCTTCATCCCGTCAAATTAATAGTACGTTATTTCATTCACGCTCTGTTAAACGTAGAGCTAACGAAATAAAAGAATTTTTAGTTATCCTCTTCCTACGATAGCAATTTTCACTTTTCTCCCATCATTGACAGATGTTTTATGTTCCACTATTTAAACTCCTTATTCGTAACTAGGGTGAACTATGACCAGAATATCATTAGATTTCAAGTAAATATTTATTATGCATTCATAACTTTTATTAATGAGTAATAAAATATTTTTATAACTGGGATAGTTTCTGTCACATTTATATATATATATATATAAGGCAGAGATACTTAACTCATTTCACGTTAAGGATTTTGTCGAGTCACAGCTCCAAAACAAGTAGTGGGCAAGGTATCGGATCGTGGCTGGCAAGTCACGAGTTCGAGCCTAGTACCACTAAAGACCCACCGTGTAGGGACGCGATGCATGTTAAATCTGTCGAGAGCTCAAACGTCCTCCCGTTGGTGTGGTAGTTAGGAGAGGGAGGTGCCAGCTCGGGTGTCGTCCTCGTCACTTGACCTTGGTTCAAAATTACAATTTCCGTCACCAATAGCCCTCGTGCATCTTTATAGTGCGACGTAAATTTAACTGTCACTCACTCACTCCAAAGCTGGAACCACTGAAAACCCGCCATTTGAAGGGAATAATGCACGTTTAATCTGTCAAGGCTCAACGGTTTTCGTTGTGGTGTGGGAGTTAGGAGAAGATGATTTTAGTTCATAAGTCATCTTTGTCAATTGATCGGGGTTCAATATCACGAGGTACGTCACCTATAGCTCTCATGTTGTTCAGATGTAAGTTAAAATTAAATCAAATCCGTCAAGGATTTGTTATAAACAAAACAAAAATGCACAAAGAGTTCTAAAGGAAATTATGGGGACACTATTTCGTATTTTTACTTACATTCGATGCATGAGTGAGGTCCTGGTAGCTAAGTGGTTATGGTAGTGAACTCGTAACAAGCGTTGGCATGAGTTTGAGATTTGAAGCTACTTATGACCCAACATGTAGAGGGAATGATTTTCTTCCTTAATGGACTGCATATTGATAATGAAGCATTTGCTGACACAGCAAGTCCCAAAATGTGAGAGCCATTTCATTGTAGCACCATCTAGTGGTGGCCCCCGCTACCAAATTTGGACATTTGAATTAATTTTTAATTGAAGCTCTCGTCGGATGATAAATAATGCCGTGATTTAACGACCATGTGTATAAGGAATGATGCATGTTAAATTTGTTGGGCTCCGTATCGATATTGTATTGAAGATTGGAGGGTGGTACGGCAGCTGAGATATTATCCTTGTCTCTTGACTATTGTTCAGATTTATGAGATCCGTTACCAGAAGACTTCATATAACCTCAAAATTGACGTTAAAAATAATTAATCTCTCAGAATATCATTGTATCATGATGCTTTTAACTATTGTATTTCTTGCTCTTATTAATTGCTACCCAACATATGATGCAAAAAATTTTAATACACTAAACCAAACTCAGTTGCGTAACAGCCCCATGAGGTCAAGGCCTACTGTGCCCAACTCAGTTTTCGTGACCTAGGGCACTGAGGTGCATGATCAGATGTTCCAGTCAGATGGTCAGACTGACGTGAAACCCTCAGTGTTTAGTTCCCAAGCAAGCTTGGTGCTCCCTTATCAACCCAGAGTAGGGGTGACAAGCTGAGTAAACCTTGTCCAGCCTGAGATTTGAACCTCGGACCTGTGGCGCGGTACGCTACCACTCAGCCACTGGGTTTCAATTTTAATATACTCTAAGCAAAAGTTCTTGCGATTCTTATCTTTCTTGAGACTTTCCTCCATCTTCATAAATGTCTGATTTTCTTGTTGATTTTAAATATGGCATCTTCAAGGTAAGAAGGCTACAGAGAGAGAGCGCGAGAGAGAGAGAGAGAGAGAGAGAGAATAAAATTTCGTATAAAAACTATGAAATTTATAATAATACATTGTAACCAGTGGTTATTAATTAGGTTTTTTGTGTGTCACAACAGTTAGATAGCACTACCAGACAAAGTACTTACACGGCTTCCCTCTGGTGGAGAAATGGAAGCCACATGAGTGACTCATTAGGCTACAGAAAAATAAATTATATCAAACCAGAGATGAATTACTTCGACTTAATGAATGCTTTCGCAATTCATCGCAGTAGGTTATTACATTAAATTTTTACTGTCAGAAAACTAAATTTTAATTATTTACTTTGACAAAATCTTGTCTAGACAAAAAATGAAACACAAAGCAGCGTCATCAGGCCTTTGATAAGGAGAATGGAAATTTTATTAAAAAATGAAAACCGTTGCT
>BMAU01007029.1:75000-129458 GCA_019973935.1 Trichonephila clavipes | reverse complement strand
ACATAGATTTTAATATTGTTTATTTAAAAGAAGTAACATACCTAATGAACCTAAAGGGTTGTAGTTCTACTGAAGTATGCTATTTTTTTCAAAATCCTGGGATAATATCTAGTAAATGGCTTTAAAACAAAAACAAAAAAAAACATCACTTATGTACATTTCAGGTTTCTTCATAAAAAAGGGGGTGCCTCTTATATGGTGAATATACACTAAAATTATAAAAAATGTAGCTTGAAAGTATTGGTGTGTGTTATATGCCAGATTTTATGGTATTTTTACGGAAGTTAGAATTTAGTTGAATAAATATAATTTTCCCTCTCATTCTATTATTAAGCTATTTTGTTGGTTAGTTATAAACATTTATTTGAGAGAAATGTTGAATTGAAAGACTTCATACCTGCCAAGACAAAAACTGTAAAACTGGATACTATGGTGTTTAATTATTGCACCATGATTAAATATATTATAAATGAAATAAAATTAAGTTAAATCCATTTCAGAAGAAGAAAATATTATATATACGTCTTTATTCTACTGTTTACTCTGTTATGTTACACTTCTACTAGCTGGCTTTACAGTTCTGAGGCAACTCATTAAATCGATTCATCAGATTCTTACATTGGCAAATACAACAAATAAAAAACTATACTTAATATGAACTTAAAAATATAGACATAAATTATTTCTCTGACAAATAGAACTAAATACACTACTCCCAACAAAAATTCTCGTTAAAAGAAGAGTAACATACCTATGCTTACATCTACTTTCCTTCATCCAGCAACACCTGTTACTACAGAGTATCTCCCCTGTGACAGAGGGTAATAACATTGGGCGAATAAGGAACGGTGCCAACCTTCTGAGTCCATGAGCATGTAATATACCACTAGACAAAAAGTGATCACTTCTGTCAGAGGCTGTGTGCAGCTTATTTAGATATCGCCACAGTACTCCTCACCAGTGAAGCTGGTGGATAGAGTGAATGAAGGGAGATGTTTGTTATTACTCTTTTCATCCTCGAGTTATTGTGTGCATCAAGAGTTAGTTTGTGACTTTGAATTTGCTGCATCTTAGTGAATCTGTGGCGACACTGGTTTAACCGCGTCAGAGTGAATCTGACAACTTTGGTTGCTGCCTCAAGTGAGTCTGACATCTTAGCTTACTGTGTAAAGTGGGTCTGATAACTTTTGATTGTTCTTTTTGCGTGTAGATGGTGCCATGACAGATTGAAAGGTTTGGGTTTTTCTTTTCAGCCAAGGTCACCAATGCCGGAGATTAGAATCCTGTACCTTCTGATCTGTAAGCACATTAGATACCACTAGACAAAAGTTATCACTTCTGTCTGGAGTCTGTTACTAGCTTATTTAGATACTCCCACACTATACATGCATATACTATGGAATGGTATGAAAATACAATACAATATATATCATACAAATACAATATATGTAACATAAATACAAAAGATGCAATTTAGATGTATTAATATGTATATTTCTATGAAATCAAAAAACATATAATGCTAATAAGCTATATTCATTGCAATTTTGGCTTGAGGAGTGAACTTGTAAGACAGGTGCCTGTGGGGGTCACCCTGCTTCTATATTATCCTCGCAACCTAGAAATGTAGGAATTGAATGAAAAGCAGAAATTGACATAATCTTAATATCTCTTTATTAGGATCTTAGTAAACAAAAACAATTATAATATTAATATTCAAACCAAGTGAATCTGGGGTGAGAGACACACAATATCACATTATTGCAAATAATCGCGTAACTGACTACTATGTCTAACTTTACAGACTAATCCTAATCTCAATGAATACACAGTTCTTAGTAGTTTAATTAGATGTTCTTATCACTATCTTGGATAAGCAGCAATTCGCTTGAATCCTAACTGAGGTCGTTTTAACTCGTGTGGAATGGTATCCACCTTTAACTTGAAAGCACTGGCGGGGATATATTAAATCTTGCACGCAGGATTTCCTCTCACTTTAGCTTAAAGACTTGTACACATAGATCTCGTATATTCACTTCCCATAGCCACCCCGCATACACAAAACTTCTACTATTTATAAGATTCTTAATTTGCATATTTCACGTTTCACTTGAGTTGGTTGGAAAGAATTGCCATTCTGGCCCCAAAGAAACCCAAAAAGAGTTTTAGTGGAAACCCCGATGAGCCTGTCACAAACTTGTCTATCTGATCTAGTTGTCACTGTTTAGTACGGAGCAGACTGATGGTTTGCAGAGAGTAAAGATTTAGGATTGACTTTGTTTGAAATGGATTTAATTTAATTTAGGATTTATAATATGTTTAACCATTGTGTGCAATAATTAAGCACCATAATACCATTAAGATTTTTAAAAATTCTTGTAATTTGTCCTTTATGAATATCATATTTTGTTAGTTATTGGTTCTTAACTGATTTGTAGTATGGTTTTGCTAAGTGAAGCATTTTTTCCCCTTCCTCTTTTGCAGCTTTATAGAAATCAACTCATTTTGTGCTTTGTACATGTTTGTATTCTTTACACTTTAAATGGCTATACCATCTGTTTTCTTCTATTGCTCTGTTTACCACAAAAGCAAGATATACTTTGAAACACTTAGAATGTTATGGAAAGGAATTCAATTATATTAATCCAACCAAAAAAAAAACATGCATTTTTTGCGACACATGTACTTCTCATGGTAACTAATATACTGCTTGTTGTGTGAAAACTCCAAAGTATGTCACAAATAAGAAAATCAAGTAACAATTGTTCAAAATTACATTGTTTTTTTCTTTCAAGAGTCAATTTCTTTCAGTCAAATGTTTTAGTGGCTGAAGTACCATTTGTATATTTTCTTATAGAACATAGCGTTCCTCTGAAGGAACTTGATCATGCGGTCTTTACTATATATTTCCAAATGCATTATTGCCAAGCAGAATGGATATAGGACTAAAACATCGGATGTAATTAGTGAACTAGCATTTACTCAGAAAGAGTATACAGTTAATGCATGGAACAAGATCCTATTGCAGCAGAATATGATGGTAGTAAAGTTCCAAATTATATCCCATTGTGATCACTTGGATCTTTCAAAATTTTTTTTCTTTCTTTTTTTTGCAATTCCAAATTTGATTGGGAATTCTACTAGGGAATGTATTTGTGCTAACACATGTTGAATTAAAGAAAAAATTGTGGGATATCCTTTGAACTTTAATTTTATTTCTGACAGATAATGCTGTAGTAATACAAGGGAGGGGGAGGGCTATGGAATTGTTATATATTTAAAGAAAAAAAATAATAGCTTAATTACACGTATCAATTAAAACAGTGCTGTCCAAACATTTTATTGCTATAGACCCATCAACGTTTGATAATATTACCGTGGCCCACTGAAGAGGGGGTTGATTGTCCATATTTTAGATTTAATTTGATTGTATTTATATATACCTTCATAATAAAGCACAGTTATGCCAATAATTAATATAAAGTGATTTAATATGGAATATAGTGATTTCCATCGAAAGTTGCATGATCTTGAGAAAAATACACCACAGCAAATAAAATGGAAATAATTAAATGTTCCCCTTGGATAGCCCAATACCATTTGATCCATGGACCACTTAAGGCACCCATGGGTTCGGAGCACTGATTTACTACATTTGTCATCAAAAAAGGATGCAGCATCTTAAACTTTTGAAGTTGATAAGATGCTCATTGATATATTCTTCTATTAATAAGACTTTCAAAATTTGCAAATAAAAAGGTCTGAAAAATTTTAAAGCATTCATGTACTTGATAGTTATAAACTTGATGTCAATTTGTTCGAACTTGATTATTAACTTTTGTATTTATAATATTTCTTTTGAATAAATATAATCTAAAAGTTGAGTTATTTCACTGTATTTTTCAAAAAATCATCTTACTTATAATGCTGTTATTTTTTAGCATTAACTGTATATGTACCTTTAATTTTACCTTATATTATATGAGTTTTTATAAATCGACAAATTTTCTCTTGTGTAATTTTCTTATCAGGATATCTATTGGAAATTTTAATCCCATTGTTTTAAAAATATTTGTTTATCCTGCTGTTTATAGAACTTGGTTGTTTATGCCTTGTGTTATTTAAAAAAATTTCCTTGAAAAATTGATATCATGCAGAACTTTACTCTTTGTCCTTTTCCAAACTTGACAAGTATAAAAATGGTATCAAACATTGGGAATGTAACTTGTTAATTAAGTTAAGATGTAAATAGAGAATATTTCTGTAATAAAAAAGGTGCTTGGGTAATAATACATCAAAAACCCCTAATTACTTTTAACTAAGTAAAAGTTTGGTGCAATTTTAATTTATTTTCTTTGAATCCTTTCACAGAGTATTGTTTCAAATTTCACTATATAGTGCGGATATAGTATTCTTTATTTATGAAATAAGTGTCTCGGGAGTAATATTTTCCAACCTGGCAGTAGGATTTTGTATCACTGTATTCAATTCCATTTTTAACATTCTTTTTATGACCTTGAAGTTTGCCAAGCATTTAAATATGTAAATTGGAAAGAAATTCTTTCTTGCTTCTTACAATTAATCAAAACTCTTTGCTATATCAGTTATTATTTTTGAAAAAATTACAAAATTGAGTATCAGAGTATAGCATTGCTGAGAGTGTAGTATGTATTTTAACTTACTTGGATGTATTAAGATTTTTCATATGTGTGAATTTCTTGGTTTAGCCTTAAAAGATTTTTTCATTGAAGTAATGGTTCAAACAAATTCATGAGTGCAGAAGTTGCTGAGATAGCCTTATAATAATATTTAAACATTTCTCCAAACTGATCTAATTATTATTAAATCATTAAGATAATTTATTTACTGTATAAAGTTAGTGTATTACTGCTAAGTTAGTGATATTCTAAGTTCATTGTAAACTAGGAATTGTATATTGCATTCACTAATTTTTCTTTTTACATCTGTAATCTTACTATTTATAAAATGTTGATATAATTCTGGGAATATCATCACTTTACAAAAGAAAATCTCATTTCAATTGTGATTAATTTTTTTATTATACATGTATATTTTTCCCAAAGGGAAAAAAAATCATGATTTATTAAAATAAATAAAAAAAAATGTTAGAAAGATTTTCTTATACATGAAAGTTTGGCATGTATGAGTCTGATTGTGTTTATCAAATACTAAATGTTATTATTTACTAGTTTCTACAGGAATAAACAATAAGATCTATTCCTAATTCTTATTTTTCTAATAATTTCTATTACTTTATTTACTGGTATATTAGTTAATTGCAATTAGTATTTGTATAGTTGTCAGTACTCTTGAATGCAGGAACATAAAGATTGATCTTTTAAATAAATTCAAATTTTACAAAAGAAATAGTTAATCTTTTAAACTGTATTTCTGTTTTGTTAGTTGATTTCTTATATTTGTTTGAATATCATTGAAATGTAAACTTAAAACCAGTTTTAAGTATTATTTTGCCAGTTTGTGAGATGCACTGGCAGAGCTAGCTCTGAGGGGGCCCTGCATCAAAATTCCTCTGGTGCCCTTTTTAAGAAATGGAAGCCCTGTTAGTTGACTGTAATTACACATGTTGGGGCCCCTGTAGCTTGGTGGCTCTGTATCATTGATACGGCTGTAGCTACACCCCTTGTGAGATGTGTACTTACTATGCTCATGATATTTGATGTTAATAGATAAATATTAACTCCTAAGTGGGCAATTTTATTCAGCAAACCTGATTAGAGTAGGAAAATTTAGAAGAAGGTAACATAAGATATAACTTAAAGTTCTTGAATGTTCATTTTTTATTAAAATGTTCATAAATTATTGCAAGGGGGGTTATAATGTAACAAATAATCGCAGAAGTCTTTCCAACATAGATCCCTACCTCTTCGTTAACTATTTTAATCATGCTTGGATTTAATAACTGTATCATCTTTTAAGAAAATTTATATCAAGAGAGAAATATGGTTTAGGATGCATTTAAATTCTTTAAAATGTTTACATTTATTTTTTACTTTTAAGTATTTGGAAAGAGATGCATATGTTAATCCTTATGCAGATTAAAAAATGTTAGTGTCTGTAAAAATTATGTATTTACTTTAACTGCATAGATTTATGTGACAGCTAATTGTATATATAGATAGATAATTTTTTTTTAAAAATCAGTTTTTTATTTTATTGAATTAATTTTGAACTTTTACAGATTGGAAGTTATTAAGCTGAATTTTAACACAGATCTAGAGTTGCCAGTTGCACAATGGATTTTATTGAAATAAATGCTCCCCCTATTCTTTGGGCCTTATAGAGAGCTGTAGTTTTCCTTCATATTTTATGGACTGGTAGGTTATCTAAAATTGTTATGCAGTCCACTGAAAAGAAAATTATAGTTCATTTAGATTTCCTTTTAATATATTGAGATCTATTATTTCGTATGTTTGCTAAGTTTATCATTTTTTTTTTTTTTTTTTTTTTTTTTGTTCATTTGCATGAATTTAGATTGTTTGGGAGTTATATAGATTTTGTTTTGCAGTGTTTTAATATTTACATAAAATAAATTAAAACATAAGAAAAAAATTAGTTTATAGATAGTATTTTAGATTGATTTATGAAAAGCTGCATTATATCATTTCTATAATAAAGGAACATTGTAAATATGTATGGTATTTTTAATAAAATTGATATCACTCTTTTTGTGAAAAGTAGATTTTTTTAAATAAATGTTCTTTAAACTCTTGTGAGCAATAGAGTAATTGATCTAGCTTGTTTATTACCTATTACTACATTATATAGACAATATTTGCTCCAAAACATTTAAAAAAAAATAGGATTCAATGTAATGGCCTTGTATTTATAATATGAAAATAAAGGGTTATAAATGTAATTTTATAAAACAGTATATACAGAGAATATATAGGAGAAACATTTCAAACATAATATAAAAAGTGCTATTTTAGGTATCTAAAAAAAAGGGTGCTAATTTGATATCGGGGGTAATAGCGCCAAGTTGTTGATGTTCGCCAAGATGGGCGATAACATTACAATATGGTTAGCTTAATATTTTTGTTATCTGTCAATGTGGTTGCCATGGAGATAACATATATTAGAAATAACTTTTATTCATTTTTTCCTGCTGTAACCCTGTTAATTTCAGACGATTTCTTTAAAAATTTAACCATTTTCAGTGTAATTTTTCTCTAGTTTGTCTTCTGTTTAATTCTGTGCTATTTTCGAATATGGATATTTCTAAAATGTGTGAGTACTGGAATATTTTTTTCTTAAAAGAATAAGTGTTGTGCTTTTAATTATCGATATAAATCGTTTATTTTCCTTTCAAAAATGTTTTTTACGTTCTTCGTTCGATGAAATTCGTTGAAGGAGCTTGCAGTGCAAGTTTCATATTGCAGGCTTTCACTACTTTGTGATTGATATTCTTAATTAATTTTAACATACATTATGTAATTATTTTATTCATAATGAAAAAAATGCAATTATTACTACGTGTAATAATCATATAATATTCGTTATTTATAATTGTTTCTTTTAGCATTTATTTATAAATATTATTACACATTTTGTTTTTTATTTATAATTATTGTTGTTATTTATTTATAATTATTATTGTTATTTATTTATAATTATCTTATTCATTTGTAATTATTATCTTATTTATTTATAACTATTTCTGTTGCTTATTTATAGCTATTCTTATGTTATTTATTTATAATTATGTAATACGAGTAATCTTAAGCCTTATTTTTATTTTTTTACAATTGGGCCATTATTTTTTTTATAATTACTATTTAATAATATTATATGATTATTATTTCTAATAACTGTTATAAAATTGTACTATATGAATGTTATATATAATTACATTAAAATAATACTATAAGTTGTTATATACTGCTTATAATACTATTATTAGTACATGTTATTTTTTATTACATAATATTATTATTCATTATTTATTGATTGATCTGTGTTATTCTCAATCTCTTCCTATATCCTTTATTTGAAATACATTTCAATGTACTTCAAAACAAGTCTTTAAAATTATTATCACTACGCCACCATATTGGATTCCATTCCCACAACAAGAAGCGCTGCTTGGCGCTATTACCCCCGATATCAAATTAGTTCCAAAAAAAGAAAAATATCTACACACACATTTTCACTTTATTCTTTGCAGTAAAATATTAAATTTTTCTGTTAAAAGGTCCACTCAGAGAATTTAATTTACTTAATTATGGGTTTGATATGATACATTATCAATAACATAGTCATTTAACATTGAATTTTACAACAAGAAATATTGTGCAATATTATTTTCTAGAAAGGAGGCTTTTGAGAATGTTATATTTTCTGACTCCATTTCTGCAATTAAGCTGTAACATCTCTTGAATTTCCAGAATGTATTGAAATTAAAAACTCTGCAGAGAATCTTGGATTGCTTTTGACCTTAAAAGAGAATATTATTTTACAATAGGTTCCCTCTCATTGTGATATCTATGAAAATGAGAGAGCTGATTTTCTAGTTTAAAAAAGGCACTGGTGTTTTTTGGGGGCTTTTAGAGAGGAATCCTGTACTCTTCTATTTGTAAAGTTATTAAAAATAGAGTGAAAAAGATCTTTGAAACTTATTTAAATTAACAAATTTGTGATAAGTATAGAAAGGAGATACTAAATAAGATCCCTGATCATCCAAGATGGTTTGCGGTTTCCCTCGACTGTGAACCGGGCACGACTGCCTTGTGGATCCTCCTTTCACCAAACTGTATTTTGTGTAGGGAGAATGAATGCTGAGCACCTGGAAATTTGCCCTGCTGTCTCTGGAAACATCTAAAATAGATACTGGAAGGCCAGAAAGCAGTAACAAGATCGGCAATCTGATGGATTTTCTGATTGCATTTATGCTTTTGTTTTATTGTTCCTAATTTGTTGTTACTCCTTGTTTGTTTGCAAGGAGTGTTTTCACTCCAGCGAATGATGTTTTCATCAAAGGCTGCTGCTAGAAATAAAAAAAAAATACCATGCAATATGATTGTAAGACATAATTAATTTAAGGATGCTAATATATCTAGCATGTAATGCTATTATCATAAACTTTCATCCTAAGAATTAAACTTATTTATTTGTAAGTAAGTTTATATAAGAATCTGTTCAGTTTAAGATGTAATAGTGTTCCATGGATTGTGGTTCAAATGTGATCTCATGATGCAACTTCCAGTTGGTAAAATCATTATCTACATTTATTCCATATTTTGTAATTTTTTACTTTTCATTGTCTAGGGAATGTGGTACTTAAAGAAAAGAAATTAAAAAACACACACACAATTTGAATAAAATTACAACATAATCAGCAGGAAATTCATTGAATGTTTTATCTAAAATCTGTAGTAAAATTATATTAATCAGTATTAAAATTTTGTGAGAAATTATAATAGAATCTGTTTTGTCAGTTATGTTTTTAAAGATAAGATTAAATTTTTCATGTGAATTTAAACTAGATATTATATTTTATCATTGTTTCTGTAATAACATGTTAAAAAATTAATTCAATTTCTAAATGAAACTATGTCATGATGTAAAACTTGCAACTTAATTCCAGCTTTGGTTTAAAAAACTGAATTATTAGTTAAATTGTATGGAATAGATATTTCTGAAAATTTATTTACTTATGAATGACGCTCTTTCTGTTTAGTAGCTTTAAAATGCCTGTGGAATTTATTCCCTATTTATTTAAAAATTATACCTTAAAATAATGGAAATGTATTTGATTTTTGAAATTTTGCAAAAAATCTATTTTAAACAATGAAAAAATCCAGAAATATTTCAAAGTATTCCTAATTGTAAAAAATGTTAATGGTTATTATAGGATGAAACTTTACATTACAATTATTTATATTTTTAAAAATGAATATATACGTATATTATTTACATTATACTAAAATTAAAATATAAATATTATAAATTAATATTCTTATTTATATAGCAATCTTGTATGAGACAAAATAAAGTAGCCACTGTATGTACATGTATGTGCACTAATTTTCATTTATATCTTTATTTTTAAATGGAATTTGTTAAATATTTGTAAGGAAAGAAAAGAGGTACTTGTATATATGGCTTTATAACTTCTTAGTGAGATCTTGTTTGTGTTAGAATTTTTATATCAGTTTGAGTCCAAGCTTAATTTTATGAGTATAATATCTTTATTATAAGAAGTTCGATAAGGTTTGATTGGTTTCCAAATTCTCATTCCTGTCTTAAAAATAAGAGTGACAAAAGAAAAATGGGGCAAATAAGTTTGATAGTTGTGAAATTTAAGAAAGGGATTCATTTTCATGTATTGATGTAGAAATTTTTTTTAATATTACTTTAGGAAATTTTTTTTTTCAATATGCATCTCTTTCTTTAATACAAAGTAGAATTCAAAAATGGCAATCTGGAAAACCCAATTACTCTTTAAAATATCCCCAGTTAGTTTCGAAAACACACATAAAGTTCTCTTTCACGTGTTTTCATGTGGTGTGGTAGTTAGGAGAGGGGGGTGCCAGCTCAGGTGTCGTCCACGTCACTTGACCATGGTTCAAAATTACGTGGTCCGTCGCCAAAAGCCCTCGTGTAGCTGAACAGTGCGACGTTAATATTCAATCAATCAATCAATTCACATGTTTTCAGTTAAAGAAAAATTAAATCTTTGAAGTTTTAATTCCATCCTAGTTATATGTTTTAATATAGTTTTCTTTTTTCATAGCAGAAAATGCATAAGTTTTATGCTGTTTTAAAATACTTATTCTTTAATATTTGTTTTCTTGGCTTATTATATAAACATCATCTATATGTATCAAAATTCATGTATACTTTGTTTTAATTAAAAAGAATGAAAGAAGGAGTAATACAAGGATTTACATTTGAAGCAATAAAAATTGATAAAACTTTTTTAGTACTTAAGTATAAAAAGATGTTAAATGTTAGTAAATGACACATCTACCATCATTGAGTTAATTAGATTAAATACATGGTACAATTTTGAGTACATGAGTCTGTATGTATTGCTGTGCAAAATAAAAGTGGAATGTTATGAATAAATTATATATCAGATTTTGTTTCTTAAAATATTCATATTTTGAAAAGTTCTCTTAAAATCATTTTAAAAACACCTTTTTGTTCCAGGGTTGATCACTATTCAATGATTTTTTATAATACTGTGTAAGTTATTGAAAATATTTAGAATTTCTCATTTCCCTTTTTTTTTTTTTTTTTTTGAGAAAGCAAATACTTATGTAAAATTATAAAAATGCATCACATTAACAAAATATCTTTCTGTAGTAGTATTATCAATTTTGTTGCTAACATACTTTGCTTTTGATCACAAAATTGTTTTGCATAATATTTTATATATTTATTAATTTTCAAATTTTTTTTATACATTAAATATTTGGAGTAAATTGGAATGAAAGTCTATGGGGAAGACAAATGGAAAAACACTATTAATTGTGACATTAGTTTTGCCATAAAAAAAACTCATAATTTATTCTACCAAAAAATACTGTGAAATTTGATTAGTGTATTCATTTATGTATGAAAGGTAAAAATTTCATGCTAAAAGGGATTTAAGTCAAGTTAAGTGAACTTAGGTATAGATTTGCAATGTAGAGTGGATATTATGCAAATTTTATGCTCTTTGAAATGCCTTATACCCATGATTCATGCACAAATTATGTTAGCTTCCAGAGAAAAATTAAAATGCAAAAGAATGTATATACAAAATTGTAATATTTAGAAATTCAAACAATATGTCATGTTCCACAAAATATCTTGTATTAAAGTTTGCTGCAGAAAGGTGCTTTGAGGTTTATTTTCTGAGAATGTTTTATTTCTCTTGCACCATAATTTATGTTTATTCATTTATTTACATAATTATGCGCACAATTTACATTTATTCATTTACAGATGCATAGTCTTCTGAAATATTGTTATTAAATTCCAGACCCTGAATTTGGATTTGAATTTTTTGTGACTCCATTTTTTTTAAAGCATTGGCTCTAACCTCTTTGGCTGATCTGTAGGGTTCTCTTTAAATGAGCACTTGTGTGCTGTTCATTTAGCCTTCTGTAGTGTATCAGCAACTCAGCTATCTGTTATTTTATATCATGATTATTCATCCAAATCGTGATCGCTTACACCATAAATTTCTTAGTGTTTCCATGCTGATTTCCCTGTATTTTTTTCTCCCCAATATGATCATTGATTTAAATGTGCAAATAGTCTTTGAATGTCTTATTGCAATATCAAAAGTTTTGATTATACACCATCATTCTTACAAGAATCATTATTTTGTCTGTTCAAAGAAGTTCTTCCAGATTTTTTAGTGGGTTAAGTGCTTACTAAAACTTAAGCTAACATTATTCTTTGGTGACTTCACAAAGCAAATAATAGATAAATGAACTCGTTTTGTTATTGCCACTTGTGTGCTCCAAGTGTTTTCAGTCTCAAGAACACTAATGTCTGAAAAGTGTTTAATCTTTTTGCCCTTTGGAATTATTAGAGACGGAGACTAAAATACATGTAATACATCCAGTTTCAAAACCAGTTGCAGGAATATGTATCAGGGACATATAGATAATCCATAAACACCACAATTTTATTCATAGCATTTATTTTCAAGATTTGATATTTATAAATATTGAGGTCATCAATGAAAGATTTGATTGCAAGTGGGCATTTTATTATCGTCCAACTTGGATAGTGTGATTCATCTTTTTAGAGGTAATTCATATGGCTGAAGAAAGCCATCACATTCTGTATTGTGCTGCTTTGTATTCTTCTGATGATATGTTTAATTTGAGTGTCATTACAAGGACGATTGTTTGAATATCAGCCCTGCAAGCAAACAAGCAATTAACTCATTTGTTACCGATATGTTTCCAGGTAATGCTTTCCAATGGAGGAAATAATGGTTGCTGACCTAATCCACACTTCTGCTTTTTAGCAGGGTTGATTGATCTTACTTTGATCTCCTTTTTTGGTCCATTTGAAGATCCAAGTTCTATTTGCAGAAATTTTGTAAGATTCTTACTCTTGGAATTTTCTACTTGACAGAACACCACTTTCTCTTTGAACTCATTTTATCAGAGGATCAAAATATTATTTCCTTCAAATTTATTACTGAATCAAGTGCCAATACTCAATTGCATAAAATAATAAATATTTGAATCAATTGTTGCAATGTCAGTAATGTGTCGTATTGGCTGGTGACATTGTTAGTCATCAAATTTATATTTGTCTTGTATTTGAATTTTGATTGGTCATTCGGTATTGCCTGAATGATCTGTTGACTGATGTTCTTGACTAGAACTTATTTTTCAGGGAGGGGGTTGTGTAATGCAAACATCCTTAGATATCATGCTAGTGCTTGGTTTTTGTTTAGGTTCAAGGAATTTTGGTAGTGTTGAAATGGGTAAGATAATCAAATTACCTTTTCAAAGAAATTTATTCTGTATGAAATTCATAGATTTCTTGTACCTATTAAAAAACCTTTTTAAATAAATTTTGATGTTTCCTTAATTAAAAATATAATGATAATTTGTTGATTACTATTTAATAATTTGTTATTTGTGTAATCCTTTCCTGTTTAAAATCATATAAGTTGTAATTCAAATACAATCGGACCTCTAATGAAGTCATTAAATCCCCCCAAAAAGTTAGTTGTATGTAAAGTTCGTTATATATAGGTTCATATTTCAATATATATATAAACCACATAAAACAAATTTTAAATTCATAAAAATTATATTAAAAAAGTAAGTATTCACACCTTTTTGTAAATTAATATCTATTTTATATATCTTACCCCAAAAAAAATTAAAATTGTAATTAAACAAGAAAAAAAAATGTCGGAAAGTATACTGTATTTTCAACATTAAGAAAATAATTTTATATTAAGATTAATGAATTTTATGGACACTTTCTAATTTAAAGCATATAAGTAATTTTAAACATACATTATTTTGTAACTAGAAGTTCTAAATAAAAATTACAACTTGCATCTTTAAATTTAATTACTCATAAAATATGTTAATTTTGTTTGAGTTTTTTATTCGAAAAAATGTTTTGTTTCATAATATGCCTCACATCTTTGCAATGCACCAGAAATCCCTTCAGGTGTATTTTTTCGTTTCAAGTTTTTCTAGCCATCCATTGCTACCTGAAATTGGTCATACCCAAATGCCTTCACAAATTGAAGAGCTTTCTCTGTTGCGAAAGGTCTAGAGATCGGAACATTTTTATCTCACATTGCATGTATGCACTTCAAAACTGCCTCGTCAATATCTTCATAGATGCATGTTCTTAAACATTTGGAACAAAAGTTCAATGAATCATAATTTTGTAACTTATCTTGATTTTTTTTTTATAATAGTTGATAAGCTGCTTGGAGGAATACCAAATTTTTAAGTAATATCCTTTTTCTTGACGACTTTATCCATTTCCTGAAGAATTAAATTTTTCTGTTTGATGCTAAATCCTTTATGTTTTAACATTTTCGAGCTACAAGAAATGAAGTTACCAGTACGACTGATCAACACTATAAATGAATGGATGCTATTTCAAGGACATGAGACAATTTGCTGAGGGTGAAAGAGGATATCAAAGATGTTTCTAGTGAACTGTTTTGGGATGAAACACCCAGAATTCTATTGCTCTCAGTGAGTTAGGCCCCTAATAAAACAGGTTCAAGATTTATGACCACCGTAAAATGTGTTTAAAGAGAGAATATCTTGAAATGTGTCCAGAAATACTTTAAAAATGGGGAGAAAAAAATTGAATCACAAGAAAAAAGCTTGTTATATACATGGAAAATACACTTTGCTATTGGGAGGTTATTTTATGAAAAAAATACTGAAGTAATCCTGGTTCCCAAAAAAAGTTCGCTATACTGAAAAATTCGCAATATAGAGGTTTGACTGTATATGTTTTTCTACTGTTTTGATTAGATATTGAACAACTGCACATAAATGGCTTTTGCTAGGAAAGCACAATTAATCATTGCACTTTACTAAATTAGTTTCAGTATTAGAAGTGCATAGGTTTCTTGGACCCTTTCTTAATATCACGAGAAAAATTTCATAATTCTTAACAAAAGATGTACACTGCTGGCCATTAAAAGATTGCAGCACCAGGAAGGAATGAAAGTTGGGATATGCAAATGGTTAGTATTTCAATGACGCAGATCAGAGAAATTACATCTAAAGTACAACATAAAAGAAATGTTGTGTAATGGATTTCTCATGTGGGAAGTGCTTTATAGTGTCAGAGATTGCACAGAATATCATGTTATGCCTCAAATTAGAAGAATAAATGCATACCAGCAAGACAGGATTGTGGTCTATGTAGAGTGTGAATTATCATTTCATGATATCACCCTTTGCTCTGGTCGAAATCCAAACACTGTCATGAGGATATGGAATTAGTGGGTTGCTGATGATCATACTGAATGGTTTGCAGGATCTTTTAGCCTTCCCATGATTAATGCCTGATAGGACAGACATATTGTGAGGTCGGCCTTGCAAAGCCGTACAAATACATCACGGATCGTGGAAACGAGCATGTTTACAGTACGCTCATATTCCTCTTGTACAGTATGATGATGTTTGCAGCAGCATGGACTGTCAGTATGGTGACTTTTACTTCGGTTTCCCTTGACAATCTAGTATAGAGAGAGACGGCAACTGGTGCGTCGAACGATAAAGCTGAATACATAAGTGACACAATGTCATCTTTTGGGGGATCCTGGTCTTGTGCGTGCAGTATTATGACAGCCGTATGTGTGTTTGGAGGCTCTGAGGAGATCGCTCGTCACCTGCTTGCATTGGATATTAGCATAGAAGGCCCTGCACCTGGTAAGATGGTTTGAGCAACCATTGGATACATGACACAGTCGTCTCTAGTTCAGATCAATGGTAATTTGATCTTAGATCTGTACATTTCTGATGTCTTACTTCCGGTAGTTGTAACGTGTCTTCAAGGCCTGCCAAACACCATCATCCAACAAAGTAATGCAAGACCACACATTGCACATCGTGATCTGACCTTCCTGGATACACAGGGTATTTGATTGTTACCCTGGCCTGCATATCTGGATAAAAAACAGGCCAGACATTGATACATCATTAGTTTGGAAATATGACTGATATCCATATTTATTCATAAGTTTTCTCTCACACATTGGTAGTCAATTTATGTACAGTATTGACAACTATTAAAATAAATTCAAATATCTTTCCAGTAAAAAATAACTTTCCCTTTTATCTCTTTTCTTTGCATGGCACTAAATTGGATACAATAATTAATAGGTATCCTTATTTTTTTTATATTGTATAATAAACTAAATACATATTTTAGTAATGTGCTGCAATATTAGTATTAATTATCTATTAAAATCTTATCTCTTTTTTCTTTTTTTTTTGTAAATAATTTTTTGAATAAATTTTTCTGGTTGGTAATTTGAATTCTGTATAAATTTTATAGATTTGAAATTCAGTCTATATTTAACTAATAAAATAATTTTTATTTTAAAAAGTTTTATGGGTAAATTTGCTGAAGTTCCTGTTTTCAAGAGTGTACTTATTTCATAGGCATTTCCTCAAGCTAAAGGATGGCCTTTTCCTCAATACTTCGGTTCCTGTGGGCGTGTCATTGTGGAAGAGTATGTTGGAAAGACAATAACTTATTTTGAAGATTCATCTTGGGAGCAAAGGATTGATATAGCATATCAACTTTTGTTGATAGCTCAGATACTAACTGAAAATGCTTCTGACTTCGCTCTATACATGACAGATGTGAATATGGATAACTTTGCTGTTCGGCCTGATGGAACAATTCTACTTATTGATGTGGAAAACATTGTCATTGTTGACCGTTTAAATATTAAAAATGGTACATTTTTAGAAATTTTAGTTTATTTTTTCGGAAAATTTCAGAATTGCTTACTTAAATATATTTTTAGCTTTAGAGTATCATATTAGTAATTAAAATTATCACTAACACAAAATTCATTGGAAGTTTTCTTATTTTAGTTTCAGGTGTTAGATTAAAATCAGCTTTCATGTCTTTGCTAAAAGTAATATAATAGATATTAAATATCATAAGTTACTGTGAATTTCTTAAAAAGTATTTCTGTCAGAAAAAATGGAGAGAACTAATATCAAATGATTATTTTATTATTCTATTTATAAGAAATATTCTATTGTTTCTAGAAGAGTTAACTAATTTTTTTGGTGTATTAGGGGCTTACTTTAGTGCTTAAATTATCTATGGGTTAAAATACTTTTTTTTTTTTTTGCGTCCTTTCCTGGTAATGTGGGATTTCAGTTTTTGCTTATACTATCACATCTTCTGGATTTGATGGCTTAAAATATACTTTAAACAAAGACAAATTTTGGACAAAGTTACTGATTGCACTTTTAAAAGGAATATAAACATTAACCCATACAAAAATGTATCATTGGACGGATTTTTCGGGGTAAGCCCTTTTAATTATTGAAAATATATGAAACATTATTATATTTAAAATCGACTCGTTTTGTTCAAATATCTGCCTGAAACAGTAAGGTTTAACTGGTATCAATTTCATGAATTTTCTGATCCCCCCCCTCCAAAATTTGAATTCGTCATTCAGAAAGAAATATTGAAAGATTTGTCCAAACATATAATGTTTGAAGTTTTCTAATCAGTCATTTTTTAATGTGAAAATCTTGCATTTATTGTCAAAGTTTTGGCTATTCATTTCAAAAAAGAGTTACATAATAATTATCCATCTCTTTGAATCGTCATGTGGAAAAAGCTTTCTTTTAAAAAATTTTTGATTCAGATGCTTCTTAATATAGTACTTCTTCTTTCTTTATTTATCAAACATTTACAATTTTGACAAAAAAAAAATTGTGATTCATAACACACACATATATTTTAGAATTAATTTTGTTGTAAATTTAAATTTTACTATTAAAATTTCTTATGAAGATATTTTTTAAAAAATCTCTCCTATCTTTATACTTTATATGTAATGCACTGGTCTGCAAAACCTAAGCAACATATGGTTTTATATATATATATATGCCATAACTCCATGAGAAGTCGCATGAGAGACATGAACTTCAGAAATGAGAGACAGCATTTTGTATTTAAAAGATGATGAAAGCATAGTTGCACAAAAATGAATAGAATGCATATTGTAAGAAATCAAACAAAAAAATCTATATTGAACTCATAGTATTGTTACACATGATTGTCTGTCCAAGTGAAAGAAAACCAAGCAGGTGTTTCTTAGTATGCAATATGCCTTTCCCTTACTGCAATGATTGCTTTGCACCGTCAATCCATACTCAGCACCAGATACTCCAACAGTTCTTGAGGTAAGAGTCCCATTCCTCAATCAGCATCTGTTTATGTTGTTAGGTGTTCCCTTTAGGATGTAATCATGCTGCAAGATGTTTCCTCAAAGCATTTCGCACGTTCTATGCAATTTAAATAAAGGCAGAATGCTGGCCAATTCATTCGAGGAATTTCACTTTCCAGCTGCTACTGAACATCAGCACTCATTCTGGTGTGACCATGCATTGTCCTTCATACAAACAAAGACTGGTCTAATAGCACCTGGGAATAGACACACATGGGGAAGGATCACCCCCTTACAATAGCAATCTCTGGTTATAGAACCTCTGTCAAAAACGTGGGGCTAAGTCCGCTCGTTGAGCATAATACAACTCCAACACCACTGTAACAGTCTCCTTTCTTGATGGCGCTGAAACGACTCTTATCCATTAAAAGGACATGACGCCATTGATGAGATGTTTAGTTTTTTGTGTTCCTAACTCCAGTCTAAACGGTGCAGGCGATGGCGGCAAAGTTTCAAAGGGATGCAGCTTTTAGAACTGCATGCAATTAGGTCACCTTTGTGAAGGCATCTGGCCACAGTAAACCGTGACACTTGTCGCCCTGCTGCTGTACACGGCTGCTGAGTAACGGTGCTTGTTGACTAGTATCGGGCTGTTTACGCCTGCAAGTCAATATGTCCGTCATCCACTGATGTTTTCCTAGGGTGGCCACTGCCAACCTTTCTAATAGTTGAATGTATGGTTTGGAAGGCTTTCCAAGTGAGCAAAGCGACACTTGTTGATTCTGAACTCCAGCTACACTCTGATCAAACTAGACTCCTCCTCCAGCTTTTCAATCATTCTTCAATGTGTAAAGTTGTCCAGGTGATTTCTTCTAGCCATATTTCATAAAAAACACAGTTGTGCTTGCAGTGAATGTCTTCAATTGTGCCTCCTTTTATTGTAGTTTTGAGCTGTGAGTGCCAACTGCATGCATGCTACATACACTCACGTCGTCTATTGTTTTGTTCTTGACATTTGCATCATCTTTCTACTGAATTGTGTGTTCATTGTACTTTTTGTAATAACTCCTTTTCTGCAATTTCATGGCCATCTGCTTAAAATTAACATTGTTGATTAAGTTTTGCACACCAGTGTAGAAGTATACTCAAGTTTCATTCAGGATTATTTCAAATTGTTAATCACTGATCCTCTTCATTCATGTCTCATATATTTGTAAGTTTTATCTTATTTGATTTGAAAATTTAGTTAAATGCAAGAAAGTTGAGTTAAATGTATTTCTTAAGAAAGTACCTTTATTATAGATTTTCACTGGCCTTATACAGAATGTTTTTATGATTTAAAAAAAATTAAATTACTCTTTTAATCTTGAACTACCATAAAAAGTATCTTTTATGTTGAAAGTAATTTTTTAAAAGATGATTAGGGAGTTATTTCAACTCATTAATTCTTCTAGTGATCAAAGTGTTTATTTGACTGAAATTTTAGGTGTAATTATATTTTTAATTTTATGCTTTTAAGACTAGAAACTTCATTAATATCTATATATATATATGCAATTTTTTCACCCTACCACAAATTTATCATAGAATTATTGCGTGCTAATTTTAAATTTCATTTTTAAAAAATTAAAAAAAATTCATTGTAAAAAATCTGATTTATTTTTAAATTTATGAAAGAAATAGATTTTAAATGAAACATTTTAATAATTAAGTATTATTTATGATTAAAATGTACCTGATAAGTTTTCCCCCTTTTATAGGTTTGAATATAATTGAAATTTTTATTGCAGATCAAAGCAAATTACATCACAGCATGGGAGAATTCTGCAAAGATTGTTTGAATTTTTCTTTTGAGGATTTATGTAGTTACAATCAATCAGATCATAATTACTATGTTATCTGTAAAGGTTTGCTTGTTCCTGGATCATATTTTTCATCAAAAGGTCTATTGCATGATATTCCTAAAGAAGTAGAAATTCAAACAAATTTGTCGTATCTTCTGAAAGAATGTGCCGAACCTACTAAAATATTTAATCGTTTTCATATTGTGCCAAAACTTTTGCAAGTTATGAAATCATTGCTTTAAAATATGTTTTACGGTATGTACTATGTATATCTATAAACATGTATTTTCTAAAAAAGAAAAATATTAACTTTAAAAACATTTACAGGTTGATTCAAAAATAATGTTTTAATCTAATACCCTAAGCATTTCAGAGCATCATAAATTTTTATTGAAATAAGTTATTTTGATGAAATCTTCAATGTGGTTTCCTTTAGCATAGTATACTTTACGTAAACATTTAGGCCTAGCCAATAGTGCTTTATCAATCTTTTTTGTGGTATTTTTCTACATTCCTTTATGAAACCCTTGAAGTGTTCTTACTTTATGTGTATTTAATTCTTTTTTTAGTATCCCCATAAAAATTAATCTCAAGGAGCATAGTCAGTTATGGTAGCCATTTCTCAGGAGAAGGAAAATTTTTTTTTATCTTTCAGCCATTTTATAATTTATTTTGCAATATGACTTGGTGTGGAATCGTGGTGAAAAACAAAGTTTCCTTGAGGGTAAAGATGCTTACTTTCTTTGATCATGTGCTTCAAAACTTTTTTCTGGTGGTATTTATCTGAGGACATATTGTCGATTGCGATACCTGTAGTTTCTTTGCTGAAGTTTTTTGAGGCAGAGGATGGTCTACAGCAATAAATCTTTTCAGCTTCTTTTCTTTTTCACGAAGGAGATCCTTTCAACCACATTTTTTCTCAAGAGCTTTTGATTACGAGCCGAATTTTGTTTTCTTTTCAAACTTTAGATAGTAATTCATTAGAAAAATGTCTTTTTCTGATTTTTAAATGCTTTATTTATAACAGATTTGAGCAACCATCCTTCAAAAGGTTTAAAATTTCATTTAATGTTTTATTTTTAAATTAAATTAAAATTAAAATTTACCATAAACGATTTAAATGCCTTTAAAATTGGTCACATTAATTTTGAATCAACCTATAGATAAAGAAATCTTGAAAATATTTAAGCATATTAATTATTTTTTTTGTAAAAATAATGGATTTTTATGCATTAATTGTTTTGTTAGTGTTTTATTTCAATATAACTTTTTCTTGGTGTACTGTGTAATGAATATGGGAGATTTGAAAGAAATTGGTAATAATTTGAGATATTTGGAATAGACTGGAAAATTTGGGCTTATTAGTGCCTTTGGTCCCCCCCCCCCCTTTAAAATTGAAAATTCTTTTCTTTCTCTTGGTACTCTTAATATTATGTTTTAATAAGCACTTTTTCTGTTTATCAAAGAATTATTGGCATTTGCTAGAAAAAATGATATTTATATCTTAGATTTTTATTACTGCATACATGATACTTAGTTTTTGAAAATTACCATGAATGCAAGTGATGTTTCTTATCTGTATCATTTCAACTATTGTTTCATATTTAAAACATAATCATATTCCACTCTGAGAAGTAATTGTCATAATTTAACAGTTGCAGAATTTAAAAATACCCAAGTGTCGTGATTTTTATATACAATATTTCAGTTTGAAATGTTCAATTTCTGACTGGAAAATTAAACAACTATTTCATATCAAAGCTAGTCTTAATTTTTTAAGTGCTTATTTTATTTGTTAATTTGCTATTAATATGTAACTTGTTCTAGTCCTATTCATATTTTATGTAGTTTTTCAAAATAATTATATGTGAAACGTATTTTGTAAGAACCCCCCCTGTGTTCCATCCTGGACACTTAAGATTGAATTGAGGAAAAGAATTACCAGACGCCATTTTCAGAATAACAAATTATATTTATTCACTTAGTTCAAATATCAACCTTCTAATTACAAATATTCAACTATATGTCTACGTCAAAGAGATTTATCTTTACTATTAAATTAAATTACGAAATATGAAGGTAATCAATTACTAAGCTTAATATTGAACAGGTTTACCGGAATAGGAGGACTGAGAAATACACGCAACTTGAATTATTATCATTTATTAAAATTTAACTAACTTTATTATATATTAATGCTTGTGGTCAGATGGACTAAGTTAGAATATATCACCTGGCTGTAATGTCGATCTCTCCAGGTAGATTAATCCTTCTAAGGCTACTTCACTGAATATTAACAGCATTACTCTAATCTCGTAATCCACTTGAATCTTCCTAGCCTCGTCACTACTGCTCTTGGCTCAATCGCCTTCTTAAAGCTAACTTACAACACTCTCCTTAAATACCTTATTTGATTTGCATATCCCATTTTCTTCTTTTAGAGCTGATTGGAAATATATGCAAATTTACAATCCCCAAAGACGCCTAAGAGTATTAGTGGAAAAGTGCCGTAAAGATTCGTCACAATTTCTTTGGTCTAATGGATGTTTTTCAAAATGATATTCAGAAAATGATTTTTTCTAAGATCATTTCAAAATTATGAATAGTAATCAAAAATATTGAATTAGAGGGATGTTTTGTTAGTTAAATAATAAGTAATTAAAAAAGAAAGAAAATATTTCTCACCCCCCCTCCTTTTTTTTAAATTTTTTTTTTTTTTGGAATTTAAGATCATCATTTTTATTTTGAGATATTACCATTTTAGGAAATATTTCCTTTCTGATTGTTGGTTAAATAAATCAATTATCTCCTCTCTTCTGGTTTATGCATTTGATATTTAAAAAAATATTTAAGTAAAAGTGATATTTTGGATGGATTTTGTATATCCTGTGATCTAGTAATAGAATGAAAACTGTTAGCAAAGAGAGAATAAAATACTGATTGTTTTGTTTTCAATTTCTTTCTTTCTTTCTTTCTTTTTTTTGTGGGTTTCTAAGAAATTGTCATCTTATTTGAAAATTGAATTAGAAAAAAAAAAAAAGAGAGAGACTAACTGCAGTGACTTGGACTAGGCAAATGAATATGATATTTTATTGTTTGGAATATCATTTAAAATAGATGAAACTAAATTTAAGGTTTATAACATTAAGTATTGAACACAAAATTATTTCAGATTACAAATGATATAACTATAAAAATCTATGTATCATTCAATGTTTTTTCTTTTAAACGCTATCTGATTGGTGAATCTCTTTAAAGTACATTGTTTAAATTCTTGTATTAATTATGGCATTTGTTTTAGTGCTTCTAATATATTTGTTAGAGCTTATAAAACCTGTCTGTAATAATTTTTACTTTTCTAATAAAATATGTATTTTTTATTTGTTAGAAATATTAACTATTGGTAATCCAATATAAAGAATATAAGGGTTTTCCTTATATTTTAGATACCTAAATTGCTCTATTGAAATTCATTCTTATTTGTTATCTATTTATTATGATGCATACATTGTTATTATTTAGGTTTTAACTGCTATGATTTGAAATTCCCTTTTATCTTTCCTTTAAAAATGGATTGTTATTAATTTCAAGTAATGGTTTGCTAAAATTTAAATAGAAATATATTGTTTTTAAATTAAAAAAATTTTAATATGCTTTTTTTTATAAAAATGTACTTACTTTCCAGAGACAAGTTACAGTGCTGATATATACCATATTTTCCTGTATATAATCCGCGGATTATGTGTTAAAAAAGTTTCAAATTTCGTTGTGCGTATTATACCCCGCCGCGGATTATCTGAGAAAAAACATTCTCCATCAGAAAAGCGAACAATAAAGTTTAGGAAGAAATGCCGTTTATGTTTTATAAAATAAATAACAGATGGCGCTTTCATGACTCAGATGACGTATTTCAGCTATAACTAGTTTTTGTCCAATTACATTCAAAAACGAATTCGATTCCTCGAAAGGAAAAAATAGTTATTAGTCGCTGGTGCCATTTCCAATTTTCTCTCTTGACTAGAGCTATTAAGTCCTTCGAAAGTTTTCATCAAGTTGAAGCGAAAGTGTTAAGTTACACTACAAACTTAAAAGGCTACCAAAATCGGAAGCTGCAAGTTTTTTTCAACGTTGACGAATTGAATATTCGTTTGTGGAGAAAAAACAAGACAAACTTCGAAAATTGTGATTGACATTAAAGTACCGATCATTTTGGTAAACCTCACTGGCCAGAATTAGAGGAAGAAATAAATAAAAGGATTTTAAAAGAAAGAGACAGTGGGGAAGCAGTCTCGATCTAAATTTTTTTGCTGTTAACTTGCTAAATTAAAAAAAAAAAAAAGAAAGATTTTTTCCGCATGGAGTGTTTTGTTTAACAACTCAAAACATAGATGGCAGTAGCAAAGAATTTTTTTGTTTTATTGAGATCATCGTAAAAAATATTATCATACATATTTGAAAAGACATTTCGTAATAAATTTTTTTTCCCTGTACAATTTCTTACTTCTATTTTCAATTATATTGTGTATTTTTTGTCTTTATGACATTCATTATCGGCAGTTTATATTTTGGATTATTCGGCCTAAAAACTGCCGCGGATTATACAATGTTTTTTTTTTAACTCGAAAAAAAGGCTTTGCGGATAATACGCCGCTGCGGATTATATACAGGAAAATACGGTAATTATGGGATGAAAAAAACCGAATTTGTGCAGTATGTATTATGGTTACTTCATCTGGATTAAAATGACAGTATAAAAATATCCTAATTGATCCTGTGCATTCATAATTTAATTTTGATTCTAATTTCTTGATTATTGACTACCTTTTTGGTAGATCTAGATTTAATTTCTTTTGTAGGTATTTTCATATGTTTTTGATAAGTTTAGTCTAGGGCCATCCAAAAAAAAAATCTGTCTTATATGAAGGGAGAAAATTTACTCTCTACAGGGATTTATTTACATTTAAGTTAAAAGTTTTGTCAATTCAAAAAAATTTTGCTTAACTGAATTATTTTTATATCTGATGTCCTGTGCAATAGTGAAATTGTTTTGAAAACTGCATGATTTTGTAAGTCAAGAAAACTTTATCTCTGTGTTGATCACACTATAATACTCTAAATATCCTGAGTAATAACAAATAGTCGTTAAGTAATACAAAAAAGGGCAGCTATTATTTTCTGATTTTTTTAAATTTTTATTTTATTTATTTTTTTAAGACGGAAAAACAATGAAAAAGTTATGCTGTAATGTAGAATGTAGATACGTTTTTGCAGATTTTGTTTTCCATTACAATATTTGATGCTCTTTGGTCATCAATTATTAACTTCGGTTTCTAATACTTTTTTGACATTTATAATGATGCATTTTAAAATAATTTATGATGTTAATAACACCAGCCATGTTTAGCTCTATCAGCATTCTTTTTTTTACTTTAAAACTCAAATGCAGAATAAGACACCAGATTTCAACCGAATATTTATATTATAAAGTAATTTTTTATCAACATTTTAAATTTCTCATAAAAGGTAAAATTGACTTAAATTTTAGAAAAAAAAAATAAATATTATAAAAAAATTATGAAATAAGTTTTATAAAATTGTATTGATGAAATGTTTATTAAAAGATATATATATATATATATATATATATATATATATATATCATAAAATTTTTAAAACTTAAATTCTTTTAGTGCCTATGAAGTAAAAACCAATCAATTCTGTTTTTATGTATTTTTTTATTTTGAATGTTTGCGATACCGAGAGCAAAAGAAGATATATTTTGAAAAACTCATACACACAGAATATTAGTTATAAGGTAAAATTAGTATCTCAATCAAATATTTTCACATAAATGTAACTCTTTCCCTAACTTGTTAACAAATAATATTAACCTTAACATTCTCACTTGCTGTAGACAAAGATAATTTGTCTCCTAGATTTTATAGATAATGTTTATTATTCTGTTACATAAAGACTTTTGTATAGTTGTTAAAATCTTCCTTGGAATCCTTATTTGCGAAATTTGAAAAGTAGAAGATTATTTATCCATTGAACATAATCGTATCTATATTAAGAAATGAACAACTTTTGAACATGTTTGGTAGTGTTGCATTATCCATCTGGAATTTGCAGAATTGTTAGTGATTTTGAGTAAATTGGATATGCACAATGCTGAAATGTACTTTTCTTTACTGTCAAATACAAATACTACAGCTTCTTTGTCTATCTTAATACTTTAAAATATGACAGTATGGTACTGATGGTTATTAAGATTTAACATCGATTGCTGTGTAAGTTGAAGAACTGAAAGAATGTTTAAAATTGTTAAAGACCTTTATTTTTCCTATCTAAATAAGTTGGAAGAACTGAAAGAATGTTTAAAATTGTTAAAGACCTTTATTTTTCCTATCTAAATAAGTTGGGAAAGTGGTGAATAAGAAAACTTGTGTTGCTAGTAAGGGCTTCTTGGGAGAAATTCTGTGAGAATACTGGATGTATTTATTTTGTAAAATGTTGAAAGCCATGCCTCAGGACAGTCACTGTTAACTGGATACCATCAAATAATGATTGAAGTTTCACTAAATTTAGTGAAAAAATTAAAATTATTTATGTTCATTTACAAGAGTATTTGTTTTTGAAGAGTTTCCTAATTTACCCCCAATGATTAATTAAACACTCTTAATATTTATAATTGAGTTAGATGGGCAATACATTCGTTTAAACCTATCGAACCCACTGAGGATAGATGCAACAATTCAAATTCTTTCACAAGGGATAGATATAATAACTCTACTGTTGTGTAAAACTTACTGGTCTTATCTTGTGTTTTGCTATTTTACTAGTAACTGGTGAGTGATGTATTTACACCCAAATCAGGAAGTTTAACAAATAATGATGCCAAGTAGCGTAGATGTTTCCACCTTGCTTCTTTTCTATTTAAAATAATGAAGAAACTGTTAAATAAATTAGAGAGATGTGGTCTTCTGGAATCAGGGTATTCAACTGAAAGTATGATTTTATTGTTCATTTTAATGTAACCATCAACTTAAAGAAAATATTGCTTGTGTACAACCTTTATACAAATAGCCTTGTATAACCTTCATAACAGGAAATGCAACACAATTTTAGAGTGAACTAATGAATTTCCTAGGACACACAGTAATTTGGGTTTCTTTGTTAAGGGATTTTCATAACTGTTGGAAGCAACAGGTTGCTTTCAAGGTGATTACTTGTAGCTTCTCATACTGGGTAAATTTCTGTAAAAGATACTGTCATATAGTTTCACATGCTTATACTTTGCTAATGATGTTGCAGTCATTGTAAGGGTGTAAGGGAAATGTAAATGCCCATTCTTCCCATTTCATCTAACTGTTGATCCAAATTGAAATCATTTCTTAGCAAGTACAAGGAAAACATTGAAGAGTTCTTATGACTTCTTTATCATTCCCCTAGCATAGTCTTGGAAATAGCATTTACAATACTTGGTAGATAGGGCAACCAAAATTGGTCCTGTAGTAGATGGGCAATTAGTAGAAAATAGAGGTACTTTTTAAGGTTTTTTCTCCCTAAAATTATCTGAATCTTTTATGAAGCTGTTGCATGATTATCTGGAATGCATTGAATCTACTAAAGTCGAAGTTAACAGACGTAAAAAGGTTGTTTGTTTGGATATACAGGTGCTGATAAAACTTTTTCATAAGATGTATGGTACTTCTCTTGGATTTTCTGTCTCTACATATATAAAGGAAATTTGAGACCATCTTTGCTCTCCAGGGGCTAAAGCTTTCAGGATAGTGGATGGGTTCACCTTTAATTATTATTTAGTTCAACAAGGGCACCATGCCTCTTTACTATTTAAAAACTCTGATTGAATGCTAAAAAGATGTATTCTTTGATGAGGTATATAAATATTATATTCCACCTGGCACATAAACGTTATTTACACCAATATTGTTGAAGTAGAAGAAATTTGATTATCAGACATGATTAAAAGTCATGACGTTATCATTTGCATGTACTATATCAGGAGTGTCAAACACGCGGCCTGCCAATATGTAAGTTGCGGCCCGCCAACCCTTTTTAAAAAGTTTTTTAATATCAGATTTTTAAAGGTTTTTCATTTTGAAATTTATTTGAGGGGAAATCTAATATATATTATAAATGTGAAAGTTTGTGAAAATCTTTGGTCTTTCATGCAAAAACTACTGAATGGATTTTAATGAAACTTTACAGTAATATAGCTTATACATCAGAATAGCACATAGGCTATAATTTATAGCATAGACTATAATTTATAAAGATTTGGGAAAAGTGTCAAAAATATAACGATATTTGTCAAGTAAGGAAAAAATTCTGTCTTCTGCTAGCAATTCTGGCATGCGCTGCAAAAAAAAACCCCCACGTCGGCATATATCTATCTTTTGTTTGTGAAAAACCTTTTTTGTTTTGGCTAGGCAAGGTGCTCGCTTCTAATTAATTCCTCTGATATAATGCCTATTTTTTTTATTTCAGAATCAAACTAAGTTTTGAAGGGAGAGGTTGTTATAAATCTCCCTTTATTTTAATGTTTTTTTAACATCTTATGCACATTTGGTAGTAAGAAATTGATCTTTTTTCCAAATAAATGCTTTTATCAGTTCTGATACTTAAAGTAAATAAGCTTTCTCTTTCACAGTGCATCATTTGGACAAATTTTTAAAATTTATTTGTGGTTAGTAGTTAATTATAATGCTATAATTTTAATTGAATAGGCAGATATAATTATTTTTACACTTAAAAACGCAATAACTATTCTGTATTTCTTGGAGTGTGAGAGTGAGTGAATATTAATGTTGCATTGTTCAGCTACACGAGGGCTTTTGGCAACGGATCACGTAATTTTGAACCATAGTCAAGTAACGTGGACGACGTCTGAGCTGGCACTCCTTTCTCTTAACTACCACACACACCAACTTAGAAGGAATATTCTACCAATAATTAGCAGGAATATTCTTTGAAATCCACTCTTCCAAGATATATGGAAGCACGGGTTCCATGATGAGTATTTTAGCGGAAAAAATAGTTTGTCAAAATTTAAGTGTCTTATGTTTTTGTATGTTAATGAAGACCTTAGAAAATGATTTGACTTCTTATTTTAAGTGAACGGTATATATAATTAATTTTACAGTGGAATATCTTTATTTAATTTATTAGCTCTAACGGATTAAATTTTCCAAAGTGGGGTATTTTGTTTATGTATATCCCTTAATTTTCAATGTAGCGATCCCAAAAAAATATTGCATGAAAAAGAACTGCAGTAAATCATAATGCGGTAGATAAAGCATTAACGTGCATGGCTCCCCTACACGGCGGGTCTTACAAAGCTCTAATAAAGCTCGAGTTATGCAAGTAGCTAGGCATTTGCCAACTTGACTCTATCGTTAACATTTCGCTATTTTTTTCATTGGATCGTCATTATAATTTAAGAAACGGCGTTGCTTGCGAATATTACAATTTTAACATAAAATAAATACTACAGAAAGTAATATTAATGTATTATACTTTCAGATAAAAATTATTTACACTATTTTAAGCGTTCATTACACAAAACTTTGAACAATGTGTTACTTTTGCTGAGCAGAGATCAGCTTAGGAAGGTATTTTCAAAAATCAACACTCAAGAGTGTTACGGGGAGTTATAAATAAAAAAAATCCTTTTTATTAGCTATTAGACGTACATACTTAAAATTTAACAAAGGTGTTTTATTTCTCTTTTTTTTTGTTACCTGAGTTACGCCAAAAGCTTTTTTTGTTTAATTTGCAATTCACGTAAAATTAACTCATTAAGAACTTCTTTATCCTTCAATCTGTGTTGTTTAATTTTTCAGTTCACCCGTGCGAAGAACGGGTATACCAGCTAGTTTGTGTATATATCTACAATGTATTTGCCTGTTACCTTTTCTTGTTTTTAAATAAACCCTTTTTGATATTAGAAATGTCCTCTAGATTAAAATAGATTTAGGTTTTATCAAACAGTTACATTTGATTTTACTATAATTAAATTACTTTTTAAATAAATTTCTAATTGCATTATGCATATCCTTTACTAGGGAGGGTACATGATTCTCTGTGTGTGCGACTTTCGTTTCGTTTCCTCCTTTTCAGTTTGAAGTGCCCAAAAAGCAAGAGGCAGTCAGAGATGTTTTATAAAGTTTAAAAAAAAATATTCAGGACAGTTAAGGTAAAAGGCAATGTATAATAATCGTTTGCGAATGACAGCACTATCAAATTGCAACAATGAGTAACGGAAGATCAATTCAATAGGAACACCGTAATTTTTAAGAAAATGGCAACTGTAATATTTTAAACATTATTTGATTATTGCATTATTATATTATATAAACGTTATTATATTATCTATGTCTCTATACATGAAAAATAATGAAAACAATAATAATAATTCCTTCTGTTTTAAGTTTTCACTCCAATAAATGTTTTTTTTTTGTTTCCAAATCTGATATAAAGGTACATATTTTTATGTGCGACCCGCAAGATTATAATGTTTTTTTTTTCAAATACTATGTTTTTTGTACTGTATAATGATTAATTGATATTGCTTTTTGAAAACCCTACAAAATCAGAGTAAAATTTAAAAATTGCACCAAATAAAGAAAATGCTTAAAGTAAGATCATGGTTTATTTTTTTATACAGAATCATAAAAATAAATATGATAAAGAGCAAACAAAAATAAATATAATTAGAATGATTAATCACACAAATAAAATGCATAAGTATTACAAGAAATAAATATTAAATGAGTATGAGATATTGTTAATAGATTAAAAAAGTGAATTTAATTAACTTTTTTTCAGTTAAAAAATTGTTTGATATTTTTTAATGAGATTTTCAGTTAGCCCTGTATATTAGGAATCAATCAAGACATTTCTTTGTATTTTTCTTGTACTTCATTCTTTTTGTGATAACTCAGAAAATACTGTTGTATTTCTTCTATTTGTTTTCCTTTCGTTTCTGGAAGGCAAAAGATAGTAAAAATGCAAGAAAGAATAGAAAATCCAGCATATAAAAAGTAAGCTCCATAATCATGTATGGAAACCTCAAGAGCTTGAAAAGTCTTCGTAACAATAAAAACAAAGGCCCAGCACAAAGCTGTTGCTAATCCACCAATTAAGCTACGAGTTCGGATGGTTGTCATTTCTGCCATCATCAACCAAGGAATTGGTCCAAAACCTAAAGAAAAAGCTGTAATGTAAATAATAAGGCTTACTAAAGGTATCCATTCATAATCAGATTTAAATGAAGCATTGGATTCGCCTATGTAATCGTAAGTACCTAAAACTGACAAGCTAATGGCCATTCCTATTCCTGAAATGAGAAGCAGAGATTTTCTTCCTGCTTTATCCATAATACCACTACTTATGGCAGTTGCTATAACTAATACAGCATCAATTATGATAGTAGATATGTTAGCATCACTAGAACCAGCTGCTGCAAAAATATCAACAGTATAGAAAAGAATAGCATTCGAACCAGTTGATTGCTGAAAAAATACTAAAGCAAAAGATAAAAGAGCTGGTATTAAGATGTCTGGTTTCATGAGTTCTTTCAATGAAATTGAACCTTTTGGTTGGTTGCGTAAGTCTTCATCGATGGCTACACATTCTGCGGAAGCATCAACATGATCACCTTGGAGAAATGTCACAGCTGCTACAGCTTCTTGATATCCCCCTTTCCCAATAAGCCATCTTGGAGACTCGGGTACAAAGAGCATACAAAGCACTGCTAAAATCAAAAATGTGGCTGATGGAATAGCTAGCCATTCCCATGTTAACGTGGCTCCGAGTCCATTTACAATCAAAACTCCTATTACAATGAAAAGCTGAAAAGATGCTCCCAGCAATCCACGAACTTCTGGAGTAGATATTTCCACTAAATATGGTGGAGCTGTGACGCAGGTAATACCGACACAGGAGCCGGTGATAAAACGACCAAGATAAATGTACACAAGATGATCCGCATAAGCTATAAACAGCCATCCTATTATGAAGGGAACAGAGCTGAGCATCAGAGTTCCTTTCCTACCAAGTTTGTTACAGAGCAAACCTGGAAAAGAAAGAATACACAGAGATAAAATTTCAAGAAAAGGGCCGTCCAGCACAATCAGCATTATAAACACTACATTATAAATTCTGAAAATACTCTTCCCACAAAACATTTTTTTAAAGTGATAACTTCTATTGCCGGAGAGTGAACTTGAATAAACGTCACGCTTGGGTATGTAACGTTCATTCGGCTTTTTTCGATTTTAAGCCGACATACACACCCCTAAAAAAGAAAGGGACATTTCCCCCGCCGCTCTTGAAACGCGGTAGTTTGTCCCCCCACCAATACGCCGTAAAAGTAAAAGTACCTAACTTCGATCGAAGTTGGGCTCCCAGCCTCATCTTTCTACGGAAATAAAAGCAAGGATTCTTTCTAATCCCCTTGTTGAAGCATGAAAATGAAACGTAAAATATTTTTAAAAAATAGGCGTAGAGAGAAAGAAATCCTACACTAAAATTAAACATGAAATGTAGAAAAAGGACAATTTTTTATAGAAGTAAGTAAATAGTATAATTATCATTAGCAATATTGCAGTGATTTTAAGAATAAAAATCTATTTTTGTAAGCGAATCGGAATAGTAATGAACAAATAGTTCTATTAATCACACTACTTAAATATACTTTGAGTCTAAAAAGAAAGTTAAAACAATTTAAAATAACAAAATTAAGTATACAGGTATTAAGAAAAGGTTACATTAGATAATTTAAATATAAGAAAACAAAATATAATTAAGAAGACTTTCCTTGCAGCAGCACCAGATATATTTGTACAAAACTGCCATACAATGACAAAAGAGCTAGTATAAGCCAGAGATTATGTGATATAAATCTCCTGATTAAATCCTTTTAAAGGTTTTGACCTAGATTCCTCACTTCCCAATTAACCACCTGTCTTACTATCCCTTTGCTTGAATTAATTCATGGATAAAACTGAATATTGTTAAATTGCAACCAAAATTCTCAAAGCCGTATCAGGTCTTCTGAACAAATTTCCTATGATTTTAAGTGGGATTTTTAAAGTAGATTTTTCAAAAGACAAATCAAAATCTTTAGTTGATTTTTTTAAAATCAAAATCAATTTAATTACGTCAGATGATCCAAATGAAGCACGAGGAAATTCGGAACAACGCTCGACGAAGTTTTTTTATAGATATTTAAATAAAATTTTGAATCTTTAAAGGATTTATAGCCTATTTCAGCTACCATAAACCTATTGTTTCCTTCTTAGAATACAATTAGTTCTCAAATATGATTGTATATTTCGCACAAAAATATTACTTTATAAGTACAGACATGTGAATGAATAAATTTATAGGACACACACACAATACTAATATCCCCTTGTTTTTTATTCACCTAACTAATCCCTGAAATAACATTACAAAATTTGAAGTTATCACTTCTATCGTGTGGTCATAAGCGCACACACTTTTTTTTTTTAAAAAAAATAAGTTTCCTCAAAAACTAAGTAAAAGTATATTTTGAAATATTGTTCACATGCACGTGACAAAATTGCTTAAAATGTAGTTTATGAACACTTTTTGGGTCAATGAATGTCTCCTATTAACATTTCAGCAATTGCTTTAAGAATCTCCCCCTTTTCTGAAGATCTATGATGATTTTTCTTTCAATAATATATCAATCTCTATTCTGTTGCCTTCCATGGAACCAAAAAAGCTTTCAAATCTCAAATCCTAAATAAATCGTAAAAGAGGCTTATAATTAAAAACACGATTTAGTGTAATTATTTTAGTATAAAAAGTCTTTAAAAGCTCTATTTTGTAAGTGTACGCAGACTTTTGGTGCGGATGGCTGGTTATTTTATTTGGTGATCATTCTTGTTTTTTCTTGTTAAGATGAATTTTGTTTCTGTTGTTTGAATAAGGAAATTTTGAAGAATTCCTGACAAGTGTTTTGATTTTCTACAACGAGATTTTAATTGTAATTGTAGCATAAACCCGTAAGAATATGGCTTGTACGTAGACTTTCGGGGCAAGTATGTATGTAATGTTTCGAAGGCAGCATCGAGAACTTTTTGTAAAAAACCAAGTTTATTCAGCCAGCTATCGACACATCTTTTCGGTGGGACAGACCAACGCCAAGTGCCCCGATTTTAATTGAACTGTGTACTTGTTTCCAGAACTGCTAAATAATCATTTTTTAGTTTGTTTTCGATTGGAAAGTAAAGCGTAGGAGCATACTTGCGAATATCATAAAAATTAATGAGCTAGGGTTGGAATTGTTATGTTTGGAATACCGTATATTAAACAGCTAATTATATTTCCCAGATAACATTCTAATCTGTTACGGTAAATAGGAGGTTTTGTTAAAGACATAAGTTTATTATCCTTGCATTTGCCCCCTCCCCTCCCAATTTTAAGAGGGAGTCACTGGCATGGGTTTGTACTCTTTCAAACTTAATTTTCAAGGTGTACAAAACAATACGTAACATCATATAAAAACACATATCTCTCACAGCATATGGGAATAATAAAATCAAAATACTACAATAAAAAGAAACTAATACTTTTAAAATATTAATTGGTATAAATGAAACTCATAAAATGTACACTAGTGTTTTCGATCTTCCAGGACAGGAACTAGACGTTTCCTCCTGTACATTAAGACCCCGCTTAGCGCTGTTTCGGTTTGACGCTCTTAGTTGAGTTGTGTGATTCCCCAAAATTGCAAGCAGCGTTAGGCTTCCCGATATCCGAAGCAGTTTATCTGTGTTTCTTCTTTCTTGCGGTGTTATACGAACGTATTTTTATCGTTTCAAATATTTGTTGACGTTATTGTAAGTATAAATTTTTATGATATAATGATTTCTATGGTGACAAATATAATTTTTAGTTTTTATCAAGACTGATAATAATAAAGCAACAAGAAAAAGCATTTCACTAGAAACTAGAATGCAAGTGATTAGAAGATTAGATACTGGTGAACGTCAATCTCAAATTGGTGCTGCATTGAATTTGGCAACTTCAACAATAAGGACCATTTTCTTAAGAATAAAGAAAAAATACTGTCATTGGCAAATGCAACTACGACAAGTTCTGCAACAATAATTACCCTTTCTAGAAATAATACAATAGAGGAAATGGAAAAACGACTTTCTATATGAATTGACGACGAAATTGAACGTAATATGCCATTAAGCCAATCTACCTTGATAAAAAGGCAGAAAATTGGAAATGCAGAAGAGACTGAATGATTTGAAATGTAAACATACCGACTTAGAATTTTATTTATTTTTATATGTATATTCGTTAATCATGTTTCTATATTTGTAAGAAATAAATTTTTGTTTCATTGTTATAAAAACATAATTAAAAAATGTAATGGTAAAATACCTGACCAATTTTTTATCCATCTTCCCCTAGCCCAGTGTTTCTCAAACTGTGGGGCGCCCCCTGGGAGGGCGCGATAGACCTACAAGGGGGGCGCGAGCTTATAGAGGATAAAATATTTAAAAAAATTTATTTACTAGAATGAAGTTAAACAAAATACTTTCTGACATAATAAAAAATATACACATTCATACGGAAATAATAATATATATATTCTATCTGCGATTTTACATCATCAAAAATAAAAGCTTCTACTTCAAAACCTCATTTTTTAGCTATCTTTGATACTATAACCAAATATAAAAAACTTTTTATTCCATTTACTGTAATCCCATGATGAAAGATTTTTATTACGTTTTCTTTTCAAAGCAAAAATGCTACTCTTTCAGAGGAAAGACAAAACCCTGACCCATAATCAAAAAGTTTTAGGAAGATAAAAAGTTCATCACTGTTATATATTATTGCCATCAACTGTAGGCAGCAGAAAGTATTTGCTGCGGTTTGACCTTCGAGCTAACTTGTACGGTTAGTTACGTCCCAGCTCTTATGTATTTGTTTTTTCATTTAGGGAAGTTTGAAGGATTACTATGCCAAGCATAATGAAAAACGTTTTACATAATTTTTTAGAACATCCATTTTGTAATAAATACACTTTTAATCCGGGAGCTGTCACGTCGAGCACAGAGTGCACGAAATCGGTAATTCTGGCAAAACTGTTTAATTGATTCCAATGGCCCTGACACTATCCTCCTGTTTGACAATCTTAACGTGAACTAAAATATATTTGTCACATATCTCCCCCTCTTTTAAGAGTGAGAAACGTTTTTTTACAATCTTAAGGTACTTGTTTTGACTCAGTTCCCGGTGTGATAACTTTTTTTCCGAAATATTTTCTGTGTCCTTGAAAGTAGGTGAGTATATTTTCTCTTAATTAAA
The DNA here is from genome assembly GCA_019973935.1 of Trichonephila clavipes. NCBI lineage: Eukaryota > Metazoa > Arthropoda > Arachnida > Araneae > Nephilidae > Trichonephila > Trichonephila clavipes. The sequence continues at coordinate 92,813 of BMAU01007029.1, read as the reverse complement.
TTATTCACTGGAATTACGATTTTTATTGTGTACTATAAAAATAATTATAAAAAAAGGATTTGGGTGACTCAATAACTCCGCTCGACCATTAGTATCGAGTGCGCGCCTGCTCCAGGGTTAAAACATGTTGAGTGAGTGAGTGAGTTAATATTAACGTCGCACTGTTCAGCTACACGAGGGCTTTTGGCGACGGACCACGTAATTTTGAACCATGGTCAAGTGACGTGGACGACACCTGAGCTGGCACCCCCCTCTCCTAACTACCACACCACACCAACGGGAGGACGTTTCAGCTCTCGACAGATTTAACGTGCATCGCTGCCCTACACGGCGGGTCTTTAGTGGTACTGGGATCGAACTCATGACATGCCTGCCATGGTTGGATACCTTAACCACTGGGCTACCGCAGCCCCTAAAACATGTTGAAGTCTTAACTTTAAATATTAAAAATAATACAATTATTTTTCATCGGAATTTTATATTATTGTTCATTATTCAACATCAATTCTAAATGCTAATTCTTTGAGGTTTAAAATTACAGTTCGCTTAAAACTAATTATAATTTGAGCAATCATTTAAAAAAAAATCATTTTACATTTTTGTAAACATTGTCGCACACTTGGCTTTACTCCCCTTACAATTAAGCGATTATATCAATAATGTTTTATTTTCTTATAAATGAACTTGCGCAAAGAGCGGGTACTTCAGCCGGTATACTTTTAATGTATCAGTGCTGCACAGAGTATTTTATAACTAATTAATTAATGCTAAATTAAGAACAAGTTTAATAAGTATTAGCGACTTCCATGGGCTTGTCTTACAGAGCAAAGTTTTTCAAAGGAATGCTTATGATTAGAAATTGACCCTCTGAGTTCTTTTTCTACATTTAGCTGATATCTATATTTTGTCTTCTAAGCAACCACCGCAGTTTGCAATATGTTCCAATTTATAAATTAGAGAAAGAAAAAATAACATAATTTTCCTATTACTTAATTTTTTTTTTTTTTTTTTTTTTTTTTGCTTAAAAGTAACATATACAAAATTTAATACTTATGTCATGAATTTGTGCGGTTTATAATAAAGATTGTTGCTTGAGTGTCAAAGTGCATTATTATTGCATTCAGTACATTATTAATGTATAAGGGGGGCGCGATAAAAAATGTGATTGAAAAGGGGGGCGCCAGTATTGAAAGTTTGAGAAGCACTGCCCTAGCCCCATTATTTACATGATGAGATAGTGGCCGCGGTAGCCGAGTGGTATAGGCATCGGACCGGGGTTTGCCTTGTCACGAGTTCGAGCCCAGTAACACTAAAGACCCGTCGTGTAGGGCAGCGATGCACGTTAAATCTGTCGAGAGCTGAAACGTCCTCCCGTTGGTGTGGTAGTTAGGAGAGGGGGGCAGCTCAGGTGTCGTCCACGTCACTTGACTATGGTTCAAAATTACGTGGTCCGTCGCCAAAAGCCCTCGTGTAGCTAAACAGTGCGGCGTTAATAATCAATCAATCAATACATGATGAGATAACTTCGTTTAACGCTGTTTCATATTACGCTCAACTTTGATGGAACGTATACCCCGCGTTAAGCGGGGTCTTACTATACTTTCCTAATATTAGATTTGTATTATTGCTAGCATATATCATTGGGATCCATTTGTTGCATATATTGGAAAATTCTATCATATCAAACTATAACAAAATTGAGATAAAAATACTTGATATCATACAAATATTAAGATAATAAATGCGTATAAAAATCTATTCTGGCGCCATCGTAGTAAAATCAAATATTGTTACATAAAAATTTGCATAGATGAAACACATTGAAGACATTAAAATCTAGACACTTATAGAATGAAATAATTAATAATTTATTAAAAAGGTTTATATAGCAACTTATACACCATTCAACGCACCAAACAATGTTCTACTTTATACGCTCTAATATATATTATGTTTGAATCAGAAAAGCGGACTCATTTCCAGAAAGAAGTCCATCACTTTAAGTGTTTACTTTCAACGACTAATAGAAATGGATGTAAAAAAAAATAACAATGTATTCATATTTACATCACTTAAAAATATTTTGAATCTCTCCGGAACTTTCTAATTCTATTTGTTTCATAGACAAATTCTTCTCTTTCTCCTAAATCTTACATTCACTGATATAAATTGCATCATACTACTTTTTTTCAAACACATCTCTCTAAGAAATCTGCTTGTTTAAATCACAGATGTTCAGGGATGTTAATATGGAAACAATATATGAGAGATGTACAAATCAAACTAAACAAGTTTGTCCTCTTAAGTGGGTGCGGCACGAGCCTATGTTAAATTGCGTAAGTTTATGTACCTTCTTCTCAGAAACTACTTACTTCTCATGAATAAGATTTTTACAGTAGGTTATTAGTACCATCAATAACATTTTAGCGTAGGGTTTTGTCTTTTTGTTGAAAATTAATTTAATTGATTTTTTTAAAAATTGTCCAATTTCCCCCCCTAAAATTTAGTTTAAAAAAGTCATATCTAAACAGTTTGCTAGATATATCTAATTTCTTCCATTAAAATGCGTTAACATGTTACAAGTCTGCTCACTGAAAATTTGAGGAGTTTATGATAAGTAGTTTTTGAGAAAAAAGGTACATAAAGTGAAAAATATCACATTTTGAGAAAACAGGCTTTAAAGTAAAAATTTGCAATTTTTTGAGCATTTACTTTTTTTAGTACTTTCCAAAAGCACATGAAGCATTTTTTTTTTTACTCTGCTCATACAAAAGACTCTTCTAATTATTTTTTTCATTGTTTTTAACAATGTTGCCTTTGGGTGGAGGAGGTCTCAAGAGGCTTTCGTTGGGCTACACGAATCCTACGTGTATATAGTTTTTTGAAGCATGGCACAGCTATAACTTTCAGTATCATGATGTTTTAAGATCATTAATTTTGCCACATGACCCATATTGAACTGTGAAGCAGCCATATTTACCCCTAATTTCAGAGTTTTTAATTCCACAAATGTGGAAATATGGAATCACTGACCATATGGCGTTATTACCTGACTCATTTGGGATCTGAGTCTTTCCATGTAAACATTTTCTTAACAACATGGGATCACCTAGATCTCTAAGAATTGGCTTCATTTAATTCATTATGGTACATAGCCCGTGTGTATGTTTTATGATCATTGTGCATCCAAAACATTTCGTCCATTCAGCTTTTGAAACTTGCACCAGGCATTTCTATCCGCAGGACATGTTGAGGGCTCTCGACAGAAGATGAACATAAGCAGCAGTTTTCATGCTATGTAAATCATTGATATTATTTCTAATAACCATACTATAATATCTTTGAATTTTTCCAACGCATAGCCTTTTTTTTTCTCCGTTTCGTTTTTAAAATCCAAAAGACGTGTACCCATACACTTTTGAATAAGCACAATACACTAATTTTTCCACTTGAACATAATATGGATTAGCGCTCATTAGATGCGTGTCAAGGAGAGAGAGTAGCTTCATTTAAAAAATAAATACAAATATTTCTAATTATCGTATTTCCTCATAGCATTTTAAACAGAAAAATTTGAACTTTTAGAAAATGTAAAAAAGTGAAAATCGCGATAATTTTTCATGTGCCGGACCCCTTTAATGATTCAAGACATCCACAAAAATCATAATGATTGAATTCTCTTCTATCCACTGTACAAGTTCCAAAAATAAACTTCAAGTTGGTAAATAAATTTAAATTTAGACAAAAATTTCAAGAAACAGTGAATCCGGATATGTGGTCATCGTATCAAAGCCCACAATTTCAAAATGAAATAAGATTAAATGAAATACAATAAATTTACTAATGAATAAAATAATAAAAATTCAGTGGAGAAAAAAGAATGCAATGTGACTTTCTTGTTTCTCATCAAAACCAACATAATTTGTATTAGTCATTTCCCTAATAACAAATTACATCTTTCAACCTTAAACCAAATAACTATAAAAAAAAAATAAAATAATGAATCCCGAGTAAGGGATGATTGTATCTTCTTCGGGAAAAGAAGTCAGATTTTCACCTGTAATGGATTCTCGTCTCGAATGGAAAGCAGCACACCCCTTCTGTTCTATGCTGGGATCATCATTTGTAATAAATGTCTATATTCTTCGTTTTGTATTGTATGTTTTTGTACTTGCACTCGTACTTCATATGCATCCCAGGATAAAATGACACGACAACAACAACAATGAATTACATATGTAATGAACTGTAAAAAATCTCTACTTTTCTCTCTCCCAATATAAACAACATCACTGAACACAAAATGTACTTTTAAGATCATATTATATTACTCTTCAGCAAAAAGTATTGTTAAGCAAAACTCAGTCACTTCTATATTACGTAATGATTTTCTTTTCTTTATTTTGTTGGCGATAACTCAACTGAAAATTTTTGGATGGGTGAAAATGCCGGATTGAATGAACCAATTCAGGGCATTGGGTCTATCAATTTCAAACATTACATGGGAACATTTTCTCAAAATTGAGTAAGGGGGACTTGAATTGGGGTATTGAAATTCCTCATACATGATTATGTCACCAACCTTGAAATCAGCTTCCTGAAATTTTTTTGTCACATTTCATTTATTTGATAATATTGTTCAGTTCTTTCTTTAGCTAACTTTCTTGCTTCTACATAGGTGGGGATATTCATTATCTTTTATTGAAATCTCAAAAGGTAAATTACCACACATGAAATAGGTTGGAGGTTATTGTATGTGGAGTTTGATTACATTGATGGGTTACTTTTTGTCCATGGGGCTTTACTCGAGTTATTTCTAATTTCACATTTTAAGCGGGTAATATGGTTTGATTTACACGTTCAACCTTTCCATTGGCTTGTGATCTGTGAGAAGCAGTTAATGATTTTGTGACATTGCTGTGTTTTAAGAAAAACTTTGAAGATGTGAACACACACACAGTATTACTATCACTTAAAATTTTTTCCAGTGTATGGTTTTAAAAAATTTGTTTTAAACAATTAATATAAGGATTTGTTGTTCAATTTTGGGTGGGAAAGTCCAAATATACCTGGTGTCATGATCAAGTATAATTGCAAATATTTCTTAACAGAGTAATAATAATTTAAACTATACTTACACTATATATTGACAAAAGTTCAAAGGGTTTTTCACACAGGGGAAGTAATTACATTAGTCCATATTTTTTCTGATGTGACTTCTTGTTTAGCTGACGATTTTCGTAGTGTTAAACATAATTTCTAAAATCAGTAAAAATTTTATTCCCATAATATTGAGGGGATATTATTCTTAAAATAGTAGCTACACCAGGATGACCAAATTTTTGGTGCGTTTTTTCCATTAATTTCACTCGTAGAGCTTTGGGTACAATTATTTTAGATATAAACCTTGTCTTTTTTTACAACCAAAAATCATCTCTTTTACAACATAGATATATTTTCTAAATTTTGAAGAATTATATCATTGATATCTAATAAAGGAGCTGTATTAATCTACCACCGTATCAATGATACAGGGACATACGTAAGCAAAAAGTCGGAAAATGTTATCAACAGTCTTATTAATAGAGTTCACTTTGACTTTTATGTCATTACCTTCAAATGGTTAAAAAATGTTCATGTGAATGTTTCTCCACAATGAGAAATCGTTTGGGTCCCAGGGAGTATTGAAAACAGGGGTGTCAAAGAATCCCAAACAGCGCAATCGCGCTTTCTCAGAATGAGTAGGAAAAGACCCCAGCAGCTCTTGTTTTATTTGATGTCGAGAAATACCAAGCGGCACGATAGCGCTTTGTTCATTTGACACCGATGAATCCCAATTAGTATTGTTTTACCTATTGTAAAATGTACTGTTTAGGTATTCAAAAGAGCCGTGGAATATACTTGCTTCAGCAAATCTGAGCGCGTGACTACAACAATCGGTTGTCCATAATTTTCGAAATGCACTGGGTTTTCTCGACATAAAAGCTCTACCGCGCTGCTTAGGACCCGTAACACTAAAGACCCGCCGAGTAGGGGAGCGATGCACGTCAAATCTGTCGAGAGCTCAAACGTCCTCCCATTGGTGTCGTGTGGTAGTTAGGAGAGGGGGTGACAGCTCAGGTGTCACCCTATTCACTTGACCATGGTTCAAAATGACGAGTAGCTGAACAGAGTGCGACGTTAATATTCACTCACTCACTGCTTGAGACCCAAATGGTTAAAATCAGGTATCGTTTGACTCAAAATAATTAGACAAGGAGACTCGCGGAAAGCTTTAAAAAAAATTCCTATTCAAAGTGGCTTGTCAGAAAGATGGTTTGAAGTAAAACACATTTAGAATGGGGAAAATCTATTCGAAATGGTATTTGGTTGTAAATGACAACATCCCTTGATTTGTTTATTGTTTTGATTGTTCGCACTTAGAAGCCACGAGAAGGTTTGGTCCTTAGTTGAAAGTTTGATAAGAGGTTGTCCAATGAAAGAGAATAATAGATGTTATTTATCTCGGTTTCTTTTTAATTTCTAGAACATCTAAAGGATCGAAAGTGCATTCATGTTCAGCACAGGTTCGAAAGCTGTTTCCCCATATGAGAAAAGATGCGTCCACAAGCATTATAAGTTCTTTGTCACCCTCCCAGTTGCTAGTTAATTGCCTCGTATAACAGTTATTCTGTGGTGCGCAATTCTTTGTACAAAATACGCTTTCCAAAAGTAGTCCTTCTAACAGACTCATGATAGGAGGTTTTCAAGTTTATTTCATTTCACTCTGTTCATTTCATTCATTACATTGGGGTTCCTTGCGCAGTGAACTGTTGAAAATAGGAGATTGCCTACTATAACCCTTTAAGACCCGAATTATTTTTATCTTCAAATATTATATTCTTCTGGTTAGTAATACTATATGGATCCCAATGACATTGGGAAAAATAAAAAAAAATCCGCTCCCCTCCCCCCTGGAACGTAGACGGTACCCGCACGATCGAGTGGGTTGGGCGTTATCTGTGAAACAGGTTACCCATGAAATTTTACGAGTTCTACATTTTTAACTCCAAGTTGATAGAAGAAACAATCTTAATTCAACTAAAATTGTTACAAATAAGGAAATTATTGATGTATAATTAACTCTTTTATTAATTCATTGTTTATTTACTGCATAAATCTTTTGATTTGTTTTTGACAAGTATAAATAATCATTGCATTTTTCACAATATGTTTTCGAACTGCTTTCATAGTTTTCAAATCTGCACTTGCGAGGCCTTGAAATGTCATCAACACATCAAAATGGCTGTACATGTCAAGCCTTTTATCCTGGAAAGGCCAGTACAAAAGCCATGATAACACTTCGATCTTTTTGCAAGTCGAACTACAACACTGTTATCTTTATCATCAGTTAAAATACTTTTGTTAGTAAATGGAGATTCTGATAACGCTTCAACTATATCTAACTTAAATTTTAAGCGATCCATTTTGATTTTTAGAGGAATTTTATTTGATATTGCATCTTGTTTGCAAAGAAACCAAGAATTTGCAACAGCTAAATCAATGCAATGAATGTGTTCAAGAGACTTTTATGGTAAAGAATGATTCAAAATTGTCTTTCCATTTCAAATATTCCCATGTATTTCTTCATTGCTCTCATCTGAACTTGATTCTCCTTCCAGTATACGCGATTCTTATGTTTTGTTCGCAGCATTGTCATCATCCTAGAGATCACTAAGTTCTGATCTAAGTTCAATCTGACTTATTCATCAATTGAAAAATTTCTTCTGTTAGAATGCTTCTCCTTTTAGACGCATGGAAAAGTTTGTGGATAAAAGTTAACACAGTATTCCATGAAAAATAGTAAAATGTATCAGAAAACTTTATTATTTAAAAAAATTCACATATATTTAAACCACACCATACTAACTACCACCCGAAAAGCTAGATTTTTTTTGGGGGGGGAAGAGATATGGTTGCAGATATCTCTGGAGAGGATAAAAATGTCATACTCCTCAACGAATGTATGGAAAAGAAAATTAATTGCAAAAGAGAGAGAGAAAGAAAAAAAAGGGACTCATCCATGGTGACCCCAAGAAAAGTTGGCATTTTAATTATATAACTATATATTTCATTTTTATGTAGACTTTCATCAAAATTATTGAAACATAAAAGAAAATTCGCATGGTGAGTACTTATCTTTACAGCTGCAGTGACTCAAGTAACGCCCAACCCGCACGATCGTGCGGGTAACGAAATCCCGAGCCCTAGAAGCCACATTAATAGAGCATAGTTAAGATTTTTTCTATTTTACAATTATTTAAACATTAATACAAAAATTTGTATCCAAGCAATTAGAAATATATTGATATTTACCTTTTTATGACAGGTAAAAAGAAGACGGGTTTTCGTTGTATTTGAAAGCAAAGCTAGAGAGATTTGTCTGCTGAAAGTAAAACATGGAACACAACCATCGTCTGTTGATAAAAAGTAACACTTTACACTTTCTGCAAACCTTCCCAATCGTTAGATTCGCGATTTTCTTACATACGACTATTCCAGAAGCCAAAACGTATAAGAATATCTAACCCGCACGGTTGGGTCTTAAAGTGATAGTGGTGCTTTTAATCGTTAAATTAAGAACAATAAAAGAAAAAAATATTGCAAAGAAATTACTAAAAATTTCATCTTTATCTTACAGTCAACAAGTATGACTTATATTTGGATTTTGAAACTGTAAGATTTTATTTTTTAAAATTTTTTTCTTGTTCTGTGTAACAGATTTCATATTACATCAGACTTTATTTTTACACAGTTGATATTTTACACGAAACTCCGTGTAAAACCATGCGAAATAGATAATATATTTGTATAGTAAAAAGAGGATATATATATATACACGTTCTTTTAAGTCATATATTATGAAAATAAGGGGAAAAAGGTAGTTTAAGTGTTGCATACATTTATCATGAATCTTAAATTTCGGTAAATAATTAAAATAAAAGGAGGAATGCATACATGATGCCACAACACATAGTACAGTAATTATATTTGAAATAATATTATTAAATTATTCACTGCTGTGCTTTTATAATATTTGCTAATATTGTATGTGAGATAAATAGAAATCGCTATTTTTATCATAAAGGTCTATGTTATGCTGCTATGCTGAAATCCAACAAAAGTTCTCATCTTGTAAAATCGATTTGAGAAACTGAACTGCCTTCAGAAATATATATTACAGTTTTAACTTTTTTAAATCAAAACTTTTTCATTTTCATAACTGTTTTGGTCTTGCAAGTTCTTCATTCATAATTTTTAAAAATACAAAACTAAACAATTATTAATATCATGTAATAATTTTAGGTTTTAGTCTACGTTTTGATCAATATTTTAAAAATTATTTGCTAGATTTGTACAAAACGTATGGTCACCATGAAATGACGCCTTATTCGCAATTCGAAAAGAATTACTCAGTAGTAATGAAAGCATTTTGTAAACTTAATTTCAACTAAAAAAGGATACGCGTGATGAATATAAAGGTATAATTACTATATTAGATAGGTATGATTTTATAAAATGCTTGAGGCCATTTTTTTTCTTGGTTATATGAAACCTTATTAGACCCTATTTCTATAATACTGCAACATGAAAAAAATGATCTACGAAAAGCTGATATTCTGGTGAATAATCTTCTGAGTAGACTGGCACTAATAAGAAATCAAAATTCCTTCAGCTGTTTGCTAAGCGAGTCCAGAGATCTTGCAAATGAATGAGGTGTAAAGCTATGCTTTCAGAAATGAAAGAAAAGAAAGCGCTTTTTTGATGAGATATCAGAAGATGAGAGAATTTCAGATCCAGATTAGTTTTTCAATGTCAATGTGTATTATTGCTGTTTAGATGAGTTAATATCACAAACACGATAAAGATTTCAGTTTTCTAGATCTTAGCAATATTTTCGAACTCTTACGACCGGATAAACACTTATTTTTTTCCAACTAAAAAATAAAAAAAGCAGGCATCAAAAATAGCTATTGAATATAATAAGGATGTGGCACCATCGCTATTATTTATTGCTTGCAAGTTGCGCCACCACATTGTAAATAGACTCCGCTATTGTATCTCAATTATTTTTTATATATGTTGCTCGTGCTGAATGTGAATTTAATAATTACCACTATTTTAATCTTACTGTTTTGTATATATGTTTGTATTAATTCAAAATCGAGTTAATTCAATTAACCAAAGACCAACAACATAAAGTGGGTTTCGGTGGTGAAATATCTGGGCCTACACATAGATAGCCTAACTTTCAAAAAACACATTGACTATATAGGAGGGAAATTCTGGGATAGAATTCATCTCCCTCATTGGGAGAAGGTCTCCTCTATCACTAGAAAATAAAGTAATCCTATACAAGCAGATTTTGCGCCCAGTTATAACTTACGGATCTCCCGTATGGGGAGCCGCAGCCACCACCCACATGAAAAAGGTACAAGTAATTCAAAACAAAATACTCCGCGTCATGACGAACGCACCTTGGTACATCCGAAATGACGTGATTCACAACGACCTACATATGGAGCCGATTACTAATTATATCACTAAACTCTCTAGAAATGTATTTAAATCTATCGAATCTCATGACAATCCAATTATCAAAGCACAAACACTATTTACGTATCCTCATCCTAAAATTAAATATGCATACTCTTCAACGAAGTGGAGAAACCCGCCCGCCCCCCCCCCCCATAACACAACATAAACACTCTTTTCACACTCCTAACAATATAAATTAGCTTCACTGCACTGCATCTTTCATTTTGGGTTCTAGAGTGAATTGTCACCGAATTGATTTACTGCCTTCGGCCGTCCCGTCTTCCTTCCTGCGTTTCCTCCCCTCCCCCCGCCGGCGCTCTGCTTCGATAGAACGCTCGTGCTTTGGGGTACGTCATCTCTCCCCGCTTTTCGTAGGAGTTTTCGGTATTTGTAAATTTTCATCATGGATCTCTCTTTTTCTCCCATCCTTCTGAAACCAAACCAACGCTAAGATACTAGACCTCAATAAACTATCCTAACTCTCAATAATAGTTGAATAGGCTTTTTTTGAAGGCAAAGGGCAACGCTTTCAATGCAATCATTTCAATGACAACTGCCATATGACACCGAGGTGTCTCAAGTGCGGCGAGCCCCACCAAACGAAGGTCAAAAAGGTTGAAACGCTGTTCTGCATTAACTGCGAGACCTTCGGCCACATGGCCAATTATAATAAATGCCCCCTTTACCCCTAGATTAATTCAAACTACTCTCGAACATAGTTAACAGTTTAATAAGGCCCAATGCTCAAATAACTCAACCAACTTAAAATTCTACCACCCCTCAACAGATGGTGCCACAAATCGGAAATATCCCTGCTATCACCCAAGCAATAAACCAAGACATTATCACCCCAGTTCTCACTCATTAACAAAATTGTATATAATACTAGAAATGTTTTAATTTAATATCTCACACCCTACAACAAACTATCCAGGCCTTATCCACCCTCGTACAGATCCCACACCCCCTCCCATCACTGCCTGTAAAAACAAAATTAGAACGTCCAAAATCAAAGCGATACTAAAATCCCTTCTGGAGGAAGAGGAGTAAAATAAATGCCTCATTCATTCACTTGTGAATGAATTCTTAATTTCTTTTCTCAATTTCCCGAAAGATGACTGCATTTTCTTTACTACCGCCATCTTTGAACCGAGAGCTCGCCTACCATGTTCCTGCTTCCTTTTCTACTCACGTGACTACTTACAGACGGCACACATCATCAGGAACTACATCAATCATCCCTGACAGCCAACTCCACTTCCAGGCGCTAAAGACAGCTATGACTCCCCATTCATCACCATCTGACAGCTCTACCATACAATGGACTTTGAACTTTTCTCTTTATGTATTTATTCTCTTATCAACCGACATAACAAAGAACTCGGATACATTCGATATGGGACGGAAGGTTTTTATATAAACCCAGTTTCCCAGAAACTCCCCCCAGCGAGGTAATAAACCAAAGACCATGCTTGTCCGACTTAACTAAGTATGTGGATTAGCTTACCCCCACAAGTACTTAACACACAATATCTATGAACAATTAATTGCACTAAAAAGCTGTTTAAAATCCGAAATTGAGAAAATCCATTCTAACAAAGACCTCGCAGAATTATTGTTAATTTACTTCAGTAACCAGACTCCACTCCAGTTTTCCGGATGTTATTTCACATACCTACTGTGTGTGTTTTTTACCTTTTTTATCACAGCTGCAACAGGTAAAAGTTTTTCTTAGCTAAAAATTTTTAAAAATCCTCATAGCTTCTTCAAAGGCTAAAATCGATTTTTGGACTTAACAATACTGTTGTGACATAGTCTATTGTCGTGAATTCCCATCTTTCGATAAATTTTATGGTTTTACCAGCTGGTCACGGACAAGTGCCTCACCCATCGATTGTCCCTGAATGTTTTACGATCAACCAGCTGTGGAATGACCGGTGCACGTGGCCATGGGGCCATTGTTTATTGTCTGAACTCAGGGAGAGGAGTTAGCAGACGGGTCGGCATAATAGACTTAAGAGTTCGGCGCCCCATTGACAATAGGCGAAGCCTATCTTAAAAATAACCATATTGTCTTTTTCTAGTGTTGTAGGGGATGCTAGAAACAGGTGGCGTGATGGGCCAGTGTGTCCAGCTGTGGACAAGGAACTATGGCGCCTTGGACCAGACGGCTCGGGTGTGTTTTGGCGTGTTATGCGCCAATAGGACGAGGGAAGTCAAGAGAGACTTTGTTGACCTGCGAATAAGAAGGAGCGAGGGGCGTGTTGTGAACACACCCCTGTTGTTTAAAAAGGGTTGTTTTTGAGGACACGAGAGAAAAAAAGACCGGAAAAAAACCTGGAGAGAGAGAGTAAGAGAGAAGAGACCCGGAGAGAGAGAGAAAGAGAAAAAGACAGGAGAAAAGAAAAAATCCCCGAGAGAGAGTGAAAAAGACGATGAACGCCGGTGGCGTTGAGCATGAGTATATGAACTGACCACACCGGCTTGGCATTTAATCTGGATTTATATTACTTCATTTACAAATTGTTAGCAAATAAAGTTTGCTTTTATTTGTATATTAAGCTGTAAAGATTTGTTTATTGATGGATAGCTACTCACGACGTTACACTGTCAACAGAAACAGATGAACTTGGAAAATCTAAAATCATGTGCTATGGATATTATAAATGTGCTTGTGGAAAAAATAATCGAGAAAAATGCATTTTTATATATATAAGCACAGCTAAGCTAATTCTTAAGTAATAAAGTTTATTTTAACACATATGTCTATGTATACATATTTTGATACTTTAAAGTAAGTTTTACTTAAGAAAATAAATAAAAAAATGATTTCTCATAAAAAGGGCCCCAAAGAGTTTTTGATACGGGACCCATTCAGGGGCCACCTACGCCAGTGGTATTAATTAAGCGCTAGGATTTCTTTATCAGCTTCAGTATTATATATATATATATATATATATATATATATATATATATATATATATATATATATATATATATATAGTACTACCTTTCTTATATTTTATATCAAAATCCTACATAGAAACTTTTAAAGACCATCTGGAAATTGGACTTGTGGGATTTTTAAACTGCTTAGCGAAATGGATGCATTATGATCTGTGAAATGAAGATAGCAATGGAATTTATGGCTAAATTAATTCAGATAATGAATTTCATAATTTCTCAGTTCTCTGGAGAGGAGCGATGCCTTTCCTTCTTCATGATGGGTGCTTTGGATGCATCGACATAATATGACGATGGTAATTTGGATTGAATAATATCAAAAAAGGTTTTGAAATTTAGCGGTCCTTAAGTGTTTGAAAGGATTTTTGACATTCTAAATTCCATTTTTGATTCTTTTTAAGAAGATTATTTAGAGGCATTCTAAATTTTGCATATTGAGGAATGAATTTATAACAGACATTTTTTAATGCTACCAAGGAATCTTTGGAAATCTTTTATTCTATTACGGAAATTTTAAAAAATTCTCCTGAATGTTTTGCATGTTCTTCAACTTTTTATCAAAGTACTTTTAAATCGTCAAAGTAGTTTAATTCAAATTTTATTTGATACTTATTTAGAATTTGTGAAACATCTCTGAAACATAGCTGGGGAATTTTTAAATCCAAAAGGCAAGCGATTCAATTGAAAAAAACCCTAATTTGATGTGAATGCAGGCCTTACAGAACTCTTTTAATCTCATTTCATATGCCAGTGCCCTGTACAAAGATCTATAGTAGAGAAAAATTTTGCATGTGTTAATTTATCTAAAACTGCGTCTATATCCGGAGAATTAGTTGAGCATTTAATTTTGTGATAGCGTGTTCAGCTTTCTCTAATCGACACATAATCGCGTATGAGCATTATTCTCTTTTTTAAAAGAAAATGTAATAGGGGCAGCATAAGATGGTTTAATTATTCCTGTTTTTAAGAATGCACCCAATTGTTTTTAATTCCCGCATCATCTTTAGGGGAGAACGACTTACAATGGGTCATTCTGAGGTAAGTACTATTTTAGGGGAAATGCATCCAATTTGTTTTTAACAAAAACATGTTTATACTTAACAATAATCGCATGAATAATTTCATAGTCACTGTTAGGAATTTCTACGTTAAATGCATGATCAGCTTTCTTAATGATAATTTTATTATTAATTTTAAGAATTTTATTTTATTTCTTTTTTCTCGTTTATGCTTATTTTTTTTCTCTTATCATTTCCTTATATTCACCCTTTTTGAAATTATTTTGCCTCTTTGAAATATTTTCTGTTCACTAAAATTAGTAATTATAATTCAAAACTACTCATAGTCTTATTAGACACAATTAAATATGGGAGTTCTACATTTACTATGAAGTATTTAATATTGTTATGGATTTCTCCTATCCTTAGTTGTAAAATAATTGTTTCACTGACCTTAATTTGTCTATTGATGGTAGATATTTTTGACTCCACAGTTTGTTGTCCCTTGATCTGATTGAGTAATTTTTTGTGATCCTGCTGACATTTGATCCGGAGTCTAAGAGAACATCAACTAGTTTAAAGTTGACTCTTGCTACGATGATCCTTTGTTGTTGGTATACAGTGTTATTTTCTTCGGTCCTTTGATTGGGCTGGAATGTTGCAGCATCTGGCCGCACCAATCCGCTGGTCATTGCTACGAGACTCGGTTGTTCCTCGGTAAATCGTCGGCCACTAAGAAGTCTTGAATGAGATCGCTGATGTTCTTTGAATAACACATCGGGTGCTGATGCTCTCTATCTTCCATCTATGGCATGCGGTGTCGGATTGTTCTTTTCACAGGATATAAATTCTGGGAAACTCCAAGTAGGATACTTTGTAGCTCCAATATTTTTAGTTTTCTTCCCCCATGTTGTTCAGATCTAGAGAGATTTCAATAGCACGATTCTCCTTTAATCCATTTATGATATAAAATCTTGCGGCTGCTTCGTCCATTTTTTTCGGTAAGTGATTTCTTGCATCCAATAGTATTCCATATGCGTCTCCTTCAGGGTTTTTACAGTTCTTGATAGTTGAAGATGTATCTCCGCTGGGTTTTTGCTTCCCAAATTCACGCACCAAGTTTGTGATGTACCTACCCTTGGAAGTACATCCCTCGAAGTATTAGCGTGAGCTAGAGGTGTAGGATTAGCGAAAGAACTAGGATCAAACATTATCTTAATATGACTTTATTAAGATATTTAACTTAAACCTTTAACAAATGTAATTATAATAATTAATATGAGAGAATCTACGATGACGCAATACGCAACACACAATACATATATTTATAATAAGATCTAATCTAATTCAGATCAATCTCAATAAGCGAACCGCCTAATCCTCGATTCTAATATTAAGTAATCAATCCTACCTTATTATATCTCGTAATAGCACTTGTCTTTATCTGCAATGGGATGCAGCTTTACAACTATTTTCCAGTCGAGCACCAATATATGTGTATCCCCGTCAAGCACAACTTATTCAATCGTGAAACACGAGCTGTAATAATCATCAACTGCCACAACGCACATCAATTGCCTAACATTCCTTTACATTGCTATCCCGCTTACTCTAAGATCCGATATTTAAAGTCCGTTTATTTGCATCTCTTATTCACATCTCATTTCTTGGATTTGGTTGGAAAAGAGTTGCCATTAATTCTGGCCCAAAGAACCCAAAAAGACTTGTTAAAGAAAAGACGCGTAAGACGTCACAAGTTGTCTTTCAATACGCAGAAAGTTTTTGGGGATTGGGTTTGATTTTATGTAAATCTGTGTACGACTGTTTTTATTAACTTCACTAAAAAGATGATTTTTTGTTTCTTAGTCACAAGTGGTTCCAAAGTTGCTTAAAATATTTTCGATTGAGCTTTCCGAATTATATTGGCCGAGAAAAGTTTGTACATCTTTAAAACGTATATAGGTTTTAATTATAGTAATATTTTTAGCTGTTGTCTCTTCTACAGTATAAATGTTTTATTCAACTCTACGGCATTTGTGTTTTTACACCTGTCTTCGTCTACATATTTAATTTTAAATTACATGTATCTCAAGTTCCGTTAAAAGTAAAAGAAATGTTTGTTGGAGCGCGCTTTTCCTTCTCGCCGTCGGAGCGTCTTCCTCACTCACGGCACACAACCCTGCCTTCAGGTTAGAGATACAGCGTTCGGAGTCCCATGAAAATTCCGTACAGAACCTTTTTTTCTTTGGCAGTTGGCATAGTTGCGGTCGTTTTTTTTAAATGCTTTGTGACGGGGCTTTCATCGTGATTTCTATTAATGTCCTCTTGGGGTTTCTTTGGGGCCGAAGTGGGAATTCTTTCCAACCAACTAAAGAAGAAGAACGTGGTTATATAAATTAGGAATCATATATATATTGGAAGTTAGCAGTAGAGCGAAGTCTATGTCTATACGCAGAAGTGATTGCTGTGTGGGAAGGGAAGTCGCTAAGTAGAGAGTTAGCTGTAAAGTGAATTGAGATAAAGTTAGAAGGATCCTAACTCCGTGAAATATCCTATCCGTGTCGGTACTGACGAACCAAAAGTGGGTTCGAGGCCATAAGGAACGCTGTCGGATTAAAGCCACATCAGAACAAATAAAGAACGTAGCTGATTACCTAGGATATAGCGGTAAACTAATTTTATATAAGCTATAAGAAAAAGTCGTATATTAATTATAGAAGAATTAATCTATAAAGTTAGATTCAGTGGTCAAATATGCGACTATTTGGTAATACGTGTTGCGTCTTCTCATTCTAGATCATCTTACTTAATTTTTAGTATTGTGTATTGTGTTTAAGTTAAAATCTTAATAAACAGTTTTTAAAATGAATGACTTGAGTGGTTCTTTGTTCTTCCCTACAGAAACAGGTCGTGTAGATAATGTAGAACTGAGGTCCCCACGGGCGGGGGCTTCACAGCTTTTGCTTTCTGGAACAAATTTAAATTCAAATTTTTAAATCCATTTTCAGAAACATGATCCTACCATCTTAAAACCTGCAATATTATGAAGCCAGCATCAAGAGCTTTTAGTAAAAAACAGAGTTTATTCATCCAGCGATCAATACATCTTTAAGGTGAGACAAACCAACGACAAGTGTCCGCGATTTTAATTTAACTGTATACTTATTTCCAGAACTGCTAAACAATCATTTTTTATTTATGTTTTCGATTGGAGAGAAAAGCGTGGGAGCGTACATGCGAGAAGACTCAAAATTAATGAGCTAGGATTGGAAT
>BMAU01007029.1:60000-70000 GCA_019973935.1 Trichonephila clavipes | reverse complement strand
TAAATAGTAATTGGATCTAGGAAATAGGACAAACTGTTATAATAAAATTTATAGAAATGATGAAATTTCTTAAAATATGCTATCCTCTTCCTTTCTTACAATAGCTTAAATTTTAGAAATGGACCAACTAATGTAATTTTTACACACTTCATAAGACTTGAATGCTTCAAGGACTTCTAATGAACCCAGTTGGAACAAAGTTCTTGCTTCTTTATGAAACTATGCAATTAAAATATTTTTCTTTTCAATTTCCTCTTTTTCGGTCCCATTTTTATGTAGGACAGTGTTTCTCAAAGTGTGGGGCGCGCCCCCTGGGGGGCGTGATGACCCTACAAGAGGGCGCGAGCATATCGAAAATTTAAAGATTTTTTTTTAAAAAAATATCCGGAATGAGAAGTAAAACTAAATGCTTTCTTCCATAATAAAAAAATACACACAACAACACTGACATAATTTATGTTTATTATCTGGTTTTTTTCAGTCATCAAATAGCTATCTTTGATCCCAAAACCAAATTAAAGAAAAAAAATATTTTGTTTAATTTGCTGTATTTCCTCAATGAGAGATTTTTTTTTATTACGTTTTAACATAAAATATTACTCGTTAAAAGAAAAAACGAAACCCAGACCCTGAGAAAAATTCTAAGATAAACAATTCATCACTGTAATTATTATTGAAATACTGTACATTAGTTGTAGAAAAAGAAAAGGAAGACATGATTCACTTTTCAGCCAGGCTGCATAGTACGTTTGCTAATTATTTGATTGACCTTCAATCTTATGGTATGGTTATTCAATATTAGTTCCGTCCCATCTTTTATGCGTTTGCTTTTCGCTTAGGGAAATTGTAAATAAGAGAGTTTTACGATATTTGGAAAAGAATTGATTGATTTAACATTTCTGTAATATTAGTGAAAAGTGTCTGATTTACGTCCTTTATTATGGTCTTGTACTTTTGAATCATTTTAGTTCAGTTTTATTAGATTTTTTTTCAAATCATCAAAGAATTGAATAGTCCTTGAAAGAAGGTAAGTATACTTTCTATAAATTAAAATATTCACTAGAATTCCGATTTATATCGTGTACAGTAAAAATAATTATAAACAAATGAGTGGGGTGACTGAGTCTCCCCCACTACCATTAGCGTTAGTATCGAGTACGCGCCTTCTCCTGGGTTAAAACATTTTGAAGTCTTCTCGCTTTAAATGTTAAAAAGTAACACAATTATTCTTCATCGGAATTTTATATTCTTTTTCATTATTTAACATTAATTCTAAATGCTAATTCTGTGAGGTTTAAAATTATAGTTCTTTTAAACAGTTATTTACAATTATAGCATTTATCTAAAAAAAAATCATTTTACATTTTTGTATACAATGTCGTGCACGCAGTTAATAACATAATAATAAGTAAGTAATATATATTTTAAGTAATTTTCTTAAAATATATATTACTTAAAAGTTCCATATACACAAAATTTAATATACTTATGGTATTAATTTGTACGGTTTATAATTAAGATCGTATTGTAACTTTAGCGTCTCTCTCAAAGTGCATTTTTATTGCAGTAAATACATTATTGTTGTACAGGAGGGGGGGGCGACAAAAATTATGATTGAAAATTGGGTCCACAGTATTGAAAGTTTGAGAAACACTGATGTAGGAAGGACTTTGACACACAGAATATCCTTTTGTGGATAGAAAAACAAGCGTTTTCAGTACGAAACCTTTCAATACTCAAATCAATTGTGTATTGAAAGACCTGTGGAAGATTTCCAAAGTTTTTTCCATGTGTTTTTAAAATTCTATGAAGTAATGATGTATCGTTTTTCGATTATTCTTCAGCATCCAAATGAAATATTTGAAAATAAAATAATATATAATATATATATATATATATATATATATATATATATATATATACTTTTAACATCATATTTGATGAACTTTTGCATATTTGAGATACAAATATGATAAACATTCAAATGTTTAGGCGTGATTCTCTCAATCTATTACTTAATCACTGAGTGGCAATGAGTGTAAAAACAATTTCTGCTTGAGCCTTGCATCCCAAAGGCATTCTCCCAAATGGTTTTTCATTTTAAAATTATCGTTTGCATTTTGTTCAAAGCAACAAATTAAAACTTTTTCGCTCAAGTGGCTCGGAAATGTTTTGTAAAAGAAGCGACGTAATTATTTCAGAGAGTAATAATAAGTACAGAAAAACAAAGATCAATGCAAGGGCAGTAAGCGAGATAGCTGATATTCTTATTTTAAAATCTCTTTCAGAATGTGATTTGTAACCGTTATATTTTATGTACGCTAAAGTAAAGCAATATCCGATTAATCGAAGAATCGATAAATAGAGATACTCTGCAGAAAGACAATGCTTAGGTGATTAGATGAGATTTGCTTTGACGTAAAATAAATACAGATAAAAGCTTATTGATTGTACTCATTTCTACGAGGTCTACTGCATATATACTGTTTGGAGATTTGATGCTTATTCGATTGTTTGCTGTCAATTGACAGTTTGGCTTGTTTCGTTTTTCAGCTACAATTATCAAGTTTTTATTGTAAAAAACGAAGAGTGGGGTTTTTTTTCTCGAGGCTCCACTTTTATTTGAAATTTGTATTTGTATTTGTTTTCTCAATCAAATTGCGTACGAATCAGATACACTTCTAAAGTTTTATTGTACAAAGGGTGATTAAAAACTTATCGTTCAAATTTCGTTGGGAGACAGGGAAATATATCGTCAAGAAATCGATTTCACATGGAAAGTACACGGTTAGCGTAATTAAACTTGAGCTACTCAGAGAGCCCTGGAGGCCGTTCTGCTAGTCCGAAGAGAAAAATATTTGGGCAACAGACATTTCAAATGATGCACTCGAGGTTTCTGAAATAAAAAAAATAGCCTCAAGATGGCGCTACGAGTTATCGTGTGAAGAAAGGACAAACTGAGATCAAGAAACAGTTAAGGTCTTTTTGAGTTGTCTTACATAAAAAGAATGCAATAAGAACAATACACAATTTCAATGTTGCACTTGCAAATTATTAAAAATAATGCATTTTGCTTAATGACATACTGTACTTAGCATGCAAATCACTGCTTTAAAATATGGTGAATCCTCATGTTCGACAACGTTCTGAAAATCAAGCTTTCTATCGCTGAACGGAGAGTCAACATGAATGTTGTTAATATGACGGCGAATACTGTTCTTCAAATCCAACGCAGTTGTCAAACGCTCACGGTAAACATTCTCTTTCAAAAGGCCCTAGAACCAAAAGTCGTGATCGGCCAAACTGTTTGGAAAGATCGGCTGATCACACGTGCGTTTGTAAATGTCTGCCTTAACAATTGTTGCACTGAACTCGCCATGTGTCCAGCGTGCATGAATATGGTTTCTTGTACGCAGCTTCGTTGCTGGAGAGTAGGAATTACCTAAGTCTCACGGTATTTTTCCTCGTTAACAGAATCCTTGAGGGGTCACTCGTTCAAAAATAGAGTCCGAGAATGAAAGTGAACCCGTGCCATACGGTCACTTTCACATATACAAAGCCTTAGCATGTACCGCGTGGGGGTTTTCTGTCGCCCATATGCGACCAGTATGGCTATTCACTTGTCTGTTAAGATGGAAGTGGGCCTCGTCCGTCCACAGTATGTTCCATGGCCATGAATCATCGACCGCCATTCTTGCAAGAAATTCTAGCGCGAAGGTTTTGCGAGTGTCTAGGTCGTGCGGTTTCAATTGCTGAACCGCTTGAATCTTAAACGGGCAGAAATTCAAAATTTTACGCATGATATGCCGGATAGTGAAGTAGGGCATATCAAGGATACGTGAAATTGTCGTTACGCTGACAGTTCCGTGAAAAATGATTCACTGCTTGTTTCCACAACAATATTCTTTACGACGGCGATGTTGACTCTTTTTTGTCCTCTTCCAGGAAGAACGCCTTGCTGTCCTGTTTTCTCGAATTTTACCATCATGTCTTCAAGAGCACCATCCGATATCGGTCCACGTCGTTGTTTCTTGTGACGGCGGAACTTTCTGACAGCTGCCGCTGCATTCTCACTGTTACGGTAGTAAAGCTTCAGAAGATGTGCTCTCTCAGGTAACGTCGGCATTCTGCAACGTGTATATGATTGTGGCAAGAGCAGGATTTGAGAAAATATTTGGTCGAAGAGTGGACCAAAATTGATAGATCATTTTGTAAAAAATTGATCCAATCCATGCCAAATAGACTTGGAGAGGTCATAAAAAGCAAGGAGGGCCCAACAACATATTAATTTCTAAGTTTGATTTTTTTTTCTTAATTTTTTGAGAAGTGTCCCAATACTTTTTTGAGCCTTTTTCTTAACTCGATTTATTTTATTTTCAATTTTAACCATAATTACATTAATGTATGAGTTTTGTTGAAATTATTATTATTTGTATTCAACAAAATAACGTTTACTTTTTTGGGGGGTTTCATTTGTATGTTTAAGTAAAATATTACGATAAAAATCTATGAACTGGTAGTGTGTCCCAATACTTTTTTGACTGACTGTACATATCTGCATGGCACATTGACGTTGCTTTTAGTGGATTTATGGATCAATCCATTATTTTGGAGGTGGAGCGCTGTACTCCTACCAATCTGGCAAGATCTTAAAATAGGCAGGGCTCAAAATGGCGTCCTTGATCTGTAGCGATCAGAGTGGGAACAATCCAGGTGGAATAAAAAAGCGTCACACACACAGGTTTCATGCCAGGGAGATTCTGGTGAAGCGATTCATTGCAGAACATCGATCTTTGCGACGTTGGAAGCGGACCGATTACATGTGCATGAATAGGATCCAACCATGTCGACGTGTCATTGAATTTTTAATGCCTGTGCACCTTAGAGCGTTGATAATGTATGCATTATTGAGCCCAAATTGTACAAATTTCTTTTTAGGCTAGACTACATACAGCGATTACGAACTTAGACGTATTTCTAATTGTAGAAGAAACAAACTGTAGCCACTATCAAAACTAAGTTTCGAAAATCTTTGTGACACATAAGTTCGTACAGTATCATTTGAGACGTCACAATATAGTACCAAGCAAGAAGAATTTTAATTATTTGTAATTTTGATGAATAAACCAAATTTAATAAATTTACTAATTCGCTATCATTTTTCTTGAAAGGATGCGTGGCCGCGGTAGCCGAGTGGTATAGGTATCGGATCGTGGCTTGCCTGGTCACGAGTTCGATCCCAGTACCACTAAAAGACCCGCCGTGTAGGGCAGCGATGCACGTTAAATCTGTCGAGAGCTGAAACGTCCTCCCGTTGGTGTGGTGTGGTAGTTAGGAGAGGGGGGTGCCAGCTCAGGTGTCGTCCACGTCACTTGACCATGGTTCAAAATTACGTGGTCCGTCGCCAAAAGCCCTCGTGTAGCTGAACAGTGCGACGTTAATATTAAATCAAATCAATCATTCTTGAAAGGATGCGACTTCGTTAGAATCGAGCGGACCTGGCATTGAAATTTCATTTATGCATGTCAATGTGCGCGTGACTACATTTTCAGTACCTTAATATATTTAATATTTATTGTGAATTGAGAAATAAAATCACATTGTCGATTTTGTCTCGGAGAGCATTTATCCGCTTATTTGTTTAAAGGCAAATGTCAATGGTTTATGATCCGTGAAGATAGTAAAATTATGTCCGTCAAGCAAATATCTGTAGTGTTTAATGTTGCATAGACTGCTAATAACTCTCTGTCGTCAGCACTATGTTTAATTGCTGTAGTGTTTCTAGAATAGAAGCTTAAGAGTTAGAGTGTCCGGAGAGGTTGTATTCTGACCCACCTGTTGCTTAATCTGATGCATTCACATAGGATGAGTTAACATTTTAGCATTTGCGCGCCTTCTTGTTTTGATTTTTCGAAAGCTGCAGTTGTTTGGTCTGACTAGGAAATTTTGCTTTTGGCATTTTTCTTGGAACCTTTTAAAAATTCACTTCCTTTTAAAATATCCTGTGTACGCTACATGCAGCGTACACAGGATATTGTGCAGCGTACACAGAATCTATGATAAAAATTCCTAAAATACTGCCTCATTACATTTTCTGATTTTCGTAAACTAATAGGTTTTTTTAATTTATAAGGTACAGGTTTTGTTCCATTTTTGGTAAAAAGATGCCCGAAAAATTCTATTTCTGGTGCAAAACACATTTCAAGACGTTGAATTTAAGATCATAATTGTTATGCTTCTTAAGTATTTGAGTTACGTGTTGTTTAATACACCTTTTCATTACCCGAGAATTTTGAAATATCTAGATAAAAGATGCAGACCTCTTATGGAGAAAAATACAAAATCTCGTGCATAAATCGTTGAAACAACCGAGCAACATTTTTTAAACCAAAATTTAAATACGGAAATTAAAATAAACCAAACTGGGTAATTATCACGGTTTTTGGTATATCTTCATGAATTGGAATGAGGTGATATGCACGGGCAATGTTTTGAGAAAATTATTTTGTTCAATAGTAATTGACCGAAATCTTGAGTGAGTGAATCTAAACGTCGCCCTATATATTCAGCTACTCGAGAATTTTTGGTGACAGATCTCGTAATTTTCAATCATAGTCAAATGACGAGGACGACACCTGAGCCGGCAACCTCTCCTAATTTCCCCACTACATCAACGGGAGGACATTTAAGCCTCGACATTTGTAACGTACATCGGCCTCCTCTGCACGACGGGTCTTCAGTGGTACTAGGCTCAAACTCATGACACACCGGTCGCGAGTCCATTACCTTGACCACTAGGGTAATGCAGCCACACCAAAGGTACGAGAGTTTGTGCTAGCACGGAAAACATTTTTCGGACAGAAAAATGTCCCAATTTCCATGGAAATTAGCAACGTTGTAATTCATACATTTGTTTATAAAACAGCATTTTTAACATTTCAAAATATTCCATAGATAATTAATTTTTCTTTTGACATGTAAAGGGATAGATCATTTAACTTAACAGTATGGGAGAAACCCATTTTATACCAGAAAAAATAGGTCATTTATGTGAAAAATATACTGCTCTTTAAAACGCAGCCAAAATATAATATTACTGTCGGAGTCTCTGATATCAGAAATAATATTCCTATTATGTAACATTAAGCCAAGAAATGCTCATCAACTGTTCGTATTCCGAGAGTCTGTTGATAATATGGAAAGACTGTCTTAGAAGGACGACTCATTATATATTCCAACTTTTTTTGTTTTGTTTGTTTGTTGATAGATTTGCAATGGAAGACTTCTAGCTTTAGCTTGGCCTTTAGTTTCGATACAATGCACAGTGTCATGTTTAACTATTCTGTTGTGAATTGAAGAATTATTTATTAAGGAAGTTGTGTTTGGGTAAGTAGTTTTGGAAACAAAATTTTAACATGTAAAATTGGTTATTTTGTTCTTAACTGCATGGACTACTTTTTGTGAGCATATCAATGAGTTTGCCTTCTTTTAGGTCCACAATTAGACCAAAGTTTGCTATAAAGTCAGTAACAATTATAGGAGTGGAAACATTAGCGATTGTTAAACTCCATTTAATATTTCGCCAAAGCCCGAAACTTAATAGTTTTACTACCATTCTTTTTAATTTTACTATTATTTGTAACGAAAAGTTCAAATAAGGGATTTGGAGCCATTTTTTGCAATCTAGGTGCAGAAATCTAGGCAAGAAATATCGTTGCCTGTATCAATTAAGAATTTAATATTAGTACCTATCTAGATATATATTATAAATGCGAAAGTTTGTGAGGATGTTTGGGCGTTTTTCACGCAAAAACAACTGAATGGATTTTAATGAAACTTTACAGTAATATAGCTTATACATCAGAATAACACATTGGCTATAATTTATAAAGATATTGTGAGAAATGTCCAAAATATAACGATATTTGTCAAGTAAGTAGGAAAAAATTCTGCCATCTGAAAGCAATTCTGCGTGCGCTGCAAAAAATCCCACGTCAGCATATATATATATCTTTTGTTTGTGAAAGAACCCTTTTTGTTTTGGCTACGCAAGGCTCTCACTTCTAATTAATTCCTGTGATCAGCATAATCCCTAATTTTTTTTATTTCAGAATAAAAGTAAGTTTGGAAGGGAGAGGCTGTTATAAATCTCTCCTTATTTGAATGCTTATTTTAATGATTTTATTATGCACACACATTTGGTAGTAAGAAATTGATCTTTTTTCAAAATACTTTTATTGCTTCTGGTACTTACAGTAGATAAATTTTGTCTTTCACACTACATCTTTTGGAAATATTTGCATAGTTTGTTTGTGATTAGTAGTTAATTATAACGCTATAATTTTAATTGAATAGGTGGATATTGCATTTTTAAGTATAAAAATAATTATAACTACTGAACTGTATTTTTTGGAGTGAGTGAATATTAACGTCGCACTGTTCAGCTACACGACGGCTTTTGGCAATGGACCACGTAATTTTAAACCATGGTAAAGTGACGTGGACGACACTTGAGCTGCCACCCCCTTCTCCTAACTACCACACCACACCAACTTACAGAAATATTCTACCAATACTTAGCAGGAATATTCTTTGAAATCCACTCTTCCAAGATATATGGCAGCACGGATTCTATGATGAGTATTTTAGCGGGGAAGGCGAACAGTTTTGTAGCAGATATGCGTTTTCAGCTGAAGGTGTTTTCAGCGGATTGCAAAGACTATTACTTTTGTCCCGAAAAAGTAGTTTGTGTCAAAATTTAAGTGTCTTATGTTTTTGTATGTTAATGAAGACCTTAGAAAAGGATTTGACTATTTATTTTAAGTGAACGGTGTATATAATTAATTTTACAGTGAAATATCTTTAATTAATTTATTATCTCTAACGGATTAAATTTCCCAAAGTGGAGTATTTCGTTTATGTATATCCCTTAATTTTCAATGTAGTGATCCAAAAAAAAATATTGCATGAATAAACTGCAGTAAATTATAATGTGGTAGATAAAGCATTAAGGTGCATCGCGCCCATACATGGCGGGTCTTACAAAACTCTAATAAAGCTCGAGCTATGAAAGTAGCTAGACATTTGCCAACTTGATTCTATCGTTATCATTTTGCTGTGTTTTTCATTGAATCGCTATTATAGCCATTATAGTTTAAGAAACGGCGTTGCTTGCGAATATTACAATTTTAACATAAAATAAATACAACAGAAAGTAATATTAAGCTGCATTCACACCAAGGCTGTCAGTGTCGAGCGTCTAGCCAATTAGAGATTTCATCTCGCCTGAGATGAAATCTCTGATTGGCTAGACGCTCAACGCTGACAGCTTTGGTGTGAATGCAGCTTTAATGTATTACACTTTCAGATATAAATTATTTACACTATTTTAAGCGTTCATTATTAACAATGTGTTACTTTTGCTGAGCAGTGATCAGCTTAGGGAGGTATTTTCAAAAATCGACCCTCAAGAGTGTTACCCGGGGAATTATAAATAAAAAAAAATCCTTTTTATCAGCTATTTGATCTACATACTTAAAATTTAACAAAGGTGTTTTTTTTTCTTTCTTTTTGTTTAGCTGAGATATGCAAAAAACTTTTTTTAATTTGCAATTCACGTAAAATTAACTTATTAAAAACTTCTTTATCCTTCAATCTGTGTTGTTTGATTTTTCAGTTCACCCGTGCGAAGAATGGGTATACCAGCTAGTGTCGTATATGGGTTATCGATTTGATGTATTGGCTGCTATACCATTCCCAGTGACTTGATTTGGCATAGTAGCAAATTCTAGTTTTTTAAATTAAATGTATATGAGGAAACACATTTACGCACTTTTTCTTCATATTGATTACGATGAAAAAAATACACTATGAAAAAAAAATTCACATTATTTTTAGAGTTAAAACGACTGCGTTTACCTATACTCGTAAAATTTTGCATATTCCTTTCTAAGATGAAATGTTTTAAGCACTTCCCGATTTGTTTCGTTAGTGCTGTAAC
>BMAU01007029.1:47500-55000 GCA_019973935.1 Trichonephila clavipes | reverse complement strand
TGATAAATTTGTTTTTATTGTCGATAACGCAACATGTCATCGAACACTCGCTGTTCAGGATTGTCTAGACAGCGAGGGTATTCAACGTCTCGTATGGCCAGCGCGTTCTCCAGATCTAAACCCCATTGAAAATGTGTGGGATGCTTTGGGGAGGCAAGTTGCTGGTCGAAACTATCCTCCGACAAACAAGAACACCCTCATCCGTGCACTCACAGAGGAATGGGATAAATTGCCTCAACAGCTGCTGGATAATGTTGTGCAAAGTATGGTACGACGTGTGGAATGTTGCATCACACTCCACGGTGGACATATCCCGTACTGATACCTTTCTTTAAGGTGCCTGCTGACTTTTAGATGCATTGTTCCATTTCCCCCTTAATAAGCTCATCCGTCATTCCAGTACGATGCAGCTGAAAAGAAACTATAGAAAACAAAAAAAAAAAAAACCACATGCATACATACATGGCAAGAACGAGATAACGAGAGAAATTTTCTTTTCAGGTGTCACGTGAAAAGAGCTTTTGCTAATACAACTCCCACATAGTTTTGCAAATCTTATTAATATGCTAGAAAAATTAATATCCATACAAGTTACAAACACAAATAATACTCAAAAAAATATTAAAATATAAAAATACAAGTTACTAAAAATATAGCACAAAATCTAAAATAATTATACAACATGTACTAGCAAAGCATATTTAGAAGCCAAAGTTTTAATCTTTAGAAGTTTTCAGAAATTATGGTACTGAAAAACGTTAAGTACATATATAATCATTGGCATAAATCTTATCTATTTAACAGGAGCAGGCAACCTGAATAATTCATTACTTTTACATGCTTAAACCTCCAGCCAAACGTTAATTTCTATATTGCAGCAGGTTTAACCATTTAAAAAAAATTCTCTTTTTCTTCCAACTCCTAAGTAGAATGAAAGCAAGAAAAATCCTTTTCAATCCCAAAAGCGACATAAAGCAACCAATGCATGTTATTGTCCATAGAATATCCACGCGAACCTTAAATACTTCCAATCCTGCTTTCAGCTCCAATTTAACAATACCTGTTATGAGATCACGACAACCTTGTTCCATGGTTGAGTCAATAAAATTGGAGATACATTCCTTACGGAGCTGACCACGCCTATTACTATACAAGATTCTATATTTAAATACACAAGTGAAGGCAACCTCTCTCTTGCTTTCTTTTATACCTTGTCCATTTGTTTGGACATTCGATCCATTAATTTTTACTGCAACCAAATCTCCGTTTGGAACATTCATTAAAGACTGTGTGTAAGTCTCAGGGAGTAGATCGGTGACCACTTCTTGGCTGCAAACTGATTCCGAATTTACGGAATTAATAATTCCTTCTTCCCCTGAAGGTTCTCGAAGTATCGCAGGATTGCGAACCATTTGCGAGTTTTCTATTAATCCTTCATAATCAGAGGAACAGATTAACATGTCGTTAACCAAATTTTTAGAGACAGGCACAACACCGTGCCTCAGGTCATTCAATTCAATGTTGGAACCTTTCAATTCACCAATTTCATGCTCCCAAAATGCAGACGTAAGTTGAATTGTCCCTTTATTATCAACGCTTTGTCCTTCAACAACATCTGCTGTTACTACAAGTATCTGGGCACTGTGTCTATGGCAGCATTCAAAATTCCTTGCTCACCCTTGACCTTGACGTGAACAACCCTTAAATCGTCCATTCCCTTCTCTTCCTTGATAGGAGTAGTTACTGGTATCGTAGCTTCATCCATCAACACAGCAGGGGACGTTTCCCTCATATGTTCCTCGGACCTCCCAATACTAATTCGGTAATTTGAAGATGTCTTAAGATCTTCTGCACAACTCGTCCGCTTAACATTCGACCGAATACTTTCGATCTCTAACCGCAGTTCATTCAATTCTGATTCCCAGCGCAGCTGCTGGATTGCGTGCTGCCTGGCGATTTTTTCCTCTGTTTCCCTTTCAACGCGTTCCTCTGAAATAACGGATAACTGAGCTCTAACGAACTCTTTTTCGTAATCTTTGCTACCGATTATGATATTCTTTAAATCTATAATCGTCATTTTATCTGATACCTTCTGACCTAACTCCTCAGACAACAAAACTAAATCCTGCTTTTTAGCTTTCTCCAAAAATGCCATTTGAAATTTTTCTTTTTCCAATATACCGCAACTAAACAAATAATCAAATGAAAATAACACCCAAAAGAGATTGGCAAAAATTAAATACCACAAATATATCTTTGTTTAAAACACACAACAATAAGCATCCGCTACACTAACACAACACTCAATGAATTAGGAGGAATTCCAGAATAATGTATTATATATTTCGCAATATACCAAGTGTACTTAAATAACTAATAAAATAATTACTTAATATATTACTGATACACAATAATCACTTAAAATATTACTGATACACAACATCACTTAACATATTACTGATAAACAATAATCACTTAAGGGCAGTCGGAAAGGTAAAATTTGATTTTTTTGACAATTTGAGATTTTTACATTTCCACATAGTACAGATTTTAACCTTTCAAAAAATACCTTACTTTAACCTCTAGGGTAAGTAGAAGCCCTAAAAACCTATTTTTAAATAATCATTGAAACTGGGCCACGCCCATTTGACAAGCGTAAAAGTAAACAAAGTTTTTTGTTTTGGCTTAAAAGTTGAGCGTCTGGTATAAATCAAAACATTTATCTTTTATTGTATAAATTGAGCCTTTTATTATTTTATTTCCTAACCCATTTGAAACTTCACTGTATTTTTAACGGTCAAATCAGTGTTTGTTTACACTTTCAAAACTGCGTTGTAATTTTTGAACTCGCAAGTATTCTTTAACATTATTAAGCTTAAACTTTCAAAAAAATTGCTATAATATATCGACTTTACCATGCCTAGAGCATCAACTAAAGTATTTAAGAAACGAAGAGGAGTTTTTAATAAAGGAAGATGTAATAAAAGTAATGATGGTTGTGGTGAAAGCAATTCTACTGTTCCAAAGAACTCTGCTGATGAAAAGAATTGTGCTGATGGTGCAAAGCTTTGTACTAATGAAACTGAACCATCTGCCAGTGAGAGAAAAATTGTAAACATGGATATTTCCTATTCGGATGAGGCTTTTTCTGGTTTCAGAAATGTTATTGTGGACATTAACCTTTTAGCTTGTGTGTTTTTTGAAGCTGTAAAATGTATAAAGTGTGAAAAAACAGAACTCAGGTTGCACCTCAGTGAAAGTAACTGTGGTGAAGCTGTGAAGTTTCACTTAAAATGTCCTTCTTGTAAATATAACTATACTTTTTTTTAACTCCAAGAAATGCGATAGTTCTGAGAATTACGAACTGAATACCCGGCTAGTGTATGCTATGCGATGCATAGGTAAAGGTGCTGAGTCTGCTAGGATGTTTTGCGGTATCATGAATCTTCCCCCGCCACCCACAAAATTCTCAAAGTACAACCACATTTTACTGCAGGCAACAAGAGAAACCTGTGAACACAGTATGGCAGAAGCTGTTCGTGAAGCCGTTGATGAAAATGATGGAAAAAGGAACCTTGCTGTTGCTGTTGATGGTAGCTGGCAGAAGCGTGGTTTTTCTTCGAAGAATGGCTTGGTGACAGTCACAAGTGTTGATACCGGCAAAGTTATAGATGTCGAAGTTTTTTCAAAACATTGTATTTGTCCGAACAAAACCAAGAATCTTCAAAATTGTAAGAGAAATTTTGAAGGCTACAGCGGTAAGATGGAAGTAGCTGCAACTCTATCCATTTTTCAGCGTTCCCAGTCTCTCTACAATGTTCGGTACACAAAACATTTAGGAGATGGGGCTCCAAGGCGTTTACTTCTATTGTCGAGAACAAAGTATATGGTGACCATTGCTCTGTCGAGAAATTAGAATGCATAGGTCATGTTATGAAAAGAATGGGGACACGTCTTCGACGCTTGAAAACTAAGATGAGAGGTCAAAAACTTTCTGACGGAAAGCCTTTATGCGGAAGACAGAGGCAGAAATCGACCGTCTGCAAGCATATTATGGTCTAGCTATCCGCAGAAATTTGTCTAGCGTGAAGGACATGCAACAAGCCATATGGGCAATATTTTTACACAAGCTATCAACCGATGAAAAACCTCAGCATGGATTTTGTCCCTCTGATACAGATACGTGGTGCAAATTTAAAAAAGCAAAATTGCTTGGGGAGACTTATCATCACAAAAATAGTTTACCTGTGGATGTTGTGGAGGCCATGCGACCTGTTTTTAGGGATTTAGCTAAACCAGAATTGCTAAAAAAGTGTTTACATGGAGGTACGCAAAATCCTAACGAAAGTGTAAATAATGTAATATGGTCTCGTGTACCGAAGAAAACATTTGTACAATTAGAAGTTTTGTCACTGGGTACATATGATGCAGTTTCCTCATTTAATATGGGGAATGTATCAAAACTAGAAATTTTGAGAAAAATGTGTATTGAACCTGGTGATTACACGGTACAGGCGATGGAGTGCCTCGACAAACAGAGGCTGTTACTAGCAAAATACTATTGTTTACAAAAAACAAAGGAAGTTAGGAAGGAAAAAAAAGACTTAAAAGGAAGAAAGAAGATGATGAGCTACTAAAAAATGCTGATGATTTAGAATATGGAGCTGGAATGTTTTAATTAAAAAGTAATTATACGTTAAAATCAATTTTTCTCAAAATGTCAATTTTTGATGTTCGATGTTCCTTTTCTTAGAAACTACTGTTCACAGGTATGTAAATTTTTATGATATATTTATAATGATGGCTAATATATACTGAAATGAGCTTTTTGTAAAAACCCCAAAATTTATTTTTACAAATTTTTTTTATGTGAAAAACGGGTTAACGTAAACTATGTTTGATAAAATATTTTATAAATTATGAAAAAATTCAAAATTAGCTAAAAGCTCATTTGAGTATAATGAGAAATGTGTATTTTAATTATATGAAAAATTTCAAGCATGTACATATAACAGATTTTGAGAAAATGTACCTCGAAAACAGCCAATTTAACATTGTCGGTATAGAGGTTTCCGACTGCCCTTAAAATATTACTAATGCACAATAATCACTTAAAATATTACCGATATGCACAACTTAATCTATTCCTGGTTGGAATAATGGAACACTACAAAGTATTTCGGTAGTTTTATCTCCAATTTAAAGTGATAATATTTTTTTTCACATTAATCGAAAAATACTATGCGTACATAAATACAAAATAATTTCATTGACATGAAATAAGTATTATTCTCTTTAGCATTCATTTTTCAATAAACTCAATTGCTATTCACTGACGTGAATTTATTATTGTGCATTACAAAAATAAATAAATACAATATCATGAAAAAAACATAAAATCTTTCTATATTAATTTTCGATTATACAAACTGTTTCAAATAACTCATATATTTTACCGATTTACATTGCTTGATGCATCAAAATACGACTACAATTAACCAATTATACGTATTAAACAACTTGGAATATACAGCTTAATGAGTTTTTCAAAACTCTCATAAAATACACTAAGTAATTCGAGTAGTTACTTATCAGCAACAATCTTATATAAAATGTATTAAAAAATGTTAAATACACATATAAATCGAGAACTGATGTTCGAACTATATCTGTCCGAGTGTAACATAAATATTCTGAATGCAGGAATAACTGAATTTAGAACTGATGTTCTAACCCTTACTAGCAAAAATAATAAATTATACACTGATGTATAATAATTTAATTTGAACTGGCGTTCAAAATTTCATAAGTGCATGGATATGCAATAAAATATACTGAGAGAATTAATGATTTTGCAGCTTTCCTTAATTTATAGAACTGATGTTCTAAAACTTACTTTCCATTGATATGGAACAAGAAATAATAAAAAAAAAAAAAAATATACTGAGATATAATAACTGAAATTTGAACTTGCGTTCAAAATTTTATAACTGCATGGATATGCAATAAAATAATATACTGAGAGAATTATTGATTTTGAAGCTTCTTTATTTTTATAACAGATGTTCTAAAAATTACTCTCCATTGATATGGAACAAGAATAATAAAATAAATACTGATGTATATAATAATTCAAAATTGAACTGGCGTTCAATCAGATACAACTGCATGGATATGCAGAGCAAAAAAACGTACACTGACGTATACAAAAATAAAATCAAAATTCTCTCTTAAAAAATGGATGTTAAACAGTATAATTTTAAAATTTTCTCTCGTCTTACATTACAGGGAGTTGCAAGCAAAAACTGTTACCTGATTCATTTCCACGAGGGAACCCAGAAAACTCGAAATTTCAGATTCTAAACAGTCATATGGGAATTGCGCCACTAAGGCTACATTATTACCGGCTGCGCCACTAAAGTTTGATTCTAATCAATGGGCACGGAAACAAATTAAGAACATGGTGTCTAAATTTTAAATATTAAGGTTTATTTTAAAGAAAAAAAAATTTAAAGAAAAACAGACAGTATACAGTTAGCAAACACTCGGACATGACTCCACTCCGTCGTACCCAAAGACCGAATGGTGAAACTTCACATTCCACATTCCAAGGGGGAGGGGAACTACCCATTCCCTTTAGCAGGTGTTAATGGACCTTTCCACTCCTACAATATATATATATATATATATATATATATATATATATATATGGCATGCAGCCAAAAGCAACACAGTCTTCGCGCGCAGGCGCAGCAAATCAAAACCAAACTTTAAAGGACTTTGGAGAACTTTAAGGACTTTGGAGAAATTTTAACGATTAGAAGAAACAGCGGAGAGAACGCGAGAGGTGCGCTAGCAGGCGTTACCTTCTGCATATCATCGTCAAACTTATCTGTTAAAAATCTATCTTTTTAATTAATTTTTGTTTAATGTTAAATAAACCATAAGAAAGACCAAAGTCTTGGACCCCTTGTTGTCTCCCACAAATTATGGGGGCTCGGCCGGAATCGATAAAATTTCGATTTTGAACCAAAGTCTGGACAATGAACAAAAGCGTCCGTGAAGGAGACGCTCCGCCATTTTTGGAAACTTCGTTCAACCTGTGTAGAGGTTTGAACTCAGCATGAATACTCCGCCTGTGTAGAGGCCGGGATTGAAAAAAATTCCGATTTTGATCTAAGTTTAGAACGTGAACAAAAGCCGTCCGTGGAGGAGACGCGCCGCCATTTTTCAAAAACTTCGTTCAACCTGTGTAGAGGTTATATTTTTCATCGAACCCTAAATATTTCGCCTGTGTAGAGGTTGGAACCCATCGTCGAAAATTCCGCCTGTGTAGAGGTTGGAAATATCACAAACACCTGCGAAGAGGTGTCAATTCGAACAATTTCAACTATATTACCTGCGAAGAGGTGAGATCTGTGAAATCGAAATTTTTCTTTATTGGATACATCGTACGTGCGAGCAACAAGGGAGCTAGAAAAAAAAAAGGTAGGATCTTTC